>CM070079.1:0-390375 GCA_036250285.1 Pyrocoelia pectoralis
ACACTTTTTATTAACCTGACTAGTTAAAATATTTTTTATAATTATTATTAAATGTGTATTATGGGGTTTAGGACAATTCTCCGATTGCAATTGACCGAACGGACAATTCGTCGAACGGATAATTCACCGATTGTACAATTTGCCGAATTCACTTTAAACTGTGCGAAAAGTTCTTGACTATATTCAGAATCGTAAAGGAACTAATAATGTAGGTTTTACTGGTATTGTTCAGCGTTTTAGTGATGGAATTAAAGTATTTTCTAAAAAACAGATTAGTCTTTTAATATCTAATTATGTTTTTTATTATTTTTCTCCTGTGTTAAATTTGATTTTTTCTTTAATTTGGTGGTTATGTTTACCTTTTATTAGATCTTTTTTACATTTTTCTTTTAATTTTTTTATGTGTATACAATTTTAACTGCTAGTTGAAATTCTAATTCTAATTTTTCAATGTTAGGTAGAATACGTTGTGTAGCTCAGACTATTTCTTTTGAAGTTAGTGTAATTTTAATTTTGCTTTCTTTTTTTAGTTTTGCTTGGTAGCGTTAAAATTGTTGAGTTGTGTTTTTAGCAATAGAATATTTCATTTTTTTTTCTTCTTTTCCTTTGTGTTTAATTTGGTTTTCTTCTAAAGTAAAAATATGGCACTATTCTTTTAATTCTCTTATTTACCCTCATTAACATACCGTATTATAAAATTTGAATAGGATACGTTAGTAGAGTGGAGAGAAAGTGCAAAAAATAAAAATTGCTGTGTGTTTATGATAAGTACCCTGCGTTGGTCTGCTATGCGTTGTTGTGTTAAATGTGAAAGATGTGGGTATTGTGTTGTGAATTCTGTGTGAATCTTGTCCCTATACATCGTTTTGTCTGTTCCCATCTTCGTTGCTTCCAGGTACGTACGCAAGATGAATCGATTCATCTCTTCGTGTTCATTTCATATGCCGTATGAAAGAGTCCTTTGAACTGGTTCCATCCGTTAGCGGTTGAGAAGTAGGTCACTGTCTGTCTAAATCATTATTTTCAACAATAATTTATTTTTACATTGCATGATTATAGGTATGATTCGATCAATTGTGTGTTCAGTAAATTTTTTTTGTTGCGCCGAATGTATCTCAAAACAATGCTATATTGTAAGTTATATGATAACAATTATTTATTCAATAGAAAGAAGATGCAGGATTTAAATGTTTAGTAGCATATTTATCGTCGTGGCACACTAAAGTTCTTACTAACTCATTTTTCAGATGTACAGGCGATATGTCCAACTTGTCATAAGCTGTATAGAAATCCAAAATCATTAAAACGGCACAAGGCCATTTACTGTGGAAAAGAACCTCAATTCCATTGTTCGTATACTGGATGTCAGTATAAATCGAAATTAAAAACTAATTTGAAGAGGCATGTTTTCATCGTTCACAAATTTAATAAAAGCACATGATTCAAAATTACTTTAACACTGGTCGGAATCGGAAATATTTCAAATTTTTTAGTTAGTTTTACGTTTATATTTTGCATTGACTTTATTTGCATCACAAATAAATAATAACATATAAATATAGAAAACAATGAAGATACCTATTATATATTACTTTACGTTCTACTTTAAGTACCTGTTAGCGTGCAAGAATAAACCGTTCAAGTCTTGTTTAATTATTCCATAGTGTGATTAAAAAAGGTTGAAAGCTAAAAGCTTTGGATGGGAAAATGTGATTTTTCACCTATTATATTAGGTATAATTTGTGAAGGCAGAGTGTTTTTTGTAATTCAATTATTAATTATTTCATATATTGAATATGATGGTTTTGTGTTGCCGCTTTCACAGAATAAACATCAATAAGAGCTGAGACAATATGGTCAGAAACACAAAACCTCCCCCATAATTCATTTTTCAATCAACTTTAAATTTTAATCAATAAACAAACTTATGGGGGAGGTTTTGTATTTCTGACCATATTGTCTCATCACTTTACCCCTATTTGGAGAACTAACGTCCAACTTTATGGATCACCACAACATCAATAAGAGCATTAAACAGATTTTAACCTTATTGTACAACTATTTTAAAGTTGTAAACTGAATGTATCTATAGGTTGACAGTTTTTTGAACTACATTGATTTGTTAAAATTGGGCTTATGTTTTACCATTGAACTGTACGCTATACGCAATTGGAAAGGTAACGATAATAACTAAGTAACACTGAAGCCACAGCCAAGTTAGGCAACCCTCAAGGAATGGGTAGCTCTATCTCTTTCCTTCGCACGCAAAGTCATACTCAACGCCGTAATGTTTTCTGGCTTCAACGCCTACAATGCATTGGAATAGCCTGTATCCCTTCCAGTTGCGTATAGCGTACTAACAGTTCAATGTGTTTTACAAAATTGTAAACAGCTTTCCCGATTACATATTTTCTAGGTAAGAAAAATATTTCGATTATCAGACGCGACATAATATCGATAAAAGAAGAAATTACTAATCTAAAGAAAGATTTGAAAAATGAAATTGTAAGAGACAAACTCAATTCGGAGATTTATTCTAATCATCATTTGGGAAAACAATTGGTGAGTGAAACCTATTTTAAGATTTAGATAAAAATAAATTTCGTTTTAGGTTGACGTATTGGCGCCAATTGCTTGAACAAACGGGATGGAGGATGATAGAAGAATTTTATATAAATTGCTTGATTACTCATCTTCTTATAGCATTCTTATCTATTATACTTGGACTGGAATTTCGCGCGGAAAGATTTATAGTTAGCTTTTTAAAAACTCTATGATATTGTTTTATATTATTATTTGAAGTAGTTTTAGAAGCAGATGATAGGCATACAATGGCAAAACATGTGGACATAAGATTATAATATAATAATATACCGGGTGTTTCAGACCACCCGTACCGCCCAAATATCTTGCGAAATACAAAACGCACTTGAAAAAGAAAAAATACGTCTAAAAATTTTTTTAAGATTCTATTGTTTTATAGTAATAGGATGTCCCCACTCCCACCCCCAGGGGGTGGAGAGGGGGGTAACTTCGTAATCTTAAATAGCACCCCCCAGTTTATTATGCAGATTTGAATTCTGCGTTAACAAATAGGAACATTTTGTTTGAAATATTTTTTGAAGTTCGTGACAGATGGCGCTATGATTGCCGAAAGAAGTTTGATGTCAGTTTTGTTAAGTGACAATCAATGTTAATGCTTTCTAAAATCGGAGAGGGGGAGCTTTATCCCCCCCCCCCCCCCCCCCCCCCCGTCACTTCACTCCTACGGCTCACAACCTACATACAAATTTGGCCATTAAAAAAATGTACTCATGGTGTTGTGATAACAACCTAGTACTAAGCCAGCAAAAAACCGGTTTTATAAATTTTAGAAGCGTACATACGGAACCTATACCTATGAACTTGACCCTTAATAATGACAATGTAAATCACTTACTACAGGAGAAATTCTTAGGCGTTACGTTAACGGACACCCTACGTTGGTCGTTACACATAAATAATGTTTGGAATAGGCTGAATGGCGCAGCATTTGCAATCTTAAGTATAAGAGATTCCGTGAGCTTTGAGACACAAAGAATTTTCTATTTCGCCTATGCGCAAAGCCGTATATTGTACGGACTAATATGTTGGGGATGCAGCTCTGACACAAACAGAATTTTACGTACACAAAAAAAGATAATACGTCGTATGTATAATGTGGGCTATCTAGACCATTGCAAACCTTTGTTTGTTAAAGCCAATATAATGACTGTAGTTTCTTTATACAGGGTGAGTTTTTTCCGATGTTTAGCATGGGGATCTTGGAAACTAGCAGAGATAGAGAGACGATTAAATGGGGAAAGAATTGCAGTTTTACCAGCTCAATTCAATGAGCTTTTCGTTTTTTGAAACAATGCATGGCTAACTAGATATCTCAAAAAAATCATTTTTTCGTTTTTTTGTTTAGTGCCTATAGTTCTGTTATTATTGATTTTAGAAAAAATGTGTAAAGGAAAAAGTTGTAGACAATTATGAGCTCAATAATACCGTTTATTCAAATTTTTTATTTATGCTCTAATTTTTGAGTTATGACACAAACTTGTGTTTTTTCTAATGGAAACCATAGTTGGCTATGACTTTATAAAAAAGGTCCTTTTTCGATGATTCTAAGAATATATCACTTGACATACCTACTTATTTTCATCACTAGAAATTATGGTCAAAGTTTTGTTTTGTTTGAGTAGTAGACTATAGAAACAATTGATGCACGCGCATCGCATTTAATAATAAAATTCAAGTTAGTTATAATAAAAAAAAATTGATCACGAAACTATAGGTAAACATATTTATTTGCATATACAGCTCTACCCTGTCTACTTATAAGTAAAAAAGGAGCTACAATTATTATTACTATTGTAGAAATATTTTAATGAAATTGTATGTAGAAAATGACAAACGATAAATAAATAAATAATAAACGCATGCATCAATAATTGTTTCCATAGTCTACTTAAACAATGCGACATTAAAAACAAAAATTTTACCATAATTTCTATAGTGATGAAAATAAGTACAGTAAACGCCAAACAAAATCCGTTGCACGTCAGCAATCAGCTGATAATTGACGTCCCTGCCGTAAATGTAACGGCATAAAAATCGTGAAAATTCGACCTGTAAACATTAATTTCATCAGAATTTTATGATCGCCATGTTGGTAACAATGGATTGTTTTCAGCAACGTTGCCAATGACAATTCCATAAGGTATCAATTTTGTAATGTTTTGTTTTGGTTATGTTTTGACTGTCACAATTTTTAAGTTTTGATTTTGTTTTTTATTTATTATAACTAAAGTTACGAGTGAACTCAGAAGCTTTATTTGCGTTACCTTCTTTCAATTACAATCTGGCAACATTGCCCCCAATCTACGTCACTCACATTATATGACGTGCAACGGATTTTGTTTGGCGTTCACTTTATGTCAAGTGATATATTGTTAGAATCGTCGAAAAAGGCCCTTTTTTATAAAGTCATGGCCAACTATGGTTTCCATTAGAAAAAACACAGGTTTGTGTCATAACTCAAAAATTAGAGCATAAATATAAAATTTGATTAAACTGTATTATTGAGCCCATAATTATCTACAACTTTTTCCTTTACAAAACCGGTTCTACAGCGATTTTTTGCTAGGAACCCTTACTATCATGTGTCGGAATACATAAACTCAAAAATTACTGCAACCGATTTCGCTTTGTAGCTGCACGTAGGTATATGTCAGATGCCTGTCGCTCTCCTTATTATACTGTTTTAATGTTTTAATTTATTTTACCTATATAGAATCTATTCAATGATGTCCCAATAACTGTCTTTTCATGTACTGGTATTGTAAAGTTTTAAAATTATTTATACCTACATTGTGTGTATAGTATATACCTACTATCCTCGCCAGGAGTGTTTACCGCTACGTCATCACATACAATCATATGGTGTAATATGAAAAACACGAATCAAATTGTACTATATTAGTCAAATGAGAATTAAATTCTTATGCATATAAAAGAAATTAAATTCGCGTTTATAGGTTTATTCTTTCTATAACATTTGCTTATTCAATACCGTATGTCGATTTCGTCAAATGCATTGCGAATGTTCACCATCCTTATTGAATTCACTGTTTTATATGAGATGACAGTATTAATAAATTGGATAGCTAGATTCATACATTAATGACGTAGCGGTAAACACTCCTGGCCAGGATATTATGTATGATTTGATGACGAACCGATATACTCTGTATCTCCCGGTAATAAAACTATTTATTTATTTATTTATTTATTTAACCTAGGATGAGAGAACGCAACCATTTTATATTTAAACGTATCTCGAATGTCAATGTGTTCTTTACTCGTAAAATCAAAGTATTTCAGATTCTTTTTTCTATTAATTATTATCTTAATTTATCTAATTAGTGTGTTAACAAAAATTAATATAAAATGTTAAACTTAAGTTAAGGAGGTGTAAATTCCCTCCCTTTTATCATCTCATCATCATCCCTGTTTTTTGAAAAATGAAATCAGAATCTGTTAATTGTTATGATTAAGCCGAAATCTAACGGGTGAAACGTCAACAAAGAATACCTATATCTTGGGTAGTTAGAACTACCATAAAGATTGAAAATTTCGCTGTTTTAAATACAATATTTTTCCGCATCAAACCTTTTAATAACTGCTAGTTTCGATTGATGTGGCTCATCTCGGGCTTCGAAATTACATGGAAAAGTCTGAAGTAGTCGAAACTAGTACCTAATTGTATAACAAACAATATGAGTGTCATGGGTGACGTTTAGAGCCTATCACAACCCAATCTTTTGTTTTCTTCCTAATTTTAAACCCATTTGTAGTATAACTACAC
Organism: Pyrocoelia pectoralis; assembly: GCA_036250285.1. Lineage (NCBI taxonomy): Eukaryota > Metazoa > Arthropoda > Insecta > Coleoptera > Lampyridae > Pyrocoelia > Pyrocoelia pectoralis. The sequence goes on from CM070079.1 coordinate 6,392, forward strand.
AGAAGTTGGATTCAATCAACCGTAATGGTTTTTCGTCAACTTGATTTTAGCGACTAAGATGCACATTTGAAAATTCTATAATAAATTTGTGATTATCCGTAATGTTTTCGTAATAATTTGTTGTAAAACGAAACACTGCAAACATCTTACCTTTTCATAATTATTAAAATTATTAAATATCACTCTGCTAAGTAATTCTTTTTTAGATTTCGTCAGTTGGAGATATAATTGTCAAAATTATTGTTAGAGGAATTATAAACATAGACCTCATTTGATACGACATGTAAAGTACGAATGTGGCAAAAAACCAACATTTTCCTGCCTCCTTGTGATTATAAATGTTATCGTAAGGATGTACTGCAACAGCATCTTTTAACTAAAAGAAATCATCCAACTGTCAATACTTAATGGAGTTTATAAATTGAATAAATTATCATCAAATAAAGTAGTCACACAAAGTTTATTATCATTAACATAGAATACTTGCCATTATATAGGTACATTCGTAGTGAGCCCATATTTCATATGGTGTGCGTGTATGTTCACTATGGTTTGGTACGCCATTTAATAAATCGCACTTATTATTATTATTGTCTTAGAAAAAGATTTATTGGGATAGAATAGATATTTTTTCTGATTTTATTTTTAAATTTATTTTATTTGAATTATTTTGTTTTTGGTGTTATCTTGAGGGACAGCTTCATATTCACCGCAATTCTCCCCAAAGTTAGTTGCTCTCCGCGTGGCCCCTTCAAGTAAAGTTGGATACACAACATTGCGTTCTTAACCAAGTGACTGAGTAGATTTTTGATTAATTTTGAAATCTCAAAGGGACTTTAAATAACTGCCTCAACAATTATTTACTTTTTGTAATGTTGAAGAGGAATCAACTTTTGAAATGCAAACACTCCAAAAGTTTCAGTCTGGTAATTAACCTGGTGTAGAAATAATGATACTCTGGTACTCTTTCACGCTCCACCACCAAATATTTATAGCTTCGTTGTCGTGCAATACAGTACTGCTCTCTCTCCTCATTCAAAATAATTTTCTACATCTGTTATTTCTTTGGTGCCCGATGTTTATAGTTATTTGGATTAAAGACTTTACATTTCTATTTGCCTTTTCATGGAGAGAAGACAAGTTGTTTCCATGTTGTTTCTCTATAAAAAATTAAAAAACGAAGGAGGAATATTAGAATTCATTGGAAGCGAATTTTTTAATTAACACGGTCAGTGCAGATTACGCAGAATCTGCGTGATGCTAACATTTGTCGGGAGGCCGTTCACGCAGATGTTGCGTGATGTGTACGTGTCTGTTTAAGGCAGGATATTCACTGCGGTGTGACTCACAAATAGTTGTTCTCGTGTCGGCCTACTGAAAGACCGTAAAACCAATAGAACAAAAATCGACCGGCTTCTGACAAATGTGACAAGCATTACTTCAGGATATCAATGAAATCATGTGATGAATTACATGTGAAAATTTCAACACAAACGTCTTTGCATGCTTCCTGCGTCTTAAATTTATCATTATATTTTTCACAAGTTTTGTGTCACAGCACTGGTTTACATTGCACTGCAAATCGGACGATCCACATCAAAATTAGGTAAACGATGCATATTTGGAGAAAAACTGCGACTAAAACGCAAATAATAATAAAGATCCACACGCTATCAAGTGCATGTGTAAACGCATTGATTGCTTTGTGTTTCCTGGACACGTGTTCTTACCTTACAGAAACCTGAGGAAACCTGTTCGTGTCGAGGGAGATTACATGGAAGCTGAAGGCAGACACTTCGAAAATTTATTAAAATAAGGGTTGAATTTGCATAAACTAGTTTTATTAATTAGCACAAAAAAAAATTAACCCTTGTTTTTATTTAAAAATTTAAGGGTTGTTTACCCTGTACCTAAGGGGTGAAACAATGTTGTCAAATATCAGTAAAAGTACCTAGCTTCTCCAAGAAAAAAACAATTGATCTGTCCGAGCTTTTTTGAGTTTTTAAATGCCTCAATCTCTTTTCTCATTTTCCATTTTGGAACTTCAATTTTTTTGGTTAAAAATAAAAAAAATATAAAAAAACTAGTGCACTGAAATCAGAAAAGAAAGACCTTTCAAATGACGTATCACTTGCCCCATCATCCCTATTTAAATTTTAGGGGTTGTTCTCACAGCGCTAAGGGATGAAATCACTTCAGGTTGAAAATCATGGCGAAAGTTGTCCCCCTTGATATAAAAATTGACGTGTTTTTGCGTTTCCCAAAAAAAAATTCCCTCTGGCCAGAAACCCGTCTGTTACCTTTTCGTTGGGCCACCCTGTATTTACTTATTTTCAGACATTTTGGTTTATTGGTTTGGGAGGAGCAGATCCTATGCACACGTACTTTTTGGCGCCGACTGTCAAAGTAATAAACCAATTTAATTTTTTTTTAAATTTTGAATATTCGTGCATGTTTTTTTACATTTCTTAAATGTGATTAACTATGCAAAAATTTCATTACTGCATTGGAATCGAAAATGTCAAGGGACACCCAATTTTAGGACAAAACTAATTACATATTTTATTAACATCAGTGAATCCCTTAAACGGAAACCGAGGGGTTTTCGATCTACAGTTATATAAATTTTTTATGTTATCTTCCTCCAATCTTAGCTCCAAGGATTTATAGGGAATATAGAAACACGTTGCATGGTAATTAGATTTTGATGCTCATTTGAGACGCCTATGTCTGTTCCAAATAGAAAGATAGCATCTACAATGTACGAAGGTACCACCGTACAACAATATTGAAAACAAATTAATACAATGAAGAGTTTAAAGATCTCAAGCTACTATCTTCATATAACTATCAAAGAATATCAAAATTACAGCCTCGCGATTGCCTTTTTACGTTTTTTTCCTTTTTTCAACTGAACTGTGCCTACTGACCTACCATTTTATATTTCATACCTTACAAGCATACAATGCGCTATTTGCTTAAGGCGAGAATGCCGTGAATTGGTATAAGGGTTTGACATGACCTCAGATGAACTCCAAAAATCTATTTTGCATCAATAGTGAAGATTTCATACATACAAATATGTATGAATTCAGATTGGGTGAGTGTTACAATTTTCTTTTTTACTACAGTCCATTGTATCACTTTCTCTATTTCTGTACGTATACGTCTGTAAATTTATGAATGAGGATTTTAGCACTAAAGACTCTTAGTTCCCACACCACATTTGGTGGTCGAAATGTTAGTGTCGGAAACGTTCCCTTTGATTTTATGTTTTTTTCTTATTGTTTTCTTGTATTATTTTTCCATAACCAACGTAACTAAGCATTACTCTACATCACATTTGCCAAATAAAAATTAAAGTTGGTACACATAAACTTGCCCATTACAAGCCGCACAAAATACTTTTGCACATTTGCACTAACCATCAAGGTTTCTCAAACCTTAGGTGTATCGTTATTAGATATGGGCGAAAAATTGTTTTTTTATGTTCAATTATTGTAGACAGTAACATTGTAGTTTTGTTCAGCTTAATTTTCTATTATTTTTATATCTGAAAATTTTATTTTAGGTATGCGTACTTTTGCGTACACGTTAGACCAAAATGGACGATTTGTTTGCATACAGTGCGGTTTATCATATAAACAAAAAGGACATCTTTCAAGACATATAAAGTATGAGTGTGGTATTGAGCCCAAATTTCGTTGTAATTTTTGCAATAGGAAGTTTAAGTATCAAAATAGTTTGGAATTGCATACACGTCTGCAACATCAAGAATTTCCATTTTAAAGGAAAGTTTTAATTTTTTAGATTAATTTAGTTACTATAACAACGCGAAATTGTTACATTATCCAATCTGTTAGACTTTAGTTAACTTAGTTTAAAAATTCTTAACATGTGTTGTTGCAGCTGAAAAATTTTTAATTTCTACCAAGCATTTTTCATCTTCGAGTGCTGTTTTAAAAATTCAGATAAAGGAAAGTCCAAGAAACACAACTTGGTGGTTCAAAATGTTCTAGTTGCAACATTTTTACTACTTATGTATAAGGTTAAAGATATCTAACAGCTAATTATTTCATAGAGAGCAATCACCTTTGTTCTTGTGTTGCATCGAAATTTGTATGAAATAGATTAATTTTAATCGAAAGTACTATCTCTCTTTAGTCGTTGATTGAATTTTAATGCTATGCTATGCTATGGCGAATAGAGGCAAAGTTTTTTAATCCAAATAGATGCTGCCATGTGATAAGGCATACTCGTAATTCATTATCTCATACTAGACGAGTTCCTTACATAATTTTTTTTTCAGATTCAATTCAATGCTAGGTACCTTACTTTTGTTGTGCAAATCTGATATTTTTGAAAGAACACGTGATCGTTTTCCAGGTGTGACGTGCTGACGTCTAATATCAGAAATATCGTTTTCAAATTCAAAATAATGTTTATACTCCACCAGCGATAATAAAAAATTTCAAACATGGGTAATAGGATTACAGTCATAAAGCTAAAGCATTCGAATAACGGAACCCTCTTTAGGTAGATTAGTTATGTAAACATGATTTCAAACAAACGGTTTTAAACAGGTAAGGTAATTATTGTGACGCTAATCTCATTAGCCAAGAAACCTTCGCCTTTAAATTATTCTCAAACTTGCCGCAAGAAGGCTTGCAACCATGAAATGTTTATGCCTTGCCAAACTGCCTCAAGATAATAAGCATTGGAAGATTCAAAGGAAGAGTGGTTTAAAACAAATGAAGTTTCGCTTATGATAGTACCTACATTTTTTACATATACATATATTATAATTTGTTTTAATAAATAATAAATAAATAAAAGTGTCTTTTTTCAGATCAGATATGTAGAAAACGACAATTCAAATGCTCAACATGTGGTAGAAGTTACAAATATAAACGATCACTAAGGCGCCATTCAAATGTAGAATGCGGAAAGGAACCAAAATACTTTTGTAAAATGGAAAAATGTCATTATAAAAGTAAAAGAAAAGGAAACCTTAAGTATCATATAATCAGAGTGCACTGTATTCCGTCACACAGTGTTAACAATTACATATATGAATGTTCGAAATAAATAGCGTATACACTGTGTCCAAGATAAGGAGGGCCACTATGGGGATTTCGGAAACGGTAAGAGATAGAGTTTCGGTTAAATGGGAGAAAAGTTGGGCAATTTTAAGTTTAGTAAAATTAAATTTTTAAACTGACGAAATTCCGAACCGTTCCGAAGTTATGCGACAAAAAGCGAATTTTCAGGATTTCGTTTTTGACAAATTGTTACTTTGTCGTTGATGTTAACTAAAAAGTAAAAGAACCTTCTACAGGTACTTTTTAACGTTCTTTAACATGCCATACAGCAAATTGGAATCCGACGTTTCGTTTTCGAGTAACCATCATCAACTTTGTTTTTTTAAATACGGTCCTGATTTTTTTATGCGTAATATTAGAAGAGCTTTTTATTCTGGATTCAAACATGTATCACACTTTATGGTTTAATTGCGATTTTATACGTATTTTACTATTTTACTTAAATTTACTAGATTCTACTTTGGAAGATGCTCTTGATATTTTACCCTAAGCCGTAGTACGCAATTGTTGGTTTCAGCAGGCTGGTGCACTTGCGCACAATTCACGGGTGGTTAAGGATTACCTTTGAAATAAGTTTGCCGAAAGAGTTTTAAGCACCAATTCTGAAACACCCTGGCCAGCCCCTTCTTCCGAAATAACCCCGCGGGATTTTTTTCTTTGGGGGTACATAAGAAATTATGTTTACAAAGATACCTTTGGAATAGAGGAAGAACTCCGAAAGTTTGTACTTAACGCATTCCAAACTGTAACATCTGCAATGTTATAGAATGCTTTGGATTCTACAGTTAGAAGATGCTGTTTACGATTGAAGAACGAAGGAGGGCTTTTCGAGCATTTATTATAATTTTTTTAAATTATTGGTATGTGTCATGTTTAAATTTTCGTTTCATCAAATGTTTTCTGTTCATTTATGACGTGTTGTTATGATTGTTTGTAATTATGTACTTGGTTATAAAATTTGTGTTCAAAATTGAAAATTCTGTGTCATTTCATTAATTTGATAAGGAAAGCACAGTTAGCAAAAGTCCATTTATAAATAAAATTCAATTTGAATGTTATTGAGGGGGGATACAGGTTCGTACTTAGGATTTTTTCCGCTAATCGTAAAGTAAATATAAAATCGCAATTAAACCATAAAGTGTGATACATGCTTGAATGCAGAATAAAAAGCTCTTCTAATATTATGCATAAAAAATCAGGACCGTATTTAAAAAAATAAAGTTGATGATGGTTACTCGAAAACGAAACGTCAGATTCCAATTTGCTGTATGCCATGTTAAAGAACGTTAAAAAGTACCTGTAGAAGGTTCTTTTACTTTTTAGTTAAAGTCAACGACAAAGTAACAATTCGTCAAAAACGAAATCCCGAAAATTCGCTTTTTGTCGCATAACTTCGGAACGGTTCGGAATTTCGTCAGTTTAAAAATTTCATTTTATTAAACTCAAAATTGCCCAACTTTTCTCCCATTTAACCGAAACTCTATCTCTTACCGTTTCCGATATCCCCATAGTGGCCCTCCTTATCTTGGACACAGTGTATTGAGCGCACTGTATAATTCAGTGATTAAGCGTTTCATTCAAAATTCTCTCAACGTCATTTTGATCTCCAGTAACGTGCAATACTTTAATGTTTTGTAATATAGGTATTTTGTTTCTATTAAGTATTTCTGTCTATGCACAATTGAATATGCCCAAATTCTAAAGCATTATTCTCCCGAAGACCAGCGGCATCATTGTTGTAAAAGGATTTTTGTTAGAAATGAAACCAATAAACTATTTTATGTATAATTTTTTTATTAATGTTAATTTAATGTTGTACGTTAGAACAATATCGAAATGAGCCAGATGAGTTTGTGATTAAAGAACCCCATTCTAATATTTTTCAAAATTACCCGTAAATATTATGTTATGCTTTAATGACGAATAATAATGCTGTTTGTATAGTTGTAACTTCCATTTTTATTAACTCACTGATTTTAGGTTTCTACCGCGTCAGATCTTACGGACAGCATCAGTACGTTTGCAGTAGATGTAATCTTACATATAAACAAAAGGGCCATCTTTTAAGACATATTCGTTTATATTGTGAAAACCGTATGAAGTTAATGAAAATAATAAGCGAGAGCAGAAGATTAACATAAATGACTGGGTTTTATTGACCTGATGTACCTGATGAGAAAATGTGCTACCAATACGTTGACTTTGTAACTAAAGGAAAATAAAAGTGCATTACCCTACCCACCCTTTCGTTTGTAATATTTGGTTGACAGGTGCACGAAGAAATAAAGACAAATTGGAAGAGAATGGGTTATACATTGGGAATGGGTTGCAATCAAGTGTATATTGGGCAAACCAAAAGATTTGTCAAAGTTCGTTTTATTCTATTTAGCGTGGTTCGTCAATTAAATAAAGTTCGTTAACTTTCACTGACTTCAATTAGTGTAACAATTTAATTTACAATTAGTTGTTCACCTACAGTTATAGAGACGCGTAAGATGTAGTATTTTTGAAAATCCTTCTTCAGCTTGCGTTAGAAAATGTCTTTGAGACGTTATCGTATTGAAGATATGAACATTTGTAAATTGGTGACGCTAAATAATTAATCCTTTCTAAATAGCTTTTATACTGTAAGAATATTTTGCGAATGCAAATGAATACAGCGTTATTCTGTTTGTAGGTGTTTTACCGGATCCAGCCTTGACAGATTACCGCTATATCTGTAAAACGTGTGGAAAACGATATAAATACAGAGGAAGCTTATCAAAGCACATAAGATATGAGTGCAACAAAATTGGCCCTTTTATGTGCGAGATTTGCAAGCGAAGTTTCAAACAAAAGGTTCATTTAAAGTATCACGTACTTCATCGACATCAATTTATTGATGAGGTGTAAATTTAATCGACGCCGGTTTTCTTGATGTTCTCCGAAATTATATGTGTAAGAATGCAAATTAGGTTTTTGTAGTATTGGAAAGATATTTATTTTTACATTTCAAATATGTAAATAATGGCCAAATCAAGTAAATAGTAGTTAAGTAGTAGATTTTTTTAGGATCTCGTTGAATATACCTAATATGGTTGTTTTGGGAAATAAAAAGATTATGCCTTCTTTCTCTTTCGTTTTATTATGATATTGTATTAAGGCTCCTCTGTACAGGGGGTAGGCAACACACATGTCGCACGCCGTTTAAATGCAAAAACTGCAAACTTTTGACAAGGATTACAGCTTAAAAAATGAATATGAACCAAAACTAAATTAAGGAATACAATCCTCCATTTAATTAAATTTGACGGACGTATCTTTTTTTAAGATAAATAATTAAATGCGACCAAAAAAAAAGTTGTTTTGTTTTGTTTATATTTGTTAATACTGGGCAAACTATAAAAAATATTAGAAAATATGATACGTCCGACAAATTCTACAGTATTCATAAGACATATAATATTATGCATTTTTCTTTAACTATTAAATTGTAGCTGTAATCCTTGTCAAAAGTTTACCGAATCTAAAAGTTTTTTGAACAAATTTTATAAAACGGTGTTACCCCTCGAGCGATATTTGTCAGGTACCTACTTCAAGAAACCTTCATTGTAGGATTATCATTAGAGCTTTAGAATATTGTGTACTATCTTGCACAATACCATATTTTTATCATTTTGTTTTTTGTCGACAGGTTCATTTACATTCATATACAATTAGAATTATAAAAAATAACGTTTCAGTTTCGTGTTTAATCACGATTTTTGTACCGAGTGATCATTCGTCGTATACAGGGTTATTAAAAAGTATGGAGACGGCGATTTATTTCCGTTAATATTCATTTTAGGAAAAATTGTTCAATATAAAAGTTGTTTATATAATTTTTATCTATATTTGGGAATACTTCAATTTTTATGACCTGCAATTGTTTCTGAGTTACCCCTTTCCGCATAATTTTTTTAAATGAGAACATATTACTTTTACCTCACCATTCGATAGAGCATTTTTTTCTCTTTAAAACAGCACTAAAGAAAATTTTTTAAAATTTATTCTAATAACATTTTTTTCAAAAATACGCCGATTCAAGTATTACATGAAGTGGGCATATGGAAGACAAAAAAAAAGTTATGAATCAAAATCTTATCACTAAAAATAAATTAATAACTAAGTAATTTAAAGTAAGTGTTCAAATTGTCCCCCATTTGTCGTACCTACTTGATGTAAAATGTTATTAAAATAAATTTAACAATTTTTTTTTGAAAAATACGCCGATTCAAGTATTTACATCAAGTAGGTACGTGGTTTTGTAAATCGACTGAGTCATTGTCAAATGACAAATGGGGGACAATTTGAACACTTACTTTAAATTACTTAGTTATTAATTTATTTTTAGTGATAAGATTTTGATTCATAACTTTTTTTTTGTCTTCCATATACCTACTTCATGTAATACTTGAATCGGCGTATTTTTGAAAAAAATGTTATTAGAATACATTTTAAAAAAATTTCTTTAGTGCTGTTTTAAAGAGAAAAAAATTTTGTAATATGTTCTCATTTAAAAAAATTATGCGGAACGGGGTAACTCAGAAACAATTGCAGATCATAAAAATTGAAGTATTCCCAAATATAGATAAAAATTACATAAACAACTTTTATATTGAACAATTTTTCCTAAAATGAATATTAACGGAAATAAATCGCCATCTCCATACTTTTTAATAACCCTGTATACCCTATGTTGATTAATTTCTAATAAAAAAATAAGCGAGTAGGTTAATATGATAAAAAATTAATGATGGAATGTAGTTTAATATTAATTTTTTTACACCTTGCGTTATAGGCGAGGAAATAAAGCACTGAACCTACCAAATTTTTGTAGTAAGGCGGATTGAGACGGGGTTTTTTGCATTCGCTTCCTAAATTCAACAGGAAACTTTGTACCTACTTTTGATCATGTTTTTTTTTTCGAAATTGCATTTGTGCAGTGGAAAATGCATCCTGAAAAATGCATTTTCTTAGAACAAATTCACAACTTTGTTATAAACTTCTAGAATCGGCTCAATTCGGGTTCGCGGGGGTTTTCGAGGTCGCTCATTCCGAATATGACCTCCAAATTGGCTCATCGCCCACCTGGAGCTCAGGATGGCCGAGCAACGTCATCTCCGAAGCTTTTTCTGAAATTCACTCTCAAATGATTCTAGACGTCTCATTCGGGAGTTTTTTGGGTTGCTGATTCCAAATAAGGCATCGGCAACCATCCCCCGCGTACCTAATGCCCCCCCCCCCCCCCCCGACAATTTTTGGATCCGCCCTGGGAAGTTAGGACTCGTCTAATACATTCGTTGACACCCGGTATATACAAATTACAAATATCAATACCTTTCGAAATGACTTCCAAAATCAATTAGCGGAGATAATTGTAAAAACATTATCTACCAATGTATGTAAATCATAATATTACCATTTCTAAGTTAATTATATTCTCTGGAATGCATGAATTTTTACAAAAAATTTTACGAAAATAAGATTTGACCATTTTTGCGTATTATCTATGACTCAGATTACATGGACTAATATAGGTACCCTCTCTAATCAGGGCGTCTAATAGATACCACTTTTGTTATTCCAAATTCCTTATATGTGCTTATTACCGGAAATTAAAAATTTTTGATTTAAAATTGATTAAATTCGTAGTGATGTACATCAATACATCCTAATTAAATTTTCGATTCTTACAATCAAGGTCCTGTCACTGCATTATGTAATATTAACCAGCTTGTATGTGTTAAAATTTTTGAAGCAATTTTATGTACAATAAATATTATCATATTTTAGTATCTAGTAACCTATTGTTATGGTTAATCCCTTCATTAATCCCTTCATACTAATTACTATATCACCGCGAGGCAAATTATTTCACAAGTATCACTGGTCGCGTTTTAAAACTAACGTAGGCGCAAGTTTAAAATTGTCGAACTCTCCAGAAGAGCCTTAAGTGTTCTCAGTTTACATGCGAAAGACACTATGATTTCGAGGAAAATTTTCAAAAGTACGATTTAGACGCCGAATATGTATGGTTTCCTTAGACGAACAGAACGCTGTCATATTGTACATGCTAATGAATGGTGTGAACATACAATTTCTACTATTTTAGTGTATGGTAAGTAACGATTTGGAGGCATAAATTAAGTTCCATTTTTTCATTTGCCTCTCTTTAGAATTTCTTTATTTACCAAGAAATGTGACATCTTTTAATCCTGTATAGTTTAAATGTTACTACTTTTCTACGTTTCAGAAAATAAATCAACATATATGTTATATGTATAATTAATAAAAAAAGTCTTGATAAAGATTCCACAGATGGAATCGAAACGTAGACATTTTCTACATAAAAACCAACACGGAGAAACTCCTGAAGAAGATACAAACAATATATGTTATATGTACAGGGTTTCCACGGCCGAGTGGGACATAGGGAAAATACACACAAAACCGTTTTTTGGTGAATATTATCTCCCTAGTACTACCTCATCCAAATTCAATCGCCGCATGACACAACTGGGCTAACAATGAACAATTCGACATAAAAAAATTCGTTTTGTAAAGACAGAAAATGAGGTTTTGTTGTTTGTTTTTAAACATTATTGTTTATGATTTTATTAGTAATAGTAAATAACAGATGAATTAATTCAATTAAATTTAGTTTAACACAAAACACAACAACGTTACAATAAATATTCAAAAAGTCCCCCATTTTGGACCAAACAGTACCCCAACCTGTCGTAAAAATTGCGGCGCGTATTGGCTAACTGTCGATTTGATACATTACCACAAGCCCTTTGAATGTTATTGCGCAGTTCGTCAATATTTTGGTGCTGCCTGTGCGTGTAAATTGACGACTTTACATGTCCCCAAAGAAAGAAATCCAGGGGCGACAAGTCCGGTGAACGTGCCGGCCAACCAATTGTGCCTCCCCGGCCAATCCATCCAGCGAAGGTGTCCGTTAATAACCGTCGAACTTCTTGATTCGAGTGGGCAGGGCATCCATCATGTTGAAACCATACCTGGTGACGCAGGTTTGGTTGTAAAGCAGCCAATGCAGGAACAATTTGATTGTTTAAGAGGTCCAGATATCTCTGTCCATTTAAATTCCCATCAATGAAGAATGGACCTATGATATGGCCTGCAAATATTCCGCTCCAGACATTAATCTTTTGCGGATACTGTGTACGGGTAGCAATCCGGAAACCTGAATTTTTTGCTGCCCAAATACGAGTATTCTGAACGTTTGGTTCGTTGTTCAGGGTAAATGTACATTCATCCGAAAAACAGATGTGCGCCAAGAAATCCCTGTTTTCATTCGCCCTTTCCATCATACTCTCACAGAACTCCGCTCTGTTCATGGCATCACCCGGCAAAAGTTCCTGATCGTGGTGGAGTTTGTACGAACGGTACTTATGCTTTTTTAAAATTTTATGGGCTGTAGATTTTGGTACCCCGGTGGCCGCAGTAATTTTATGCAAAGAAATGGTAGGAGTTTCTACCACAGCTTGGATTACCGTTTGTTCTGCTTCTAAATTGGGGCCCTGCACACCATCACCAGCTCTACCACGGTCTTCATCAGTGCGCACTCTAACCGAACCCGTACTTTTAAATTTTTGAACTAGCCGCTGTAGCACTGAGACAGATGGAATTTGCTGAATTTCATCCATAGCCGCAAATGCATCGCGAATTTGTCGATAGCTCTGACCAGAATAATAGAGTTCAATTACAGTAATTCGTTGATGTAACGGATAATTTTCCATAACTGCACACTTTTACACAAATAACATGACAAGAATGACATTTGTAAGAAAATCCAAAAAATTATTGCTTGTTACAAACAATTGGAAATTAAGTAACATTAAGAGCACCTGATCATTTTGTTATTGTACGAACTATTCATAAGTTATCTTAATTCTCAAAAACCAATTTTGATTGTATTCTCCCTATGTCCCACTCATTTTCGGGCTTTACAAAACGAATTTTTTTATGTCGAATTGTTCATTGTTAGCCCAGTTGTGTCATGCGGCGATTGAATTTGGATGAGGTAGTACTAGGGAGATAATATTCACCAAAAAACGGTTTTGTGTGTATTTTCCCTATGTCCCACTCGGCCGTGGAAACCCTGTATGTATATACCTACATTTCTATATGTTGATTATTATCTTTCGACCTATCGTAACTATAGAAATATTTCTACTTCGATAGCTATCGAGACATCGACGTATCGATAAATATTAAAAGACGACTAAGGAACGCAGTGCTGGTCTACTCCATCACTGGAGATGCCAGCTGTTCAAAAAACGGGACTAATTAGTGATGTTAAGTGTATTATATGATGATCCCAATTTTTCCGAATGATGATTATATTTTGGTAGAGACATATCTTTGATATGTTGCCGTGATATTAAAGTTGATTCTAAACTATGTTATTTTTTAGATATTTTTACCTCTGATCGCTGTAGTAATAAGTATAAGGTAAATGAGTATGGACGTTACCCCTGTCCTACATGTCGATCATCCTATAAACAGAAAGGTCATCTCGTAAGACATATAAATTTTGAATGTGGTGTTGAACCAAGATTCTGCTGTTCTATTTGCGGAAGGAAATTTAAACAGAAGGATAATTATCGCACGCACCAAAAAATTGTTCATAATGGTATTTTTTTTGTTAAACAGTAATTCTATAGCGTTACTAAGTGCGTAAAAAATTATAAATAAAAATATAAAAATCACCCAATTAGTTTTATTGCTGTTTTTCCTTAGATATACCTAATGACATTTTCTACTATCAGCATTGCAAACTTAAACATTATAAGTTGCTTTAATTTTGACCGTCTCCAGCTGGATATTATCAGGCTGCTATTGATTACAGAAAAGAAAATGTAACCCACAGTGCAAAAAAACGTTTCTGAAATGTGTTAGAAACGTATCTCTGAAACATGAAACATCTCCGAAACAGCGACAGAAACGTATCATACACATAACATAGATGTTTAATGTCCGCCTACAGAAACCTAGATTTGAAACAACACAAAAACGTTACATCGAAACATTTTATATATGTTTCTTGAAACATATCAGAGAGTAGTTTATTGATATGTAGCAGAAATGTGTTCTTATAAATGTTTCATACGTGAATATTTGAAATGTCTCATATATGTTTCACTTAAAACATACCTGAGTATAAAAAATTGAGATGTGGTAGAAACTACGGCACCGAGAGCCCCAACTGCTCTGAGGGGCTCTTTTCCTTCCAATTAAACACTAAATTGTAATTTTGGAGAAATGTGTGAAACATTCACATTGAAACGTGTACCTATTTTTAGTTTCTTACGATATGTTTCAAGTGATTAGGTTTTTGGTACAACGCTACTAAATACAATTCTGTAACATTAACTTTGAAAGATAAAAGTAGTACCCCTTCAGGAGTAGTGAGAAAGTTTACTTTTACTGTAAAACCAATAATTTTCATTAAATACCTTTAGACAAATGACGGAGTAATTATGTAGATACATCATTAGATAAATATAATCTTTAAAACAATTATATTTCGTTAAACAATTTAGGGCTCATTAAGCCCGCCGCTTGCCCGGTAAGGAGACTTTAATTGAAAAAGGCTGACATAATAAAATCAATATGCAGAAAATAAATTCCATAGTCTCTTGATGTATAATTAGTAAATACAATTTTGGAGGAATTCTAGAATGCATTGACTCAAATTCCATTTATTAATAGAAATATTTAAGTTTGATCTCTTGTTCGGCCCTATTAGGCCCCCTTACCTCGATAAGGGTTAATGTTTCTAAAATGTTATACGTTATCACTAAAGCTAGGATAGTTAGGCAAAATGAAAGTTTAAAAAAGGCAGGCAAAAAGGCATAAAAAATAATCAAGAAAAGCATCTAAAAAGGCAAAACAGGGCACGGAAAAGCAAAAACTGTCGAGAAAAAAGCGTTAAAATCAACACATACATATTCAACTTACATGGTTGGGCGCGTGGTCTGCAATTGCAGATAGAAATAAATTATCTAATTGTTCAAATTATTTAATAATACGAATTTAGATAATTTATTTTACTAAGGCTTATTGTGTATTGTATATATAATATAGTTATAAACAAAATATTAAGGTTTTGTGTATTTACCTTTTGATTTAAAGGTGGTAAATAACATAAATAAAAATACATCTCATTTATGAATATATACAAAGGTGTTTTACTAAATATTTTATAGAAATGAAAGAAATAATTGTACCTATTCTAAAAAAATGAAACATTTTACCACGCCGTTTACAAAAATTTTACTTTGAATAATGTTGTATATCTAATTCATATAAGTACTTTGGTTGTACATGAGTTCTCCTTCAGTGGCAGGTGTTACTTCTCTGAAAGGCATATATTACATATGTCTCTCATATCTTCTATATTCGATGCAGTCTCGTCTGTTTGATTTATTTTTTTTCCTTGGGCATACAAAGCAACGTCCTACACCAGTATTTATCTGTATCAGTATGTATATGTAATATTATAGAATACTAATAATAAATAATATAATTTACAATACAATTATATAAAATACATTTGAATTCCTATGTAATTTTCAATTGCAATGCTTACCATGTATTTGAAAGAAAGGAACACAGGCGGATAACATAATTATGTAGACCATCCATAAAATCGGTAAATATAACAGCGAAACACACAGTTTATAAACGCTAGAAACGAAATTTACAGATCATTCGGAATTTTCTCTAGTAGCAGTCAATAATTTGGATTTTTAGTACTACATATCGTGTTTAAATATTGGCACTAATTTAATGTAAAGAACGAATAGTAAAAGAGCTTTTTGTTTTTGATCGTGTAAGTAAATATTCATTGAAGTTTATTGTGTGGTCTTCTGAAGACCTATATCATGTTCTACTGCAACTATTACTAATGTAATGCGCGCGAGCGTGCCTCATCAGATATTTCTTTGCTAGATTATGACGTCGATGGGCCTTATTATTTTCCCACAAAAACATTGGCATCTTACTTCCTCGAATCATCTTACATGGAGAGTTATCTTTTGAACAATAACATGTGATAGTGCACATTGCACCTTTGAAAAATACTATACCATATATGGGGCGCCGAAATTAAGTTGTTATAACTCACTCAAACCGTACTGTCTATCATTGCTATTATATTTTTCTCACGAAAACATACGAAATGTCTCGGTAGTAGTCAGTTGTGGCATATTTATTGTCACTGACTTTTTATTTGAGCAAAAATCTTAATTGCATTGTTGCATCAATTAAATTGCAAGATTTAACGTGAACTATGCTAGTGATACTAATTTTGTCAGACGATGATTAAATTTCTGTAGAAACTTACTTCTATTATGTTCATGTAACGTAAAAGTTAATGATTATAGATTGTCGTCTTTTTAGATACTTTTCTTTCTGGTCGCAGTGGTAGTAAATATGGGTTAAATGAGTATGGACGTTACCCCTGCCCTACATGTCAATCATCTTATAAGCAGAAAAGTCATCTCATAAGCCATATAAATTTCGAATGCGGCGTTGAACCAAGATTCAGTTGTTCTATTTGCGGAAAGAAATTCAAACAGAAAAGCAATTATCGTACGCATCAGAGGTGTGTACATAGTGATTATATTGTTCTCTGATAAACATTAATTTTGTACTATTACTGTACAAACGTTTGTAAATATACGAATGTGTCCCACTTGTTTGTTTGGAATTGTTCTATTTTACAGTACATTATAATAGTAACTAATGATATTTGCTTAGTTAATAGCTCATCTTTTAACAAATAGTATAACGGATGTCAAGATAGAATATTTTGGTCAGTACCAGCGGTTATAGGAAACGAGATCATCAGTATGTAAACTGTCAGAATATAAAGTAAGGCTTTCATTGCTGACTCGCCCACATTTACATCAAGTATGATGGCGCTTCATCCAATCAGAATATGGAAATTCAGTAGCAAAGCTGGCAACTAATCCTGTATATCTAAGATTATTACACTCATTTCGACTTTTCCTATTAGAGCATCATATTTATAACTATCCCTTTTATATTTAGTTGTATTGTTGTACTAACTGTCATTGAGGTTGTCAACTTAGTCTTACTTGGAGCACCAATTTGATTATAAATAACTACTTATTTTTCTAGATTTTGGAAATGGGAGATTCTATCAAAGAATGGCGCATGTTTGTCATTGTGGAAAAATCTACAGCAGCAGTAAACATCTGAATAGACACAAAAAATACGAATGTGGCAACACCAGAAAATTTCCTTGTCCGTATTGTGCGTATAGATGTAATCGAAAAGATAATTTAAGATCACACTGTATTATGAAACACAATGTCAAGGATATTGTAACTCTTAATTCTATGATTTAGTTAATTTATTGCTATTACTTATAATATTTTTTATATTAAATATTATCATATTTTATACTGAGATAGAACTACTTAATAAGGGTAATAGAATGTACGAACTTATTGATAATTATGTCATTAGAAGCATTTTGTTAACGATATAATAAATTGGTTTAATTTGCATCAATAAATTAGTTTGTTGACCAATCCAACGTAATCGGTACGCAATTATTAGATGAGACACAATAAAGTAATTGTTACAAAGAAATGGATTTAATTAGTTAGTCATAAACATGTACCTTCCATTGAATTGTTTAAACCTTCTACAAAGAAAAAGTTTGATATAGGTAGATACCTGAAAAATCCCCATAAGGCACAAGAATGTTAAAGCTTAGTATCTTGGTTGTGTTAATTATATTTATGTATCTGTTCATGTAAAATTTAATGTAAACAATATAATTGTTGCTTTGCGCCATAATTGATTTTTTACTTGCAATGCACGAAGCAATGACGTTTCCATGGATACAAAAGCCTACTAACTTAAAATTTTAATTTAGTAAGTGGGGCAGTAAAATATTTTTATTTCATACTGACTAGTAATCTGTGTTTTACCAGACTCATACGAGTCTGGTAAATTGTATTTACCGTACTATAAATAATAGTATAGTAGAAATAGTGTAAGAGGTGGAAATAATTGGAACAGAAATGATTCTTGTTGTAAATGGTAGGTAACAGGCTCCTAATCAACATACTAAAAATACACATCCGTACTGTTGCGCAAAATTTGTTTTTTTGGCCGCCATCTTGAAACAACATGAAACATTTTAGAAAATCACAAAAAATCATGTGTGGTATCAAATTAAAGGAAATTTCACACTGAAAAAGGATATGATATTGGTTTAAAATAATAAAACGAAATAGCAAAATGGTGGCCAAAAAACTGAAAGCATTTACAGTGTTGAAAAACTGCTTTTTATTAATCTAAGGGGCTTAAAAATCGTAAGTAGCTTTATCTTGGCTTAGAATTTAAAACAAATTTGTTAAATTAAAAAAGTAATTATAATTTTGATTATTTAAAGTAAAAAATTCTCATGAAAAAAAAACCTAATACATGTATTTTAAAACGTTATGCATAAATACGGTTTTTTTTCTACACTCATCATTTAGCTTAACATTTTTATAAAAGTATGTTTTACTATCAATATGTAGTATAATTTATAGCATAAAATCACCTTATTTCCTACTAAATTATGCCTCATCTTCATCAAAATCAAAACTGTCTCCTGTGTTTGTACAGTTCGTTCCACAACAATTTTTACAAACAACTGAACATTAAATTCCATACCGGAGACATGTACATTTCATGGAGTTACATGGCTCATCAACTGTAATTTGGCAGGAACATTTAATCATACTTAGGAGTTTGTCCGGTGCTGGGCTCAAGTCTGTTAAGATCGGCTGAAATTTTCCATCAGCCAACTGTTGCCAACCCCATAGTGTAGGATCAGGAGTTGGCATATTAAGATTTTTCCAAATAAATCACTGCAAATGCACTCGAAGTAGATGGAATTTTGCAGCATTTTGTGTTGGAGGCAAGCGAGCTATATCAAATTCTTTTTTAGCTGAAACTATTTTCCTAAAGTATTGTTCATAACGAAGCACATTCAGGCTGCTTGTGTCGATGTTACCTCCATATAGTGACACAATAACTTTACAGCCAATTTCGACCAATTCTTTCTCAATAACTTCTTCGGGTGATCCAAAATGCGAACCCCATTCGCATAAGATTTTGGATTTTATGATACTCCTGAAGGCAGAAGATTTACTTTTGCCAAATAATGCACTGGTGGTGTCACATCCTGTTAATGCGTGTACAAAAAGTAAAGCTTTGTAAGCCTCCTCGCCAATAGATCTTTGCATTGCTTGAATGTCACGAACTTTATCAGATTGGGTGGCAGACTGCATTACAACGTTCTTAGAAGAATGATATAGTAGTAGGATTAAAATACCCGTATCATCAGGTACTACAGTGACATGTTTTTCCTGGGATATGTTTAAAGCTTCTTTGACGATTAGTGTGTCTGCGTCGCCGTCTGCATGAATGACGGAATGACCTCTTTCTTCAAAGTAACTCCCCAGTATATTTATAAATCGTTGTTTGTTTGCAGAGTTAGAAAGAAATTTGTTTTTCTTGATGATCACAGGCGTATTTTCATCAAATACAACTTCAACAGACGACTGCTTCATGCGCAATCTGTGCTCCATATCTTTTATATTTGGTTTTTCGTACCCATCAAAAATATATAAAAATGCGATTTTGAATTGGCTAACAGTACAGCTGCATCAGTCAACACACTATTTTTAAAGTTACGGTTTGGAACTATCGATCCATGTTTGACATCGTTTGACATCGATAGTCTGGAGGTGTTTACTACACACACTTGTATTGTTGTATACGACAGTATACTGAACTCAACGCTACGTTATCGATGCCTCTCAGAAACTATCGATACAGGTAGCTTAAAAAAAAATTAATAAACAAAACGGTTTCGATTCGATTTAGATTTTATTTAAAAAAACTAGGTTTCGGTATAAAAACCTTCATCTTTATAAAAATTTTACTTTTAAAAACCAATATAATATTCTTTTTCAGCGTGAAATTTCCTTTAATTTGATACCACATGATTTTTTGTGATTTTCTAAAATGTTTCATGTTTTTTCAAGATGGCGGCCAAAAAAATAAATTTTGCGCAACAGTATGGATGTATATTTTTAGTATGTTGATTAGGAGCCTGTTACCTACCATTTACAACAAGAATCATTTCTGTTCCAATTAGTTCCACCTCAATGTGTTTTTTTCTTCTGTACTATAAATACAATGGTTGCCATAGCAACATAAAGTGACATAATTTTGGAAACGTTAAATTTTATATAAAGTTAATAGAAAAACCCTTAAGAAATGAATCTATGGCCAGTATGAAATAAAATGTTTTACATTATTTGTACGTTAAATCAGACTACGTTACTCGTTTCGAAATTCGTGCCTCAGCTACGCTTCGGCAGTAAACATCTCACTCGTTAACGTAAACCTTGATTTACCATACTCATATGTAAATAACTGTTTCTGTGACGGGAAAAAAGTTTGTCATTTTAAAGCGAGTATGCGGGAAAAAAGTGAACACTTTTTTCACGGATATAAGTAAAGTAAAGGTTTCCTTAGCAACGCGGGTCTAATTGTCGCTATAATTACCTACAACAGTCCAACAGATTAAAATTTCAAAATACTTTAAGTCGTCATTTTTCCAGTCACAGAAAAAAATAGTGTATTATACGCGGGAAAAATAGTAGATTCGCGTCGGGAGACAACACAACCTCGAGCTAAAATCTACTGCTTTTTTCCCTAGTATAATAAATAACTATGACATTAAATATGTTTGTAATTATATGTATGTAATTCGGTTGTAAAAAAAAGTTATGTGCATCATTTGCGCGAAACTCGTTTGGTGTGATCAGGTGTTTGTGTACAAACTTCACCCCCTCACACCAAACTACCGTTTCGCGCACTTGATACATAAATAACTTTTCAACCAACTTCAAAAAGTTGGTTACTAAATAATTCGTCCGGATGTCTGTGTGTCTGTGTGTCTGTGTGTCTGTGCGTCTGTGTGTCTGTGTGTCTGTGCGCCTGTGTGTCTGTGCGTTGGTCGATGTTACAGGGTTTAGAAAGCTGGAAGTGGTATCATATTATAGAAAATTCTTTACTGATTCCAAATATCTGGTAAATTTTTTGATCGGATCACCCGTTCGCCGTCGAGACGCCATTAAAGTCAAAATATACCCCCTTGAATATCTCGAGAACGACACATCCAATTACAAAAAGGGAAAAACACGTTTCCATTATTTTTTGAAACCTATTGAGTCATTATACGTAAATATCACCCTCACCCCCCTGTGGGGTGGAGCGGGGGTGAGTTTTGAAAACTTAAATGGGAACACCTACTTTTTATTGCAGTTTTTGATTCTCCATAAAAAACTATTCTCAAATTGCAAATTTCAACCCCAACTGCAACCCCTTTTTTGGGGGTGGAAAGGGGGGAGACAAACGATCTTTTTTTCCTCCAACATTTTTTCGTGATTTACAAATTGTCCGTCACCCTCTCCGCTCCCATCTCCCTTAAGGATGGAAAGAAAAACAATGACTCATTTGTGCAGAATCCGGAGTGCTTGTGTTGAGGTGAGGGGTAGTTATATACAGTTATATATTGTATATACTTATATAGTATATGCCATAATTAGTTACAGATTTGAAGTTGGTTGAAATTAGAATTCTATAAGAATTTGCGCCTTTTTATATTTGTTGTTTTCTACAACCGTCAAAAAAGCTTGACATTCGCACATTACTTGCAATGCGCGAAATTTATTTCATGGAGATGCATATTTTTTTGAGACAGTAATTTCTGACATTTCTGATTATAACCTATTTGAAATCTTAAATTACTATTTAATAACTTTTATTGAATAATACAATAGTAGGTATATTAAGAAGCTTCGATCCTTCGAGATATTAAATTTCAAACACGATAGCACAATAAATCGAAATGTCAAGCAAGAAGGATGCTTCCATAGATACAAAAGCCTACTAACTTTAGGCATAAAATTTTAATGTAATAAGTCCGGCAGTAAAATATCAACATTAATTATGTTTACAATAGTATGTACATAATACGTAACTCGGTTCAAAGACCATTGGTCTTTGCTCGGTTGTAGATCAAATGTTGCGTGCATCATTTGTGCGAAATTTCTTCGGTGTGTTCGGTGTGCGATGTGCGTTTCGAGCACTTGATACATAAAATAACTATTATATCTCATTATGGATTTTTACATTAATTAAATGCAAATGCGGAAGATCTCATTGGAATCACTGCCGGTTTCGAGTTTTGCAAATTCTTTAAGGTAAAGTAAAATATAGCATAGAACAATTAAATAAAGATTTAGTTTGATTTGATTAACGGCATTTGCTTATTCTTAATTAAGGTAAAAGGGTGATTTCTTGCCAATTTTTTCATTTTATTATATCATTTACAATTTGTGTACGACGTTTCGCCACATTGTGGCTTTTTCAAGTAATTTCCAATAAAAACAAAAAATTTGTAATTTAATTAAAATCAATTTCAAATTGGAAATCTTTAAAAACGTGCAAATTGAATGAATTGAATATTTGCACGTTTTTAAAGATTTCCAATTTGAAATTGATTTTAATTAAATTACAAATTTTTTGTTTTTATTGGAAATTATTTGAAAAAGCCACAATGTGGCGAAACGTCGTACACAAATTGTAAATGATATAATAAAATGAAAAAATTGGCAAGAAATCACCCTTTTACCTTAATTTAAATAAAGATTGTAATAGAAAGTGGATATTTATTTTAAGTGTGAAGGGTGGTAATGAGGAATTGAA
Source organism: Pyrocoelia pectoralis (assembly GCA_036250285.1). NCBI lineage: Eukaryota > Metazoa > Arthropoda > Insecta > Coleoptera > Lampyridae > Pyrocoelia > Pyrocoelia pectoralis. Next base: position 29,356 of record CM070079.1, read on the forward strand.
AATGTAGTTGAACCCATAGAAAAATTTCGCAGATCACTGCATGTAGGATCGTTGGACTTTCCTATATTGAACTAATGGCATACTTTACGAAAGCTTCATTAGTTTGCAAGATTATTCCAAAAATGTGGCATTTAACTAGATCAAAGGACAGATACTGCTCTCAGAATGTAAGCGAAATAATAATTATGGAGTGTATAAAGATATGCATTTCTCTAAGGTACAACTGAACAAAATTCACCGTTAAGGCCCTTCATGGATGTGGAAAAATAATGCAATAATGTATTTTATTAAGTTAATTAAATTGTGTAGTGGTTAAACCGTAATATCATAAGACGTTTTAGAAGAACAATGATCTACTAACATTTGAAAGTATTTTTTAACGGTATAGCAAGTCCTTTTGGAAGGAAAGCGACTCGGATTCTTACGTGATAAATTTTAGTGTTGATTTACACAAATATTGTGTGTTCCCTTGTTTTAGACATAAGTTTTGTTTATTTTATGAGCATTTGACAATTGCAAAAATGGTGTTTGATCATACTAAATAAAGAAAACTGAAAAATGAGTCAGCTGTCTTTAATTGTGTTTGTACTTTCAGATTTCCATAAAATAGTACTGAAGCTATTGCACACAATGGACTCTAAGCTAAACGGTGTTCAAGCGGACTTAAATACATTGCTCAATGTAAATGTGAATAAAAACGTAATCGAGGGGGCTATTCATAAAGACATGATATTATTAGACATCTTTAAAACAATGCCGTTTAATAGTGAGGAGCAGATTGACCGAATAGAAAATTTATCAGATTTGCAATTACAGATGCTAGTAAGTCTTACTAATTCTTACCACGTAATTCATGATTAACTTTTTTATCTTAGGCACAAGAACTAAGCCTTATTGGAGGGGAGACAGTAAAGCAAACTACTAAAACTCTCATGTATCGCGTATTTTCAAATAAACTGGGATCGTCCTACACTTGGGAAGGATTAAAAACCAAACATGTATTTAAGACACTTAAAATTGCTCAAGTCGTCATAAGTAAAAATTAAAATTGTAACGAACTTTCTAATTTTTAATGTACCTTCTTATAGAGGCTGTAAGATTGAACCCGAAAACGGAAAATGTTTCTGAGTTAGAAATAATCAAAAATATAAAGTCTTGGTTACTTCGAGCCAAGGAACGACATATTAATAGTGAAAAGTAAGTAACAACCCACAAATGAAGTAAACTATAGTCACACAGTTTATATTCGAAAATTTTAAACTCTCTGCAATTGAAAATAGAAAATTTTGTGACAAATAAAGCGTTCATTCTCTCCAAACTTAGTTTGTGGGACCTCCATAATTTTATTTTATTTTTTATTGTTATAGAAATAGTGGAATTACTTGTTTTTATTATTAAATAAAGCTTTATTTAGAAAACATCTGGTTGAAACATATTTAGAATAATATGAAAGGAAAAATTAATCTGCTAGCTCTCTAAACTGTGTGGAAATAGGTACATAAATTCAACTTGAAAAATATCATTTTTATGCTGAAATAATTTTCAACCAGACTACCTTTCAGCAAAATAAAGTACTTTCTTTATTTCAGGAAAAAACAAGAATCTAGGCATACCTAAAATTTTGCATGTGGTAGATGATACTCTGTTAATAAAAAGATCTTTAACGCAAAGTTTTTGTTTAGACCCTTAAAAATTGTTTATGGATATCACCGTTCTTATTGTATAGATATAAGTTCCATATATTGAGCTAAACTGAATTAGCTTTTTGGTTTTTTAATTTAATCTAATCGTACCAGCATTATTGTGGAATTTATTCTTAACAATACAATTGATACTTTTGCATTTTGATCAAACTCAACAATAACGATGGAAAGCTAACAAATGCAACTTCGAAATTGGAAAAACCAAAACTAGTACAGGTGAACAATATTTTGACCTACGTAATACCTAAACAGTTAATAACAGGGGGATAATAGCCAAAGGTTCCAATTTCAATTCAAACGATATAAACCATGGCAAGTTATAACAGTAATTAAGCTTCTGAAATTCTAATTAATAAGAATTTGGTGGAAAAATTGTTGTAAGCACAATTAACCCATTTTTTGTATTATGATTGGTTTCCGTTTAAGTTCACTTCACCGAGTTAAACAAATCCAGCTAAGTGATCACGAGAAGAAGGATAGTATTCTTGATCGGAAGGAATACGCAAAATATTTCATACTATCTTTCATGTTATTATTTTTACCATATTAGCATATGAAAACTATTGCCTTTGATATGTTTAATTACTTTTTACATAAGAAAAGGTCATGGTAGCTGTACATTACAGACATTACTAATTCTCCGGCGTTTAATTTTTAAAGTTATTGATATAACGTAGTACCTATGCATTGCAACATCTGAATGTACATTAATTTTATGACGGCATGAAACTACGAAATTTCTAAGCCTTTTTTTATATTGTTTGGTTACGGTGTTAAATGTATGGATGATTTTTTTACTGTAGTTTTCGTTGGTTAATCATCTTAGCCTGGATTTCGCCAGATATTTCATGTGATAAGGTTTAATAATTGTTTTTTTTTAGATTTTTCATGTGGCGTTTGTGATCGGCGTTACAAGCATAAACAAAATCTACTTAAACATGTTCGTTTAGAATGTAACGTGCTGGCTAGTTTAGAGTGTATCAATTGCCATAAACGTTTTAAACATAAACACAGCCTAATTTATCACCTTAATTGCTCAAAGCATAAGCCACGTCACTCGTCAGTTTTAATTTGCAATACTAGCCATTGTAATCAGACACCGCTTTGTATAAGTATTTTGTTATTGGCAGTAGTTGTTTTTAAAATGTGTCAAATTAGGTTTCCTGTAGAAATTTTGAAAGTTCTCTCATTTTTTATCTTCTATTAAATGTACGTTGTGAGTAAACCATTTTGGTTTCTATTTAAAGTACAGGGTGTACAACTAAGAAAGGAGGCCGGCCATAACTCGGAAACTATTTGAGATAGAACAGTGAAATAAAAATCTTATAATAAATGTGGCCAAGAGAAAATGCTGGAAATTATTTTCAATTTCCTACCATTGCCGCCAGAGGGCGTTTCACTGATTTCAATTTGAAATTCCCATTTTTTGGGCAATTTTCCTCAATAAGGTATTTAAAAAAATATATTCATTGTAAACTAGTGATCAATATGTAAAACTTTGTTTAATGAATTTTTAGGCTTGCTGTGAAAATAAAGGGAGGGGGAAGTAAATTACGTATTACTGGAAAAAATCGTGTAACTTCGAAACGAGTTGCTTGAATTCGTCAAGATTGGTCTCGATGTAATAAAGAGAATACCTGATATTACCAAAAAAATTCAAAACCACAACAATTTCTTATCTCCGTCTACCAATAGAGGGCGCAACTTGTTGAAGGAACAAAACGGTCGACTTTTCTAAAAAAATTCAAATGGTACCAAATATTTTTTTCACTGCTATTGGAAGGAAAATTAATAATGGAGTAATTTACAAAAAAAATTATGTCAATAGCTCTTATAGTACCGAAGATATAGTCAAAAATATGGTAATATAAGAGGCAATTTGAGGTATAAACAAATGAAAACGCTTAAAATGAAAACTTTATGTCAAAACTGTAAACTAGATTTCGGTTGTTGTATTATAAGCAAAAATGCTAATTTCCCATGGAGAAGCATTGCAGCATATTTTGAATGCATGCAAAATGCAACTGTTGCAGGGCCACTGAAATTTTGAAATAAATTAAAGTTCTCATACTTTATTTATATTATTATTATTATTATTATTGGTTCTAGGGGTGGCCCCAATAGGTTCCCGCACTGCGACCTTTTGGTCTATTGTGCTCCCCGGTGTTGTCTATTATTTATATTAAGCTTACCATTTGTTTATACCTCAAATTGCCTCTTATATTACCACATTTTTAACTATATCTTCAGTACCTACTATAAGAGCTATTAACATAATTCTCATAGCCTACTTTATTTATATTAAGCTTACGATTTGTTTATACCTCAAATTGCCTCGTATATTACACATTTTTGACTATATCTTCGGTACTATAAGAGCTATTGTCATATTTTTTTTAAATTACTTCCTTATTAATTTTCCTTCCAGTAGCAGTGAAAATTATATTTGGTACCATTTGAATTTTTTTAGAAAAGTCGACCGTTTTGTTCCTTCTACAAGTTGCGCCCTCTATTGGTGGACGGAGATAAGAAATTGTTGTGGTTTTGAATTTTTTTGGTAATATCAAGTATTGTCTTTTCATCGAGACCAATATTGACAAATTCAAGCAACCCGTTTCGGGGTTACACGATTTTTTCTAGTAAAACGTAATTTAGTTCCCCCTCCCTTTATTTTGACAGTAATCGTAAAAATTCATTAAACAAAGTTTTACATATTGATCACTAGTTTACAATGAATCTATTTTTTTTAATACCTTATTGAGAAAAATTGCCCAAAAAATGGGAATTTCAAATTGAAATCAGTGAAACGCCCTCTGGCAGCAATGGTAGGAAATTGAAAATAATTTCCAGCATTTTCTCTTGGGCACATTTATTATAAGATTTTTTATTTCACTGTTCTATCTCAAATAGTTTCCGAGTTATGGCCGACCTTCTTTCTTAGTTGCACAGTTGTACACCCTGTACAATTGTACATGTCTCACTAAACTACACGGTATTTATCATTTTACGGGCTATTAAATGTAAATAAGTCAAAAAAGTTGAGTCGGCCAAAAGAACCATAAACTGTGTACCAAATTTCGTTAAAGATCTAGGAGTGTGCCTATTTTGATTTGGTGATAATTTCGGGCAATTTGTCAAATTTGCAAAATACGATACATCAAACGAAGAATCAAAACAAACAAAAGTGATCCATAAAGATAATTGCAGAGGAAGAAATGATTAACTTTCCTTGTGCGTTTGCAGGTATTTATATTCAACCACAAAAGAAGGAGGGATAATGTTAATGGTTAGCCTACTAACTTCAGTGCAAGGTTGTGTAATGTCATTGATTATATACTTTATATAATCAATGGTAATGTGTAGTATTAAAAAGTACTCGTAAACATGAATATCACACCTTTTGATTCCTACAGATTGTAGTTATTTAATTAGTTCTGATATTGATATCCACCGTACCAGGCACATCAAACTGTTTGCTTTATTAGAGGTCTATGTCACAGAGGGGCTCCTGAATTCTTCTGAAAAGGAGTGCATCATTATAATCAGACGCTATAATATACAAACGTTATTTTCTTAATTTCCCTTTCTCTAAAAATACAGTGAAGGAGTGAATAAATGACCACCCTGATGAAGGTGAGATAATAATTTTACTGCAATGTGATCACTTTTATATGTACATATACTAATTAATATGCATGCAATTCTTAAGTGAAGCTACCAAATTTAGGGCGTAGGTACAAATGAACTGATAAGCTGACGTATAGTTTTTTAGGTCGCCATATGAAGAAATTCAAATGCAAACAGTGTATAAAAAGGTATAGATCGAAGGCAGCATTAAATCGGCATTTAAGGTATGATTGTGGTAAAGAACCAATGTTCTGTTGCCTGTATTGTTCATATAGAGCATATCAAAAAATTCATCTTCAAAGACATTATGCCAATACTCATTCAAACTGATTTATTTTTTTGTGAACGCATTATGTATGTTTTTTGTGTACTGAAACATATTGGGATAAATAAATACTTAACAGTTCAATGTGGTCATTTCTAGTAATAACTCAAATTTTTATTTTGTACTATGTATTAGGTAATAATACGAATGTCTGGGCTTTACCTTCCCAAGACCGTTTGGAAACCCTTCTTCGTTTGTCGTTGGGCGCGTGCCACTCAAAATAATTTGGTTGGGTGGAATTTTCCACCCCGGAAGACTGCGCTAACTTTGACCAGTACCGAGGAACAACTCAAGAAATAAAACTCTGGAGCTGGGAAAAAAATAATAAAAATTATACTTCACATCGCCAACAAAAACGATTTTTTACCATCAGGATGTAGCAAATGCTTCATTGGTAAGAAAGGTTGAGCAGATTACCATGACGAAATGAATAAACAGCATTTTGAAAAATCTCTCAACTGTAGTTACAAAAAAACCACTATTTACTTGAGAAAGTGATAAAAGGTGTTCGGATGGAAAGCGTGAAACTTGTATGGCGTCCAGTAGCCATTGTAAGTTCAACCCCATTGAACTCATATGGCTGTATGTTGTAAAGTTGCAAACATAAACACAACCTTCAAAATTAAAGACGTATTAGGACTCTCGACTCTCAAATCAACATTGCGTTATACTAAAAAGCGTTTGGGCTAATTGTTTTGAACATGCCAAGAAGGTAGAAGATATGTACCGAGAAAAGGGGAATTTAATAGAGGTCGCCTTAGAACCTTATACGCAATGTAAATAATAATTATATCAAATATGGCATTACTGAGAAGAAAATTAGCAGTTCTTTATAACAATGACAAGACATTCTACCACTAGTATTTAAAAAATAGAAGTTCGCGTTACATCAGCAAAACTGAAAGTTGTATTAAATATCCGATAAAAAATGACTAAAAATTATTCAATTATCTCGTCAAATAAAAAGCCTCGAAAGAAGCGAAGAAAATTGCAAAATTTAGTTTTTCCGCTGTAGCTCTTGAAGAAAATAATGTTTTAAAACTTTCAACGTGATTCCTAATTGTTCTCAATATGATGCTTATTTCGGTTTGAATGCGAGTCACCCGGGCGAAATGTAAACACGCTCGCCTTAAGACCACCGAGGTATCGAGTATCTATGGGTATTATTATCACTTATAATTGCACAAGAGGTTTGTATTTTACCGAGTAAATTTGGGTTGTTTAATAAGAATCTGTTGCCTAGCAATTAGACGAGAAAAACTGTCAACCAATAAAAATGCGACACCGAAGGTGGAGCATTTTTAGGTTGACAGTTTTTCGAGTCAATTTGCTAAAGGAAACAGATTAGAATTTAAACAACACAAATTTACTAGGTATAAATACAAATATCGAGTGTAATTCGGCAGGACAATTTAACGAACAAGAAATTTAGAAATCCGTTTGTAACTTTACCAAATCGACTCATTCTTTAAATAACACAAACAACATGCAATAAATTATTCGCAAATGTCAAACTACGTATTTATACGGCGGGCACGGATACTGCGATAGTTGATTAGAATTTGAAAGTGAAAAAACCACTAGTGCATTTGTCGCTGTAAAAGTGACAATTGCACTGCGGCTAATTGGATTTTTTATACATGAGTTAAATTGTCTCCAAAATTTTGTATAATATTGTTTAACTTGGTGTTGAAATAAGCCATTCGTTGAAATATCCCCCTTTCGTAACAAAAAGGATAATGAATAATAAACGGTTCTTGATAATTTCATTGAATAATTGCTAGTAATTGAACGAACAACAGAAATAATAATGAGAAATGTTACTTCTCTCGAGCAAGAAATGTAAGATGCACCAATTTTAAATTTAATCTTTCAGTAAAACCGTTTTATTCAATGGTAAAACTGAGTTTGAAAACATTGGCTATCTACATAATACATATTTAAATGGCACTTCTTCCATCGATATTTTCAACTAACTATAACTGTAACTTTTTTTAATTATTTATTATTATTAATTATTTAGCTGAGACCCACTAATGGTATTGTTTCACTAAATACTGTACCGTAGGTACCTATACTATCATCATTATTGAGTTCTTATTCTATTTCCATAATAAATAATTACCAGTAGAATGAAATGTTAAAGTCCTTTTTCTTTCTTTTAGCTTTTCAAAGAAGTTGCATCCGACCAAAATTTTTTTGTGAAAGATGTGGTAAAACCTATCAGTATACGTACACTCTACAGCGTCATATTAAATTTGAATGTGGTAAGAAGAAAAACATCTACTGTCCTCATTGCAGTTACAAATGTAAAAGAAATGATCAGCTAAGGGTTCATTGTGCCGTAAAGCATCCATTTTGGTTAAGGATTTAAAAAAAAAGCGGTTAGAAAATGTATTTCCATTGAAAATAATACTTACGTTAATTTATACGATTGTAAAATTTTACGTAGTAGTTTTAATGTTAAGTAAGCAACAATAAAGTATTAAACTATTGCAAAAGAATCCAAGTTTCCAAATACTATTTATACTTACTTATGTGCATTATTAGAAATCGAAGGTCAAATTTTGGAGAAGCTTCAAAAGCGTATGAAAATTCTCCCAAATCCAAAGCATTAGTTTTGAGTTAATAAGAATTTGTTACGTAGTTAAATTTCTGTATAAGTTCAAATTGTACGATTTCTTAGTTCTAGTCCTCTATCATGTAATTGTATTTTGACTTATTTTAATAAAAAAACTCAGAGTTTTGCGCTTTCATTTTTAAGCGAATAAAGCAAATTCTACGTGAATTGTTCTCACGAAGATTAATTTGAATTACATAAATTATATGTAAAATGCTCTCATCACACGACGCCCAATTTAGAATACCAATTAAGGTAATCAGTAGAATAGATCGGCGAAGATTTGAAGGCGTTCAGTGATCAGCGAAGTGCTTAGACTTTTCCTAAAGAAAAATTTAGAAGTAGCAATACCATTAATAGTAACAGATTTACACAGTTGTGTGTCCCTTGCAGTATACACTGTGTCCCAATTTCGATGCTCACCATTGGTATCTCGGTTATTAGAAGACGTAGGGCAACGGTTAAATGGGGAAAGTTTTGCAGAATTTAATACTCACGACAAATATCATTTCAAATTTGACAAGATAATACTAGCCCCTTGGCAAAAAATCGGCATAGATTTATTTGAATTAAAAAACGAAACTTTCTTAATAGCCGTAGATTACTATTCTAAGTACCCGGAGATTGAAAACTTAAACAACAATTTAACAGCCGAAAATGTGATCCAAAAATTAAAATCCTTATTTGCAAGACATGGAATCCCTAAAATTGTAATTTCTGACTCAGGTAGACAGTTCACAAGTGGAGAATTTCAAAATTTTGCCAAAACATGGAACTTTGAAAGTCAAATGACTTCTCCACACCACCAGCAAGCAAACGGCTTAGCTGAACGAACAATCCAATCGATCAAAAGATTACTAAAAAAATGTAGTGAAGAAAATGAAGACATTAACTTAGCTCTTTTGGCATTTCGTAACACACCAGTACTGAACTGCTATACACCCTCACAAATTTTGATGTCACGTTATTTACGCGATAATTTACCAACAAATGACAAACTTTTAAGTCCAAGAACGATAAATTTTACAAAATTTAAAAACGTTCTTTCCAAATCAGGAGAAAGCGCAAAAAAGTGGTACGATAACAGAGGTGTTAAGACCATTCCCGAATTACAAAATAATCAGTTAATTTGGTATCAAGATTTTCCAAAAAGTACGTGGAAAAAAGGGAAAATCCTAAGTAAAGTAAGAAATAGAACTTATAAAATAGAAAAGGAAGATGGGAGATGTCTGATTAGAAATAGATTTTACATACGCCCACGCTATCAAAGCAGACAAGCCAGTCATGTCCCAGCTTCTGATTCTAAGTATGTATACATCCCTAAAAACACTAATGTAAATAACAATGTTAGACGTGTAAGTTTTGCAGAAAATGTAACTCATATTCCGAGTACAATATTGTAAACGCAAATAGATCTAGAAGAGAGATTATTCTACCCAGAAGATTTGCAGACTTTGTAATGTAAAAATTTGTATTGATTTAAATGTAAACTTTTTGTAATAATTTTGTAATGTACTTTTAGTTTTCTTTTTTCATTTTTATAAAAAGGGAGATGTTGTATATGTATTATAAATATTGAACTGTATACTTGGTTGCCTACATGCGCAACACATAAAATGTATCATGGTTATGAATGGGAGTAATAAAGGTGACCTGCTCGTGTAAATACACAACATAAATATAATTTGTGTTAATTCACACAGCAATAACTAATAAGTTACACTCGAGCTCTCGTAGGACAAACTATAACTAAATATTTTTCAGGCATGTTATACATCGTTGAAAAGCTCTTTTTAAAGACTATCTAACCAACCAAAAATCCAATATGACCGCCATATGAAAAACAAAAGATAGCACTAATAACTTAAAAACAAATGACAATCGGGGGTTTCTGATTATATCAAATAATTTGTCTTAAAAAAGTGTCTGAATAATGTAAAACTTTAAAAGAGGTCAGATTAAGCGTTAAAGAGTTATTGAAGAAAATGAAAATCGGTAAATTTTGGTTTTTTCTAAATATTTTAAAAATTAAAAAAGTTAGGTCAAATTTGAAATGATATTTGTCGTGAGTATTAAATTCTGCAAAACTTTCCGCATTTAACCGTTGCCCTACGTCTTCTAATAAGCGAGATACCAATGGTGAGCATCGAAATGGGGACACAGTGTATATAAAATAAAATATTACAGTAAAATTTGACGTAATTTAAGCTCTATCGGACGCATATCTTAGCAAGGTACAATGATACAGTTGTACAATTTAGCCAATTTGGCCAAATGTAGTTATGGTTACGATGAAAAATATTTTTATATATACCTGTAGGAAGGTATTATTTGTAGTTTGAGGTAATTCTCCCATAAGTTATATATTATTATTGAATTGTAACCTGGAATTCGTTGAATCTAGTGTCATTGAACGGCATAACTCCGATTCAGCGGCCCCCTATTGAGCGGTCCCGTTTCGGCGGTGCCCCGTTTCAGCGCTCTCCGTTTCAGCGCTCCCTGTTCCCACGGTGCCCCGTTTCAGCGGTTCCCATTTCGGCGGTGCCTCGTTTCAGCGAACCGCATTTTAGCAAGAAAGTGGACCTAGTTGCTCTAGCATAAAAGTGAATGAACTTATCAAGTACTTTGGTTGTTCAGAAAAAAGAATAATGGTTGTCACAACATGTAATTATTGGTTATATTCTATATGAATAAGGTAATTTTAATTAATAGTTCACATGTTAATACTTTCAAATCAACTTTTTGATGGAGTAAACCGCGTCCTTTTTTTGCGGCGCCCTTTTGACGACCTGTTTGCCTTTTTGTCGTAGATTTGTTTTGTGCAGTGCATACCGATTCATATGGTGCTTAAAAACCAAAAATTCCAAACGCTTTTGAAGACAAACGAAGGAAACCGAAAAATTCATTTTTGAATAGTTATTTGATTTATTGTAAAAGGTACAAGAATTTTTTAATCAGAAAGTTACTGCTTTTTGGCAAAAAATACCTTTTGAGATAAAAGAAGTATTTATAGTAAAGTAATTACAAACATTTTCGTAAGGGTAAAAGGATGCGCGCTCATCGTTTAAAATTATTTTTTTCAACATTATGCTTTCTCGTTAATCAAGTTACTACGAAACAATGCAAAGATATACCGCCGGAACGGGGACCGCTGAAGCGGGTGACCGCTAAAATGGGAACCGCTGTAACGGGTGGCCGCTGAAACGGGGGCTGCTGAAACGGGGACCGCCGAATCGAGAACCGCTGAATCGGGGTGCAACCCATTGAACGTTGTTCGAAGTGTTTAAGCTTAGAGAGCTTGAACTTTTGATATTGAACTCAATAGAGCAGTTGATTACACTTGAAGTGGTTGTACTTTTTAGTTTGTGAAAGCGTTGTAAATGAATTATTTTTACGTAAATACTTTAACGTTTAACCTTGTCGTCTTACCAACGCGATAATGGGAAAATTCCGATATTTTGCTTTAAATATTATAATGTATTTTAGCAACACTCGAGGAAAATTTGTAGCTGGTAATGGAATGTTGTTTTAGATGTTCAGCATGAGAAAAGGAAATTCTTTTGCATTAATTGTGGAGCAATGTACAGTCATCATCGTAATCTTAGAAGACATTTAATGCATGAATGTGGAAAAGAACCAAGATACAAGTGTCCATATTGTGATTATAAGTGTAAAAGGCGTAATGGCATTAAATCTCATGCTGCATTACGACATTTGGATAAGATATGAAAGCTCGCCATACCATAACTACGTGTCGAAAATGACTTTATGGATATTTTGTTTTTGTCTTTAATGTGATTCTTTGAGTTACAAAAATTAAACACTTACATAGAATTTTTTTTTACTTTTGTCAGATAACGTTATAAGATGAAATTTGTAATCATCGTAGTAAGATTGAGTGATGAAAAACTAAATATATATCTTTACTTCGATTACCATTAATTATATCAGCTTCCTTTAGCAACAGAAATTATTAAGGCAATTAAATTCCTTTTTATAATGGCGTGAAGCCAACCATTACAAAGAGGGCTAGTCCTAACCTCAAAGAATCGAGGCACTGTGTGTTTGTAAGGATAAAAATCACTTTTTCGTGTTAATGGTAAACACTTTTTTCGCGAAATATGTAGAAAGAGAAACTTGGAGGGCTGCGGAGCACAATTGATGGTGTTCTTATTGGAGTGAGCAGTATAGAATTTACTATCTAGTTATGTGTTTCGACCGTTTCTGTAGTTCATCTTCGAATTTTATTAAATATTACTTATTAATTACTAACATTGGTGCCATTATTTGAAGGGGAAGGTTCACTGATGATCTGCAACTGTATACACATCTTCCGAAAACAGTCGTTTTTTTTTCTTGTAAGGGATGGTAATTTGATACCACCTCAATAATATGGAGTGCGACCACCAAAAGAAGGGAGAAATAAATGTTTAGCGGTGCACAACAGTCCATGACATTCTGTATCTCTTAAGAGTGCTGTATTTGTGACGACAATTTCGAGACTACTATGAGCGGGGTTTAATTTTCATTGTTCCGGATGCTAAGGTCACGGACCCATTCACATGTGGTATTGTATTTAGTAATACATATGCATGTATGTATGTATAGTTGCGCCTCTCTGACAAATGTAAACAGTTTTCTAGTAATAACACGTAAATAAATCTAATCTAATCTAATCTAATCTAATCTAATCAGTAATTGCCAAATTGTAGGATTTTAATATCGATTATTTATAAGATTAGATTCGATATTTTTCTATTGATTAGATAACAAATCCACATATCATTATATTATTATATTGTGTTACTATTGATCTAGCATTGAAATGGAGGTAGGTACAGTCCGCGCGGCCAAAGAATGCCTCGTGTCGCGCATGGATGTTCGTGCATTCTCGGTCACACTCGTTAACGCAATAGCGAAATTAATAACAGAAATAAATAATTAATTAGTGTAATACATGATAATAAACGGTACGCGCTTTTGGTGGCGACCCCACGGACATGCCGCGCTTAAGAGACTTGGAGTTCAGGCATTCTTTGGCCGCGCGGACTGTAGGTACCATATTGTGTATTGGGTGTTTACGTTTTACATACATCCGCTTCAAACTATACAGACAGTTCAAATTTCCACCATTTTAGTTAATAAATACTAATATTCTACAACAATGCATCTACAATTCCATACAATATAATCGCACATTTCTTACCATAGAGGACTTTTATACAACACGTTTTAGCATACATTAGGGAATGTAATTTACCATAAATGGCGATTGAACTTTTCTTTGATTATGTTTACAGTTAATTTTATTTAGTGTATTTGTATGTTATTTTGTCTTATATCGAGTTTTTTTTACGTCTGTATTTTATCATGACCAATACCTTCTATGGTATAACTGGATAAATAAATGTAAGTTTGATAATTTTTTTTCTAAAATTCTTCTTGGTTTCAAAAAATGTTTCCTTACAGCAAGATTATAAATGAATTTGGTTTTTTTGGTACCTACTCGGATTCGTGGTATATCGTAAATTCATTTTGCTTCTTTTTTCAGAAAAACTCTTTGGGCAGTTAGAGAACTCAGAAGACGGAATTCCTTATCAATGTGACACGTGTAAACGATCTTATAAATCTAGCTATACTTATAAAAGACATATGAAATATCAATGTATGGGAGATCCACAATTTCGTTGTCATTTATGTGATCATTCGTGCCGATACAAAGAAAATTTGAAAAGTCACATTGCGCGTAAACATAAGATACTTATATAAACATGTATTATACGTATTATGAATAAAATAAATCATGAAGCGTGCGGAACATACTTCACGAAAGGTCGAGAAGGCAAGAGCTTTTACGTGATACATGTGTAATAATTGTAATATCCAATACACAGGAAATGATGATATACAATATAGTATATTAAGATATGACTTTCTAGATACTTGTATATTTATCATTAATATGTATTTATTTGCTATGGTTTCGGATTTATTGCAGGCTATCCTTAACCTTAATATGAGACATTTTGTTAGGTTTATGTTTAGGTTATCATCGTGCCATGCTGAGTTAGAGCTAATGAAAATTTAGGCCCATTGGATTAAAATGATTAAAAAGATCTTGGACGTCAACCCTCCTTTTAACTATAGGTATGTATAGTTTCTTGTGTGGAGGTGTAACTTTCAGAACTTAATATACGCCCCACAGAGCGATCCGGTGTGTTCGCTGTGTTATTTTGTCTAGCATTCGTCTGTTTGGTAGATCAGCATTCACAAGCAAGTATTTTATAATAGAAGATTTGTTTGAAGACCTGACGTGCTTATTATTATCACCGTAGGAAGATAAATACACTATCAATGTTCGGTGCTATTTGAGTAACTAATAAAGACGTTTAATTCACCAGTCGGTGTGGTTTTATGAGGAAACAACAATAGTACGTAATGATAATAGTGTCGTTAATTAGAATATCATTTTGACATCTTAGTAAAGAGAGTAACTTTTCATTATAAGATTTTATGATAGGTGCATGATGTTTGTGGGTAATCCAATGGGAAGGAGTTCCGATGTCTTGGTGCCAAATGACCGCACATTAAGTATCAAAGAAGGAGCTACTAAATGGCTATACAATAAGCGTCACGAAAGGCATTTCTACGCCTTTAACGTTAAGTAAGCAATATTGAATATAGTTTTAGCTTAATTTTCTGTGATGTGATTTCAAGAAGCTAATGTGTATGTCATTTTAGGGCAATATATTTGTGCGAAATGTGATAGAAAATACAAACACGCTGCATCTCTGTACAATCATCAAAAATTTGAATGTGGAAAAGAACCATCCTTCTTATGTCCAATTCAACACTGCTCTTACAAAGCAAAACGAAAAGCAAGCTTAAAATCTCATTTGCATAAGATACACAAATGTTAAGTCGTTTCCAAGGAAAAATGTTTTTTTTTGCTATGTTATGTAAACCGCCAACAAAAATTGAATCTCAAATACATATTTATTAAAGGGTAGCATTTTATAAATACCGGTGAGAGTCCTCATATTTAGCTCACATTTGTTTGTGATAGATCGAGCTGAAATTATTTTTCACATAACCTGTACGAAACTTAGCAAAATACATATTCATTCGTTTCAGGTGGTTCATTTAGAATGGAGAACGGACGATTTTTTTGTTGTACGTGTGGGACATCATATAAAAGCAAGAAAACGGTATTGGGACATATTAGACACGAGTGCAGTGACGAGCCAAAATACCAATGCAACATATGTAATCGAAAATTTAAAAGAAAAAATAGTCTACGTACCCATACAATTCACAAGCATTTTCTTGTAAATCGTAATATTCATTAGACTTCATTGCGGTATCTGAACCTAATGTTAACATTACATTTAGTAATTTGATGAGCGTATTTAGGTAATTTGTTGTTATTAGGATAACTGAAAACGGATTGTTGTCAAAAGTTGTTAGATTTTATGTAGCAACCTTCTTTTCCCACCTTAATTTTGAAAATTGTTGGAAAGTTTCTTAATTACCTGAATATTGAAAATAAAATTGTACATATATGTAATGCAATGAGTTTGGTTAACAGTGAAAAGTGGAGCGGGCGCGGGCGTAGCCCTAAACTGTCTTTCAATAAAGTCCAAAATGCACCTACACCTGTGTATGTGTAATCCATCATTTGATAAGAGAACCTCATTTTTTTTTCTTTTAGATAATTTTGTCGTGGATAGAAACGGGCGCTTTGTATGCTGCATTTGTGGATTATCTTATAAGTATAAGGCTAAAATAAGGTTTCACATTAAGAACGAATGCGCTATAGATCCGAAATATAAATGTGTGTCATGTGGTAGAAAGTTTCGTCAGAAAAGCAGCCTACGTACTCACATCATTATGAAACATCAAGGATGAAGTAGTTCCTATAACCGAATTTGAACTGTATTTTTAAATAAATTACGTGCTCTTTGTTTGGCAGTAATATCAGCCAAAAGTGATGAAGTTACTTAAAGTCACTGTACTTATTACTAATCATAAACCAAACTTATTAATTAATTGATTCAAGAATATTTTGTAAAATCATTACGATAATAATTTCATAAAAAAATATGACTATTATTTTTTGGCGTAGTGATTAAATGTATGTTAATTGTTAAAGGCAATATACTTGTATCATATGCCTATAAAATAAAAGTTTTAAGAACTTCGTTCTTTAATTACAGTTAATTTAAACTTTGCTTTAAGAATCATTGTAAACGAATATCCATCCAATTAACAACTATTAACTTAAATCTGTTTTAGATGAAAGAAAATATCAATGCGACTGTGGAAGAAAATATAAACATCAAAGGAATTTAAGTCAACATCAAAAATTTGATTGTGGAAAGGAACCAAGATTTCCTTGCTTATATTGCCCTTTTAAATTCCGTACTCGTTATAATCTGAAGAAACACAGCGTACATCATTTTTTTGCAAGCTAGAAGTGAATGATTTGCTGGCAAAAGGAAATTAAGTGCAATTATATTTATTAGAAATAAAATAGATAACATGTCTTAAATAAGAAATTGGAAACATAACATTATTGGTAAAAATAAAGGGGAGAATTGTATGTTATTGTGTCAAAGGGCTTTGATGTAAATGTAGAATAATCAATAGATCGCTATTCTCACTAGTAGGTAACCCTTTTCACTGCTTGATTTCATTGACCTCAAGTTCAACAACATAAAATTCAATCACATTGAGTTCAACGAACCCGAGTTCAATAACTTCGAATTCAGCAACCTCAATTCCACAACTTCGAACTCACAATTCAATGATCTAGCGATCAACAATCTCGAGTTCGGTATACGAATAACAAGAAATGTTATTCCTTTTTCTGAAACCTTTGCTTCAAAATTTTTTTTTGAAATGGCAAAACGATTCAGCTTAAGCATTTCTGACTCCATCAAATTTGCATTTATAACATTAAGTTGTCAATGTTGACATTTCACCGAATTCATTTGTTTTCCTATAATAGATAAATGGTGTTGGTAACACTGTTAACTTTCATCTCGAGAAACGAAAATGTAACTTTCTTCGCTCATTTTATTAAAGAAAATAGTATTTTTAGGGCAGTTTTAGAACAAGTATATTTACTATTCTTAAAGAACACACCTAATGTAATCTAATGGTGTCAAAGTGTTATAAGTTATAATGTTAATGGTGGCCAGTTATCAGTAACTTTCAGTTCTTGTTGACAGTATGCGATTTTGTGTATTTATTTCTTCTTTCATGTAATGACGTATGTTTTTTTAGGTGCATATTTTTGTACGAAGTGTGGGAGAAGCTATCGCAGAAATTCTAGTTTAAGATTTCATCTTAGATATCAATGCCAAAAGAAACCCCAATTTAAATGCAACTCGTGCGGGAAAAACTTTTATCAAAAATCTACTGTAACTAGACACATTAAAATGAATTGTAAACTTTCGAAATCTTAAATAAGTTAATTATAATTTCACTGTATAACAAAACGTAGCTTTTTAAATATTTGTCATAGTCTCAATACTTTTTACCTTCTTTTTTCACATTTTAGGTTCGCTTATTACCTGCGATAGATGTGGCCGAACATATAAGTACCTTACGTCTTTGAAGAATCATAAAAATTACGAATGTGGTCAAGAGCCTAGATTCAAGTGTTATATGTGCACTTACAAGACATTTCAAAAGGGAAACTTAAAGAAACACATCATGAGATGTCATGACAATCCTCGTTAACTATTTCATTATCTAATTATTGTTAAAAGTTTATTTAGAAGAAAACTTCCAGCGTTGGTGTATGGTTCCTTAAACGTCATGTTACATATAAATTATGTTACGTTTCGCTCAAACAAATTCATCTTCTTCGGGGAATAATAGGACCGAACCATGATACAATCAGAGATATGATATTGCGTAGAGTGGTCTCAAGTTGAGAACATGACAGACGCCATTAACTGTCTGCGCGGCGGGAAAATTCCAGTGGCGTAACATTTTAAACCGAGAATAAAGTTACACAGAAACGAAATAAACACACAAGGTGCACACAAGGGACGCCAATGACAACAACAAACTGTCTCCCCTTCGGTAACAATTTGGACTCGCCCGAACGCTTTCTGGTTTACGGCGCATGATGACTAATGTCATGTTCTCAACTTGAGACCACTCTACCTAGCGCTGACCGGCTGACGTCACACCGAGAGTAAAAGGCGCGCGAGTGTATATGTACGCGTACATTTTGGTAGGTTTTTCCTTGTTTTGTTTGTTTTTTTTTAACTTAGCTTTTATTTTATACTCTGATTCTATTTAAGTGGTGTTATTTTTATATGGTACTATACGTGACTTTTATATTTGTCTTTATACTTACACAAAACCATAATCATATGGTGTAATAGCGATAACCAGTGCATAATTACTTCGAAAGACATAAAAGTACGCCAACAATGGAAATCAACATGATTCCATTGCGATTAATTTAACGCAAATACTGCCCGTTTTCCTTACACTTTCAAGAACAGTGTGAACGGAATTTAAAATTCGAGTTATTAGGCTATGAAGACAGAAATGGTCGATAACTTAAAAAGAATGCGATTCCCGTACTGAATTTACCATTTTGACATTTGTTTATACATATACACACGCTGCGCTGTGTTGATTTGAAAAGGACCCGCCCTTAATATTTCAGATATGCATCGTGTTAGAAAGAAATGTCAATTCATATGGAACGCCGTTTTACTTTTTATTACTAAAGTTAATTTCGTCCCATTTAAACAAACTTTTATATACAGGGTGTACCGAAAAGATTGGTCATAAATTATACCACATATTCTTGGATCAAAAAGAGGTTGATTGAACCTCACTTACCTATATACAAAAGTGCACACAAAAACAGTTACAGGGTGATTTAGATAAAAATTTAAATAAGTTTTTTTATCATTGCTCTAAAACGGTTTAACTTTACTTTATGAAAATTTATACGAAATACTAGTAGACGATAACCAATAAATTGGAAACAGTCGCATTCAATTATTTTTATTTATTATGGATTTTCTGAGGGAATGAACACCCCTTTTACCCTCCAACTTTTTTTAGGGTTATACTTTAACAAAATATGGAACGCCACTGGGATCAAACGTCTATTCTTCAACTTTTTTGTCTCTTTGTATTTCTTTGTAAACATTTTATTTTAGAAGATACAGCCACTCTGTAAAATGTCAATTTCAAAATATTTAATATTTCAACTCTACTTTTTCACAAATATTAAACCTTCTTTGTTATTAAATTGCAATTTAGACACAAATAAGGTATTAAGAATAACCCAACAAGTGTTAAACATGACCTCCTCCTTCCTGTATACCGGATGTCCCATTTTAATCCGCCACCTGGAATAATTCTACAACACTAGGTCGGATCAAAAAGTGTCCCGAATAAAAAGTTAACGGTTTTGAGGGGGACATCTGATGCTGTTAACCCTTGCCTCCCACGGACCCCCAGGGGGGCGGGAACGGGGAGTAACTTTAAAATTTTAAATGGAAACCCCTATTTTTTGTTGCAGATTCAAAAAGAGGAAAAAAAACTATAAAAGTTTTATTTGGGAACTTATTCTTTATTTGAAAGAGAAAGATAAAATGTCACCCAAATACAAAATAAATAATAAAATACCGATTTTAACGATTGCAGCGCCACCTGTTGTAAATAAAGAATAAGTTCCCAAATAAAACCTTCATAGTATTTTATGCTCTTTCTCAATCTGCAATAAAAAATAGGGGTTTCCATTTAAAATTTTAAAGTTACCCCCCGTTCCCGCTCCCCTGGGGGTCCGTGGGAAGCAAGGGTTAACAGCATCAGATGTCCCCCTTAAAACCGTTAACTGTTTATTCGGGACACTTTTTGATCCGACCTAGTGTTGTAGAATTATTTCAGGTGGCGGATTAAAATGGGACACCCGGTATACAGGAAGGAGGAGGTGATGTTTAACACTTGTTGAGTTAATCTTAATACCTTATTTGTGTCTAAATTTCAATTTAATAATAATGAAGGTTTAATATTTGTGAAAATGTAGAGCTGAAATATTAAATATTTTGAAATTGACATTTTACAGAGTGCCTGTATCTACTAAACTAAAATGTTTACAAAGAAATACAAAGAGACAAAAAAGTTGAATAATAGACGTTTGATTCCAGTGGCGTCCGATATTTTGTTGAAGTATAACCCTAAAAAAAGTTGGAGGGTAAAAGGGGTGTTCATCCGCTCAGAAAATCCATAATAAATAAAAATAATTGAATGCGACTGTTTCCAATTTATTGGTTATCGTCTACTAGTATTTCGTATAAATTTTCATAAAGTAAAGTTAAACCGTTTTAGAGCAATGATAAAAAAACTTATTTAAATTTTTATCTAAATCACCCTGTAACTGTTTTTGTGTGCACTTTTGTATATAGGTAAGTGAGGTTCAATCAACCTATTTTTGACCCAAGAGTATGTGGTATAATTTATGACCAATCTTTTCGGTACACCCTGTATAATTTTTATTATCTAAATTTGTATGACTCTCTATTCATTTTAGTGTATTAAAAATGTTTGTTAAAAAAACTTCACACATTTAAATTGTTAGATGAAAATGAGTTTCTTGATTGAATATATTTCACACAAAAATTTGTAACACTCGTTTTAAAACCTTTCATTTAAATTGAGAAGCAAAATATATGAACTAACAATGGAATTCGTGTAACATTTTTATTTAACAAACAAAAAATAGCAACTAATTTAAATGAAAGAATTAAAATGTATGTCGAATTAAAGTGTTACATGAATTAAAATGTTTGTTAATAATATTTGTTCTTTAATTTCAAATAAAGAATTAAAATTATCAACAATCATATTAATTCTGAATTAAAATGTTTGTTGATAATTTTAATTGGTCGCTTCGATCGGTGGTCTTATTTTGAACTATAATTTACATGTGTTTCCTTATACTGATGTAGTTTCAATAACTGCCACCGATCGAAGCGACCAATTAAAATTATCAACAAACATTTTAATTCAGAATTAATATGATTGTTGATAATTTTAATTCTTTATTTGAAATGAAGGAACAAATATTTTCAACAAACATTTTAATTCATGTAACACTTTAATTCGACATACATTTTAATTCTTTCATTTAAATTAGTTGCTATTTTTTGTTTGTTAAATAAAAATGTTACACGAATTCGAATGTTTGTTCATATATTTTGCTTCTCAATTTAAATGAAAGGTTTTAAAACGAGTGTTACAAATTTTTGTGCGAAATATATTAAATCAAGAAACTCATTTACTTCTAACAATTTAAATGTGTGGAGTTTTTTTAACAAACACTTTTAATATACTAAAATAAATGGAGAGTCATAAAAATATACTTAATAAAAATTAAAGTTTGCTTGAAATTCTCTAAACAAAATTTAATATTTAATACTAAGGGCAAGCAAATATTTAATAGAATGAATTTAAAGTTATATTATTAATTTTTACTACAATTTTTGTGTTTGTTTAAAAAACTTCAAGTGTTTATACCGATAGATGATTTAAAATGTTACTTGAATAAAAATGTACATTGAAAATAAAAGAAGTAACTTTATAATTTCTTAAATTTTAATGAATAAGTTTAAAGTTAGGATATTTTTAAGCAACTAACATTTTAAATGGTAGAATTAAAATGTTTGTTGATAATTTTAATTGGTCGCTTCGATCGGTGGCAGTTATTGAAACTACACCAGTATAAGGAAACACATGTAAATTATAGTTCAAAATAATACCACCGATCGAAGCGACCAATTAAAATTATCAACAAACATTTTAATTCTACCATTTAAAATGTTAGTTGCTTAAAAATATCCTAACTTTAAATTTATTCATTACAATTTAAGAAATTATAAAGTTACTTCTTTTATTTTCAATGTACATTTTTATTCATGTAACATTTTAAATCAACTATCAGTATAAATACTTGAAGTTTATTAAACAAACATTAAAATTGTAACTAAAATTGTAAACTTAACAAAGAAGTTATTTTATACATTGAGTATAAAAACTGACAATAAAAAGTAAAACGGCGTTCCATAAATTCACGTCAACTTTTAACTTATATTTTTTATAGAAGGTGACACTATTTGGCACTAATGTCATAAATGTCAGATTCACCCCTTGCTCTTAATATTTTTAAAATGGCTTTTGGTATCAAGTCATACCTCGTTTCAAGGTCTCGTAAATCTCTATTCAATCATATGTTTTAGCCTTTGATACCAGCCTTCCACTGTTATTTAATCGTTGTTTAAATCGGAAGAAATGAGTAACAAGTTGAACGGCTGGGAACCATCCTTGTAGCAGTGAATTCGGATGCAATTTTAATTTCCAAAAATTAATAAACGACTTGGAATTAGCAGAAGATGTGCCCTTGGACGACCAAGTTAAGAAATTATTTTTTTGTTCAAGATTGTACCTTCGAATGAAACATTTAAATAGACTTTCAAAAGATGAGTCCAGATCAAGGAAAAGAAGGTTTAATAAAATTATATATTAACATCCTTTGCATTTTCTACCAAACTACAAACAAAAAAAGGGGCATAAATGACTTAACTACGAGCAACAAACATGTAAAAATTGGTGGTATCGATGTATAAAAATGTACCGGAAGTAATATACTGCTTACATTTTGTTGTTGGTATACAAAAATGCAGATTTTCATAAATTATAACGTAAATATTACACGCGCCGTATTAGAAATATTAAGTTGCGCTCTCGTAGCGACGTCATGCGCGGACGATGTCGGAATTGGTACACATAACGATCTAATATCTTCTATTTCATTGTATCATGGAACCGAATGTACACCAACGCGGGAAGTTTTCTTCTAAACAAACTTTTAACAATCAATACCCACCAACACTATCATGTATTTTCTTTTTATTATTATCTAATTGACTAATTATGTACTAGTTTTATTTTATAATCATTAAAGATATACTACTTTTTGGCTGTACCTACTAATCAGCGTTTCCAATTCCGAAGTTAAACACGAAATATTTGTCATGACGTACTGTTCTAATTAGTGTAGTTATTAATAGAATAAAATAATAAATAAAAGTTAACACCGTTTTGTTCTGTAAAAGTAAGTGTAAGTTAGTTGCATTATTTACTACTAGTATTTTTTTAGAATACACATCTGATTGGTTTCCATGCACTGTCTGTGGCAAGACTTATAAATGGAAAGCGTCTCTTCGAAACCATATTAGAAATGAATGTGGGAAAGAACCTCAACACAAATGTAATTTTTGTCCATATCAAACTAGACAAAAAGGAAATTTTCAACGTCACTTGGTTACGATTCATAAATTTAGTTATCACGAAGAGTTAAGGTCTCAGTGTAAAAGTAACAACAAATCCGCGTGACAGATAGAATAATTAGGTAGTATTGTACAATGTATAATTGTATACCCAACCTCTTTTTTGTAAAATAAATCTTTTACATCGCAGTTATATTTGTACCAAAATAATCCGAAAACAACTCATCAGATCCTTTAAGTTTTATCGGAAGAGTTCGTGAAACAATGAGAAACTTACGAGCAGTTCAGTCTTTGCACCATGGTAAGCATACAAATCCACAAAAATTTAGAAACATGTACTCGTGTATTGGTTCGCAACTGTACTTATACTAAAATCGTCACTACTGCACCGTACGATGGACCGTATTTTGTGATTCGTCGCCATAGCTATTACTCACGAAGATGTAGTTTGCCACACGGGCCGGTAAGCGAGTCAGACAAAACATGTGAGTGAGTAATAGTTATTACATGCGAGTAGAATACTATACTTTAACCATAACTGAATCGATGGAGACTAAGATGAGAACATTGAATGCACGCTGTACGCAACTGGAAGGGATACGACCTATTCCAATGCATTGTAGGCGTTGAAGCCAGAAGACAGATGCGGAATGGGTACTTCTTTCGCTTTCTAGCTTATTGTGGTAGTACAGCAGACGCAACTGTCAACGCATTTTATTTTATTTCTCGTGTTACGGCGCGCGTTGAGTATGACTTTGCGTACGAAGGAAAGAGATAGAGATACCCATTCGTTGAGGGTTGCCTAACTTCGCTGTGGCTTCAGTGTTACTTATTAGCGTTTCCCTTCCAGTTGCGTATAGCGTACAGTTCAATGGATGAGAACAACTGAGGAAAGAACGATTTTACTGTCAAACACATATAATTAAATCGGCACTCTTGATTGAATGTATTTTAATAATAATAATAATAATAATAATAATTTATTTTCTTGCTTGGTATACATAAATACTCACAATCGTCTGAGGAGATGCACTTATTGCTCTACATGTTTAAATTAGAGAAACACACTACAATAGGCCATTAATACTACTATTAAAGAATTCATTGTAATTATAGTATGGGTTACATATTAAAAATGATTTTATTCTATTTTTAAAGGTCAAATGATTTAGTTCCTTTATATTGTCAGGTAAACGATTGAAGATCCTTAAACCCATTATGACACTACTATTCTGCGTTTTATTTAACCGACAGAAAGGTAGACGATATTGCAATTTATTCCTCGTATCATATCTATGAATATTGGATTGTTGTAAGAAATTATTTACATTTAGTCGTATGTGGCAAACACATAATAACATATACAGACAAGGTAAAGTAAGTACTTTTAAATGTATGAAAGCGTTTCGACAGTCATATCTGTAACGTAAATTTGCCACAATACGGATGGCTCGGCGTTGGAGTTTAAACAAGTAATATATGTTCGTTGAGTGTCCCCAAGCAAGTAGAGCATATGAAAATATGCTATGGCATAAAGCATAGTAAGCGTTTAACATAACATTTTCGGACACATTATAAGCTAACCGTCTTAACACGAAGAGATTCTTGTTAAGTTTTCCAGATACTTGGTGGACATGTGCATCAAATGTCAATTTAGGGTCTATGTGCACTCCTAAGAACTTAATATTGGGGGGAGTATCATAATTATGGTGTTTTAGTGTTAAGAGTATGTTGTTTGTTTTTGAATCATTTATGAATAGCTCGTTCTCGTCACACCATTTACTTATTAATTTTAAGCTTGTAGCCGAGTCTTCTAATATGGAGTCGATGTTGCTTCCTTTCAGTAGAAGAGTTGCGTCATCGGCATACAGAAGACATGTTGCGCATGGGGGCACTGTAAGCGGCATGTCATTGATGTAAATCAGGAAAAGTATTGGTCCAAGGATGCTGCCTTGGGGTACTCCTCTTTTTATTATTTTACTATCAGAACATGTGTTGTTGATGCGCACACATTGCCACCGATTGTTAAGGTAGGATTTTATTAAGTCCAAACAGCAGTTGTCGAAATGGTATGATTTGAGCTTCTCGATTAGTATATGGTGATTAACACTATCGAAAGCGCGTGATAGATCGATAAAAATGGCGTTCATATATTCTCCATCTTCAAAGCACTGGAGTGTTTGGTTGACAAAGCCCAAAATTTGCCGGATACCATGACAACTGACCCTCTTGATTGACTGTATTGGACGGTTACCATGACAATATACAAAATTTTTATTACTCCCGTTGCTAATGGTGTATCCAATGAAATAAATTTATTTCACTGCTCTTTATTTGATCGCATGGTTAATCCAGGTTCTTATACAATTGAAAACTATAGTATAACACACTTATACAATTTATAGTTGTGGATAAAAAATATTTTACTATTAAAATGAAAGATAAACCAAAAGCTGTGTCCGTTGACAGATTAAAACCAGTATTTAATAGGTGTTTTCTTTTTGCACGTTGTGGTTGATTTAAGTCAGCCCTGTCAATAACACACCATTCGTTTTATAAAAATAATTTGACTGAGTTCTCAATAACCCTATTCGTTTTAAAAGCTTTATTTAAGTTTTATATTAACCTGAGGCAGAAATGTCTTATGACACAAGTCACTTCAATCACGTAATAATTGTGACTTTGACTAACACTAACCTTATGGCCGTCCAAAAAGAAGACACCTTATATTAAACAAGTTCTGGGTCAAGGATCAAGTTCCGACCAAAAAAAAACCGTGTTTGCAGAATCCATTTTACAAATAAATTATCTTCGTTGACACTGGCGGCTATGGAATGTATAATTGACGGGGTGTCGGTGTGACAGCGTGTGTCATAAAAATTCAGTTATACAATCTTGTTCTCTGATGATACCTGACACTGTAATGAGTTCGCACAAACATTGTGTTCCTCTAAATAAGTCCACTAATGTGTTGTATTTCTCCATCATCTGAAATTGCACTTTCAGTCAACCAAGAATTAACTTCCAACTAAATAATATTAAATATTGTAATAATAAAAAGCACTAATTCCACTAGTTTTTTTATTTTAAATGTAACCCAATGCATTTTCAACATTTTACGTTTTTATAATACATATAATAAATATAAAATATAAATATAAACTTATTGAATTTTCAAATTTTCTGTAGTCCAGGATAAATGAGAATGATGAACCTTTGTCTAAAAATATTTTGAGGGATTTAATTGTCACTGCATTGATACTATACATATTCTAATATCGTCTAATTTTAGAGCTTCAATACTATAATGAATCGTATTTAGATGCTTCCGAAAAGCCATATAAGTGTACGAAGTGTCCGAAAGCATACAAGCACCATCCGAACCTAATAAGACATAGAAAATACGAATGTGGTGGATTTAAAAACTTCCTTTGCATTTTCTGTGAAAAGGCCTACACTCAAAAAGTTTCACTACTTCATCACATGCGTTCAATTCACCCTGATAAAAATATGTAATGTTTATAAATAAATTTTGTAATGAAAAACACATTGCTTGATTTTGGTTTGGACGGTTTAGAATAACGGCTTGAACAGTGAACTTGGAATTTATAAGCTGGTGATTCCAATGGATTTGCAACTATGAATTTGAATTATTTTTTGCGCTATTAATATTATTATTACACTGTAACATTTTGGTATCATTTTGACGTGGCACGAAAATATTTTGGTTTATATTAAACAATTTTTTTTTAGAATCGCCTTCACATTATACTTGCACCACGTGTCACAGAAGGTACCGGCACCGGGCGTCTTTATGGAAGCACAAGAAGTATGAGTGTGGAAAAGAAGCAACATTTTGTTGCAATGTTGGAGACTGCTCTTACAAGGCAAAACGAAAAGATAACTTAATGCAGCACATGCATGTACATTTCTTTTCGTAAATGTCTTAGGTGTTTCCGTTTACGCCTAGTGTGCGATAAATAATCTACATTCAACTAATCGTTACTATAAAACCAGTTCCTAATCGTACTGATTTTCAGATCGTAAAGTGTATTCTTGTGGGAAGTGTACCAAAACCTACAATTTTCAAGGAAACTTGGTGCGACATCTGAAATACGAGTGTGGGAAACCACCGGCTTTTAAATGTCCGATTTGCCCCAAATCTTATACACGGAAAGAATCTTTATTGTACCATACATGTTCTGTTCATAAACATTTGTAAAGCAAATTGTAATAATAAAATATTATGTTGTAATTTCTTTCTGTTAACAGATTGTGAACAGGATGTATATTTTTTGTATTCTATTAGTATAAGCAATAAAATAACTGTAAATTAATCTTGTATACAATTTGACAATAAAACTGTTTACCTGTACAAGTATTAAACATAAAGGCAAAGATATTAATCAAGTATATTTTTAGGATGTCTGCGATATGTTTGCCAACAATGTCATAGATCTTACGGTCACAAGAAAAGTTTGCTGTCCCATTTACGTTTTTATTGTGGAATTTCGCCACAATTTAGATGTAACTACTGTATGAAGCGTTTTCATCACAAATATGCTTTAAATAGGCATATGAAGAACAAAAGACATGCATCAGAATAGACATAGACATATTAGTGTATAGTTAGAAGTTATATAAGTATAAATCACTTTCTCTCCGAAATTGGAATTTATTGTACGAGACAGTTTTACTCAAGACAAGTCTATGTGGAACGACATTTAGGCTACTCAATTTTAATATTCTTAAATCCAATATAAGAAAAACGAGACGGATAATAATAAAAGCCTATTGTTTCTGAATTGTCGTAATCATTTACTATCTAATTTTTTTTTAATTGTTCAAAGTGCCTATAATTGGTTTTTTTTCAGTAAATGGGAGTGACATATGTGACAATCCAAACCAATGTTCAAGGAATATTGCAAGGCGTAGCTCCAAATGTGATTTAAAGTCCAGTTCTTCTCCATACATTGTATTACCCACTGCATACATGTGCCGAACGTGTCATAGGAAGTATAAATCGTTGACTTCGATGAAACGACATAACGTGTACGAATGTCTTTAACAGAAACATTAAAAGTAATTTTAGCAAATCTTGGTGTAATGTAACTTTTTAACTGATTGTTGTGAAATCCGTATTTGTAAATGAATTCTTACGAGTTCTACCAATTTGCTTTAAAACAAAATGTAATATAGATGTGAATTACAAAGCTGTTGGATGGTATTTGTTCAGACTTATGCAATATGTGACAATATGTGACAATCCAAACCAATGTTCAAGGAATATTGCAAGGCGTAGCTCCAAATGTGATTTAAAGTCCAGTTCTTCTCCATACATTGTATTACCCACTGCATACATGTGCCGAACGTGTCATAGGAAGTATAAATCGTTGACTTCTATGAAACGACATAACGTGTACGAATGTCTTTAACAGAAACATTAAAAGTAATTTTAGCAAATCTTGGTGTAATGTAACTTTTTAACTGATTGTTGTGAAATCCGTATTTGTAAATGAATTCTTACGAGTTCTACCAATTTGCTTTAAAACAAAATGTAATATAGATGTGAATTACAAAGCTGTTGGATGGTATTTGTTCAGACTTATGCAATACTAATTCCTCAGAGGCCGTAAATGTTTATGGCGCATAGTGTCGGGTTACATTTAAAATAAAAAACTTGTGAAATTACTTGTTTTTGTTATTACAATTAATTATGGAGCTCCATAAAGTAAGTTTGGAGAAAATTAATTCCAAAAAAGTATGAGCTGTAAAACAGAACATTCTTTTGCGTACTTCTCCATTTATTTTTGTAACAATTACACACTTTAATTTGATTAACTATCATAAATGGTATGATAAAAGTTGGGAAAATATAAACTAATTTGATATTTACATTTATTGTGCTCCCTATTGTTATAGGTATAACGACTGAACGACTGAAGTAGCGGTTATGTTCCCCCAATTAATTATCTCTTGCCCCTTTGACCCTTTGGCCACTTTTGAATTTAGTTTAATTTGGTTTATTTTTAGGTGATCTTCTTATACGAATAAAGGCAGTTCATCAATGCGATGTATGTTACAGGGTCTATAGATGGCGAAGAGGTTTGCTTCAACACAAGAGATATGCCTGTGGAAAAGAGCCACAATTCGGTTGTCACCTTTGTTCATTTAAATCGAAAATAAAAAGTAATTTAAATAGTCATATAAGAAAAATGCATTCATGTACGGAGGTAGAGTAGTTTCAAAATCTCTTGGTACTCGAGATGCGCGACGGGATTTAAAATATCGAAAAGTAGGAACGACGTTATACGTCGACAAACATCGGTAGGTAAAATGCCATGCTAAAGATGTAGGGTAAATAAATATAGGTGTAATTATTTATAGAACTTCATATTAGAATTGTAGTATCGCGTTTAAATAAATCCCGCCGCGCATTTCGAGTGACACGAGATTTTGAAACTACTATAACAAATTAATAGAATCTTGGCGATATGGTTCAAGATAGGTACTTAAAAATTAGTTCAAGACAGCAATTTTGGGACACGTATACAGGGTGTTTCAGACCACCCGTACCGCCCAAATATCTCGCGAAATACAAAACGCATTGAAAAAAGAAAAAATACGTCTAAACATTTTTTTAAGACTCTATTGTTTGATGGTAATAGGATGTCCCCACTCCCACCCCCGGGGGGTGGAGAGGGGGTAACTTCGTAATCTTAAATAGCACCCCCCAGTTTATTATGTAGATTTGAATTCTGCGTTAACAAATAGGAACTTTTTGTTTGAAACATTTTTTGAAGTTCGTGACAGATGGCGCTATGATCGCCGAAAGAAGTTTTTCCGATTACCATGCTAATTTGATGTCAGTTTTGTTGAGTGAAAATCAAAAATGTTAATGCCTTTGTAAAAAGGAAGAGGGGGAGCTTTATTAACCCCCTCCTCCTTCCCCACACCGCCACTTCACCCCTACGGCCCATAACCTAGGATGGGAAAACCCAACCATTTTAGATTTAAACAACTGTTCAATACCACGATTGAAGAAGTTAAATTTTGTAAATTTTTTTGTCTGATGGAAAATAGAAAAAAAAAATTTGAAATACCTACTTTGATTTCACGAGTAATGAACACATTGACATTCGAGATATGTTTAAATCTAAAATTAGGGATGAAGTTGGGGGGGGGGGGGTAAATAAAACTCTCCTCTTCCCTTTTACAAAGCATTAACATGTTTGATTATCACTCAACAAAACTGACATCAAAATAGCATGGTAATCGGAAAAACTTCTTTCGGCGATCATAGCGCCATCTGTCACGAACTTCAAAAAATGTTTCAAACATAAAGTTCCTATTTGTTATCGCAGAATTCAAATCTGCATAATAAACTGGGGGGTGCTATTTAAGATTACGAAGTTACCCCCTCTCCACCCCCCGGGGTGGGAGTGGGGACATCCTATTACCATCAAACAATAGAGTTTTAAAAAAATGTTTAGACGTATTTTTTCTTTTTTCAATGCGTTTTGTATTTCGCGAGATATTTGGGCGGTACGGGTGGTCTGAAACACCCTGTATATGAGCAACTTTTTTCTATATTACCTTATCCTACCATTTTTAACAGAATTAGTACTATTTACTCTTTTTATTTGTTTGCTGTAGTAATTTTATTTTCCTTTTTGTGAATAATGATCCTTCCTTTTAGGTGGTACTAAATTATAAGTTGACTTTTCAGTTTTCAAGTAAATCAATATTAATTCAAGAAGAATTTGGACTTTCATCATTTGCAACTAACCATTAATTTTAAAGCATTTCGCAACACATTTGCAATGAATAATATTAATATTAAGAGGTTTTTTGTTTTTTCTCGTGTATTTAATGATTGCAACTGTTTTCACTTTCATTTTTAGGAAGGAAAATTGAAAACTTTCTTTTCAATGAAGGATCTGGTATTGTTTAATTCTGTTAGAAGAAAGGATTTTTGTCGAGTACAATACACATTCTATTGCTCCATTGTAATATTCCTGCTACACTTGTTCCTAAAAGCCGAAATAAAATTCACTTTGTGTAACAATATGTTAGTGTTCATATGTATAAACTTGTCTAGTTTTTCTGCAATAATTAGATATATTGCTCAAAATGCACACAAAATTGCTTAACCATTTATTAGATTGAAAACTGTATTTTTGAAGTAATTGTGATATCATTATTATTAAATGTACTACTGTTGTAAACGTAAAGTATAGTTAAATAAAAAGTATTTAGCTCCCCTGTGAAATTATAATAAATAATAATATATGGTTTAAAGATTGTGACATTAATTTTTGTTTTTGTTGTTTACATGAAAGAGAACGGTACTACTTTAGCTATAGGGCATCGTACTAAAATACTAGAATCAATAACATTAGCAATAACAAAGCGTCTCTGCCAGCGAACGGTAGCGTACATGAATATCACACCATAGGGCGTAAAGACCTACGAACCCCTTACTTTAGGCTAACCGTGTCTAAAAACAATAAACTCAACACCAACATCTGTAATACACTTCCCAGACAAGTAAAAGGCGCATCAACCTCACCGTTTAAACATCCTGTAAGAAGTTTATGCGATAGAGGAATATTTACACGCTTCCTTCTACTTGTCAGTCTACACTAACTTTTATGTTCTTTTTTTGTTGTGATCTATCTTATTAGTCGTAGTTTTACTCTATTTGTTCACCTATGTTTACTATGGTAATCTGGATTGCTGTATAAAGTATTGTAATCTGTGTAATCTACCTACTTATGACTAAGCTACTACTAACTGTAGTTAAAGCACATCAAACAAATAAATAAAATTCATTACCGACACAACACTTTCTATGATGTTTTTACACAACAAAAGTTTCGAAAGGTATGTTTATTAAAGGTAATTTAATTAACAAATTGAGCATATAGATAGTATTTTCAAAGAGTTGCCCAATGCACGTTATTAACGAAATAAAATAACGTACCAAAATAAAAACCTTCATCAGGTACGTTGTGCACGGTTAAAAAAAGTAAATTTTCAATGTTATTGTTGGCACTCAAAACCGACGAAGCCAAACCTGTGCTCTTTGTTTAATATTTGCGTTGAAATGGGCCATTGAAAAGGAAACACGCCTGTTTTGGGACACTTAGACCAGTTTTTTACAAAAAAGCTCGGACACGTCGATTTTTTATTTTTGGGGGACAACTTTTGATGTCACACTTACCATTGACAGATCAACCCCCTAGCCCCAGCAACCCCTAACTCAAGAATTTAAATAGGGAAAGGGAGTCGAGCGACCCCTCATATGAAGCGTATTTTAATTCTCTATTCGACAGTATGAATGAAAATGAGTTTTATTCAATTTTTTTTCGCCCCCATGAAAAGCACCCTCCAGATTAACTAAGGTGGGGGTGTTGTTTAGGAAAAATCCTGAAACACGCCACCTTTGACCTTTTGAACGGCACATTTTGATGTCAAGTTTGACTTTGTCAGGTCAACCCCCTACCCCAGCAACCCCTAACTCAAGAATTTAAATAGGCAAAGGGAGTCGAGCGACCCCTCATTTGAAGCGTCTTTTAGTTCTCTATTCGACAGTGTCCAAAAACAGGCGTGTTTCCTTCTCAATGGCCCACCTATAATTGAACTACGCGATCAAAGTCAAATTCACACAGTCCATTGGTAGTAAATACACACACACACACACACACACACACCCGCACACACCCGCACACACCCGCACCCGCACACACACACACACACACACACACACACACACACACACACAGTCAGTGAATAGTCCATAGAGATAGAAGGTAAAAGAGAGTTGGTAAAACCATACAATTATTTCACACCAAGTTGGCGCGCGCGCCCTTGCCAAACTAATATTTAACTTCGTCGGTACCTTACCTTCCTTTCATTTCCCAAATAATTGTATAATTAAATTTTAGGTTATTGCTCATATCTCATAATAAATGTGCCGTTATGAAATCTACTTACCACGTGTACCTATTACTTTCGATTTTCTGATTTATTCCAATTTAATTTGGGATTTTACCTCAATTTTCTGTTTCAGAAAAGACTGTTAGTGAGTTATTAGCTTATATCCTCACATTAATACACCGTTTTTAACACTGATTTCATTGTCTCTTATCTCTTATTGGTTTTAAATCTGCACTCACAGTCTCTTCCGGCACAAAAAATTGTGGTAAAATTCAAAGTCGAATTGGAATAAGTCAGAAAATCGAAACTAATATCTACGCCTGGTAAGTAGATCTCATAAAGGTACATTTATTATGAGCGATAACCTAAAATTTAATAGAGCAATCCAACACTATAACCTCAAAAAATTGAATACAGCGTCTGTAGGACACAGTGTGATATTTTTTCAAGCGTTGTGTATATATTTTTGGTATTATTGTGCAAATAGACAAGTTGTATGATAAATATAGTTAAGATCTCTAATAAGAGCAATTATTTAACAAAATTAGAAGCAGAATATCCTGATGTAGCCAACAGATACCATGGAAAAGTTAATATTATTGGTGGCCTAGACCCTTTTACCATAGAAGAAACGGACATTAACTATGACCCTAGTAGTTTTCCACCTGTAACTGATATGGATCTCGTTAGTTACCTAGTACTAACATTCTTACATCATGGTATAGTTTCTATATACAAAGGATCAGACAATTACTGTTGTGTTTTCATGATTGAGAGTTCATTTTAAAACGTCTCTTATAGGCCAAAACACAAACTTCTTCAATCTTAAAAACATCACATGCACAACATTCTTAAAGTATCTAGCAGCTGTACTAGCGCTAATTCCAAACCTAAATGCTAAGTCCTTAAAATCTAAATTTAAAGTAACTTCATTAAGGAATATTTCGATGGGTTTTTGACAAAACAACGTAAACGACAAATTGTTAATTTTACAGGAATCCACTTTTTTTAATACAAATGTTATTTCTAGAGAAAGTAATACTAAAACTTGTATTATAATATTTTTCATCGTTAGAAATTGATTAGCGACATTAAATTAACGAGAATCCGGCATTTTAAGTAAATTATGCTGCTTACAATGTTTTGTCGGGAAAGTGTAACATAAAATTTGTAACTTAAGATATACATACTACAAACAATCATTATTATAAGCATTCTGATGACGTCGTGTTTACGGAATATGACAATTATCTTAAGCGCTTAAATAAATAACGTAACCGACAACACCTTGAAGGCGCTTGCGATTATCTGTCAGTACCGGATATACGCATACGATATTTAAGGGACTAAAATTAAAAACATCGGCGTAACGGCGTTTACGATATTATATATTTTGAATTTTAACTGTCAAAATGAGTAATTCACTTACGCTGCTTTGCAGAGACCTGTAGTTTAACGTAAGCTACCATTTGGTCCAAAAAACGTAAAAATGAAAAAAGTGTCGCTTACGATGTTTTGTCAAAAACCCATCGATTTGGTAGAAGAGAAGTACCAGTATTTTTTTTGTTTTTATTAGGAAGACTAATCCATTGTCAGTTTACATAAAAATTAACGTTTCACTGAATCGATGTCAGCTTCATCAGAATGTTTTTGTCGTGTAAAATGTTTAAGTGTGTCCTAAAAATAAATTACAAATATTAATTATTGAGAAAGTGGGTGTAGCTAAAGAAAATTAGTATTAACGTGATAGGTAATAGTACTTGAAATAAGGTATATGAAAACACATGCATTAGTTTATAATTATTGTTTTTATTTTATTTTTTTTTTTATTTAATACAAGTTTAAAAAAATTTTTTTTAACTTACGTATAAAGGAGTATGATGTATTCAAGATGGGTGAAAACCTTTTATTATTTTTTGGTATTTGTTTTTTGTGTTTTTTATTTTTTGAATTTTGAAGTTTCAATTTAAGAGAGATTACAACTCTTCCTTTTATTTTTATTTTTGAGAATAATTTGCAGGTAAAACTTGGCAATTATTTTCCATTCAAGGATCAATTACAATAATTGTACGCGTAAGCATCATGACAGTTTATTAAACGAGCATGCGCGAAGGTATTAAAACTTGAGTATGAAGTAGGCAACAGGTAAGTATAGGGTGTGTAGGAAGCATTAATAGGGGAAAAATAATATTTATAATTTGTTTATTAGGCATGCGAAGATTGTACTTAAGTTTTCTATGTCGCTACGAAAGTTGATGGCGTTGTTGTTATTCTGGATTTCCAGCATTTCGAGGATGAGTCGATTGTTAAGGGAGCTTTCTGAGTGTAGTATTTTAGGATGGGAGAAATTAAAATTGTGGAAGTTTTCTATGGCGTGTTCAACAAGTGCTGTTTTAGGGTTTAATGGGTTGGAAATAAATTTTTTTATTGAATTTTGATGTTGTTTGATGCGTGTATGAAGATGTTGCTTCGTTTGGCCAATGTAACAGGAAGTACAATTTTGACAGTTAATTTGATATATTAGGTTGGAACGAAGTAAAGGGTCAATTTTGTCTTTTAGGTTTGAGAAGCAATGTTTGTTGATAGTGTTAGAGTTTTTAAAAGCTGTTTTTATACTGTGCTTATGAAGGATTTGTTCTAATTTTTCCGATAAGGACGGAATGTAAGGTAAGGTGGTGTAGGGTG
The DNA here is from genome assembly GCA_036250285.1 of Pyrocoelia pectoralis. NCBI lineage: Eukaryota > Metazoa > Arthropoda > Insecta > Coleoptera > Lampyridae > Pyrocoelia > Pyrocoelia pectoralis. The sequence continues at coordinate 65,587 of CM070079.1, forward strand.
TAATGATGTCTTCTGTTTAACAGTTTAAAATTATTAACTACAATAAAAAAAATCATAGCCTACTAGAATGCAAACAAAACCATTTCCATACAAATTTTAGAGAAAATTCTTAATAACTTTTTAATCGTTGATTTTAGACATATCAATTACTCATAGTTTTTGATAGAAAATGAAAAGTTATTCAACATAGAATAAAAACATACAGGGTGTTCCATTTAAGTTAAGTGAGTTTTTGATGTTTGAAAAATATAAAATATGAATCCTTTTTCTAAACACCCTGTACAAAATATCGAAATCCTAACTAGTGCAAATAAAAGTCTTAAAGGTCAAAATAAATCGATATAAATTTGCGTTACTAAAAGTAAGAGGTTTCCGTGTTATTAGGGGTTGCTTAAATTGAATATTTTTCTTAAAATCACAATTTTCTCAAAATTGGTAAGCGATAGGTATAGGGAACGTTTAACAGGTTGACTGCCATAGCTAACACATAGAACTTTCGTTTTTACCGACTTGTTTTTTTTTCTGAAGACACTACCTCAACACTCATAGTATCCACAACCCATTCGCATGAGATATTCATTGGGGCCACTATTATACGTCAGTAGTGCAAAATACATTAAACTGTGTATTCTATAGGAAACACCGGCTTGATCATACGGTCGAATGCGTGTTTCCTATAAGACACACTGGCCTCTTGCAGAATTCAAGCGTGTGTCCTACAGGACGCACCAGCAGTCAACCTGTTAATAAAGTTACCTTAGTTTTTAACGTATAATCTAAAAATGTAATAAAATATAGGGGGTTGCATTTAAAAAAACCTAACTTCGATGTATTACAATTTTGTGAAGCATCCTGTATAAGTGAAAATAATTTTAAAAAATAGTCGTTATCAATTTACATATGTCACCAAAAATGAAGCTGATATCTTGTACCCTTTAGGCATAAGAGACCGAGGGAATAGTCGTGAATCACCCTGTATTATACACCAAGGTGGTGAAGACTGTTATTATTGACCGAGCACCGAGCGGAATAAGGTGCGAGGTCTATAAATGGCTTCACCACCGTGGTGTATATACAATTTTTTCCACTACTAGTCAAATTTAAGACACAAATTAAAAATAAAAAAATTTCTTGTAAAAATCAAGTAGGTAGCACAGGAATGCAAATTCCCATTATTAACCTAGGTGAATAATATAATAGATTATTGACCACTAGGTAGAGAAATTAAACTTCTCAGTTGTCTAGGATACGCAATAATTGTCAACTTCACAGCTAGTAAGTAGTGGAAAAAATACATTTTTTGACGTGCATTGGAAAACTCGTTAGATATTATACCGGGAGTTCGTTCTCAAAGTCGAACATAGGAATCTAATATGGTATTGAAACAAATCTTGAACTCTTCTTAACTAGCGCCACCATAAAAGGTTTCCACCATACAAACCCTTTCTTCGTTATTAGGTAAGTAAACTTTAATACGTGGTTTAATGTACAAAAGACAATTGCTGTAAAATTTAAAAATCAAGGTGAATGCTATTTAAAAAGTGTCATACTGTAAGTTAGTATTTTAAAAGAATTAAATCGCACTTTAAGTCTTGCCAGTAGTATTATTTGAGTCGCAATAATTTTCTCTTTCTGTTGATACTATTGCCTTTTCTCTAAGTTAAATAGGCGAGCAACAATTCGCAAAAACGTTCAATACAATGTTAGATTCCTATGTTCGACTTTGAGAACGAACTCCCGGTATATAATTGTAATTATTATCAGTACATTCAGTTTTTTAGGTTCGACCAGATGAAATTCCATGGCTATACGATTATACTACTAATAAATTAGTTCCAGTACTACACATGGACACTTCACACGTAAGTAACATATAACAGGGTAACACGATCTATACTGACTATACAATTTTTTGCTTAAGTAGATCACTATAAGCTTACTGCGAAATTAAAGCTGTTTAGAGAGACTTTCCCAAATTGTTGAATATAAAAACTCTTCTACATATTTGCTACATATCCTGTAGTACTTCAAGGCTTAAATTTGAAACGATTGTTATTTTTACTATTTACTAATCAGTTATTCACATAGTTAAAGAAATACATTATTTACAAATCCCGTTATTTGCAGGTGATTTGAAACATTTTAAAGAGAATTGTATTTAGTGGACACTGGACAGCGTTGAGTGCTCGGAGTGTCAAGATTAGTATCATTATTAATACATCCAAATACAATACATAGATGAGTAGGCAATATACTAATACGATAACAACAGTTATTATCCATCTCCCCACTTATCGTGTAAAAACCTTATAAATATAAATATGATGAATCCTAACCTATTAAACGTGTACTGATGCTGCATAAACATTGTCTGAACGACTTCAAATAAAATACTACTACACACACACAAATATTCACTCTATTATTTTTCCATTGAAAATATTAGAGTATATTTTGGATGATTCAATTCTTAAAAAAAAATCATCCGAAAATTTTGTTTTACATTCCGCATCCGCACTGATATGATGTTGCAAAATTTGACTTGTAGCATTGTCGCTCTATAATAATAGTGTATTGAAAAACAAGTGTCACAATGAGATTTTTGCCGCACGAAGACCAGGTTTGCAGACCGACTGAAAGAAGGTCTGCAAAGGGTTGAGTGAGGCAAAAAGTAATTATGACATTGTGTTTTTCATACTATTTTTTTCTATTTCGCATGAATTTACTAAAAATACATAATAAAATAGTTTTAGTGATTTTTTTAATTATGTTGGCAATTCTGACATTTGACAATACAAATTTAAAATTTTAATTTGTATAATAATGGTTTGGTTGACAGTTAAGGCGAATTTTAGCGACTAACGTGGTTCGTCACTTTTTAACCGCGTTTTAAGTAGTGACGTCATTAAAAACTGTTCTCGCCGAAATGACATTTTCCATCAGTGTGACGTCTGTTGTTTAATATTTCAAATTTTGTGGTTAAGTTAAGTTGCTCTTTTTCCCATGGTTAAGTTCTTGAAACCAAATGAGCGAAGTAGAGGATTTGATTGTACGTATTAGCAAATCAGATGCTCTTTGATTGTGACAATGCCATTATTTTGCATTCATTGAATAATACAATGAATACTAAAAAAAATACTCTTGTGTGCTAGTGGAATTAGGGAAACACACATTCGACCAAATGGGTGTTACTTGGTTACCTCGTTACCTAAGAAACCGATTTTTTCAACCCTTAGTAGAATTTTTAAAAATCGACCTTCGAGTAACACGAATATTAACGAACCGTTTGAACACTTCTCTCAACCATCATCCTGTGTTCCGTCGAACCACGTTCGAATTTTCTAACAATGACGTCACTGTGTGATGTCGTGGAACTTCACGAGAACGATTGAAGGAAATAACTTCTTTGAAGCGATTAATAATAACTACGTGGTAACATTTATTGTTGGTGGTTCGGAGTTTGAGTTACATCTATCACTATCTCTAATATTAATTGATTAATTAATTAATGTTATGTTGAAGGATTAACTTAGTATTTATTAATTAACTATTTATTGCCTACTTATCATTACTGTAATGTGTACTAATTACGACATTCTAATGCAACCATACTTTGCTTGCTTGCATTGTATGTGTTGCATTAGTGACATACTTATGTTACTTTATTAAGAAATAACTAACTTACATCTTTAGCACTACACCTTCCCCTTTTTGGAGAATGAACCCCGCTATGGCCACTTGCAGGACACTCTCGAAAAAGGATAAGGGAATTTGGTTTAACCTGGCTTAAGCAATTACTAAATACAGTTATTCCAATGAAAAAATACTTATCTTAATAGAATAATTAACTATCTTCCCGTTGTGGGATTATAAGGCATAGTTAGGTACATACTAATATTTACAAAATATAGAAACAATTTACAGGTTATTAAAATAAAATTAACTTAGTCATGTCATATTCTTACTTAATATATTTCCTTACACGATTCTTATGTACTGTTAAGTGTTTACCGTTATTGTTTTTTATTGTGCAATTTGGTTCTTGTACCTCAACCAACCACCGAGAAAGGCCCGTGGTACCAAGGATCAAATTTGTGGCGTTCCTCTTTGGTTAGCGATACAAGATCACCTGGGTTTAGATTTTCTTTACAAGCATTCGTATCATGTACAGTCTTTCGATCTATTTTTGCTTTTTCTAGGTATTCTTTCGCTCGTTTATGAGCATATTGTAAACGATATCGTAATTCTTTATCATAAGCATCAATATTGTAGAGAGGGTCTACATGTGATCCGGTTAATCAATCAGGGATATTAGCTTTTCTGCCGAATACCAATTCAAAGGGTGTATAGTTGTGATACGTACTAGGTGTTGTGTTGTAACAGAACGTATAGTATTGCGTCCAAGTGGACCAATCTGATTTTGAATCATTATTGTACCGGGTGGCCAAATAAGCGAGGTAAGCTGCTGTATCTCAGGACTTGCTCATCTGACAACAATGAAATTTTTTTTATTATTATAAATGTGGCCATAAAAAAACTCTGGAAATTATTTTCGAGTTCCTAGGATGGCCGGTAGGGGGCGTATTTGGTATATTAGTTCATAAAAGCTTAATTTTCTCGCTTAAAGTCCCAATGAAGTGGGTCTGAAAATATTGTCATGGCAATCTACGATCATTTTTGAATAAAAAACCTTACATCTATTTTTTTGACAGCTGTCAAATAAATTGGTGGGGGAAGGTTTTACACCGAAAAAGAAAAATGCTTGTAGTGTCAGTTTGGGTTGGCCGATTTTACTGAAACAACTTTTGATTGAAAGAGCATTTTTGGAAGTATTTTTCTATAAAAATAAAACAACAATATATTTTTCCATTGTTCTGCGAGAGGGCGTTGATTTATAACTTACCCTATTTCTTTAAATATCTCTAAAAAGTTAAATGAAATCATATATTTTTTCTTACGATAATAAGTAGAGCACTAAAAACTAAAAAAAATAGTGAAAACCGCAAAACGATATCTCTATTTATAACGAAGGTATTAACATAAATGTTTAAATATCGTTTTGCGGTTTTCACTATTTTTTTTAGTTTTTAGTGCTCTACTTATTATCGTAAGAAAAAATATATGATTTCATTTAACTTTTTAGAGATATTTAAAGAAATAGGGTAAGTTATAAATCAACGCCCTCTCGCAGAACAATGGAAAAATATATTGTTGTTTTATTTTTATAGAAAAATACTTCCAAAAATGCTCTTTTAATCAAAAGTTGTTTCAGTAAAATCGGACCACCCAAACTGACACTACAAGCATTTTTCTTTTTCGGGGTAAAACCTTCCCCCACCACTCTATTTGACAGCTGTCAAAAAAATTGATATAAGGTTTTTTTATTCAAAAATGATCGTAGATTGCCATGACAATATTTTCAGACCCACTTCATTGGGACTTTAAGCGAGAAAATTAAGCTTTTATGAACTATTATACCAAATACGCCCCCTAGCGGCCATCCTAGGAACTCGAAAATAATTTCCAGAGTTTTTTTATGGCCACATTTATAATAATAAAAAAAATTCCATTGTTGTCAGATGAGCACGTCCTGAGATACAGCCGCTTACCTCGCTTATTTGGCCACCCGGTACATTCGCAAGTACTCATTTAGAACACGGTGATTTCTTTCACAACCACCGATTGATTGACTGTGATATGCTGTAGAAATATGGTGGTCAATAGATAATAATTTACTTATGTTGTCGAACAATTGATTCTTGTATTCTGTACCCATATCCGTACGAACTTCCTTCATTGGTCCGAAGACAAGAATGAAGTGTTTTACTAAATTTCTAGCTACCGTTATCGCGTCTTTATTGGGAATTGGTATGATTACAATATATTTGGTTAATTCGCACTGTACAGTCAATGCGTATTGATTCCCATCATTAGATATTGGTAATTTTCCAATGGTATCAATACATACTATATCAAATGGCTTTTGAGGTGTTGGGGTTATTGTAAAAGGCTCTGGCTGTTTGATTTTAATTTTATTAATTTGACATTTGTGACATTTTTTAACAAAGTTCGCTACGTCACGTGACATTTGTTTCCAATAATAACCAGATTTTAATTTTTTCAGTAGTCGTTTTTGACCACAATGACCGCCTACTACTGGATTGTTATGGAAGTGTTCAATAAGGTTAAGTTTCTCTGCTCTATTAGTTATTAATTTCCTATTTTTGCATAGCACGATTGCTGTATTTTTTAGACTTTTTTCCCCTGTGTATTTAACTTCATTAATCGAATATCTTTTAAAGATATCATCTCCTAGGTTTATTTTTATTTTACGAAATTTACAATTACCAGCCATCTTGTCTAGCTGAAATAATAAGAGCTCTAACGAGTCGTTATTATCATTAGTAATTGACATTATATTCTGTGCGCACAGTTTTCGTTTATATATAATCCTTATTTTTATATTTGGGGGGAGGGGGTGGGGCTACTTTAAATTCCACTAATGGTAATTTAAGTGTCTCGCTATTGTCTATAGCTTCGTAAACTTTGGGTTCTAAACAATCGACTTTTTCCTTTTTATCGTTCGAGTTATTCGATGACGGCTTGTGATTTGTTGAGGTAGGTCTTGTCATTGACCTTGTTATAGCAAACATTGTATTAACGTTGGTGTGCATATTTTTTAATTCGTCTACAGGGTGGCCCAGGGCTGTGTGAATGGTCAATAACTTTTTTGTTGTTCAAGATATCGACATGCGGTTTTCACCGCCAAGTAAGCACACTTATACTGCACATTATAAAAATATTTTGATTATATACAGAGTGTTCCTATACTTCCTATACAGGGTGGTGAACCAAAGTTATGTTTTTTTAAATGGGACACCCTGTATATTTCTACATTATTAGTTTTTACATGAAAAAATAATGGCACTTTGTATAGGTCACTATGGCTCTAGCTCTCTCCGTTTCGGCGTTATTCAACGTTTTGTTCGAAAAAAAATGTGCAACAGTAACACTGTGGATTATCACACTAGCATCTAAATTGACTGTCATATCAGTTGCGATATTCGCTGATAGCAGCCTACTTGCAAAAATCAACAACTTCTTCATAATTATACAATAGTTTTCCCAGAAAATCTCAGTAACTATTCATAATTGACCATACAAATTGCATATCAGTGGAAAGTTTATAAAAAACTTAATCGACTCGTGAACAGAAATACAGGGTGTTCCATTTATAAAAAAAGAGTTATTCGACTTTTTGCGTTCCAGCGCACCCTGTATAGTGTGTGCATGCATGGACCAAAAGTCGACTATTTATTAAAATTCCAAGTTATTCTAAAATTTTCTGTGGCAAGTTTTTCGAAAAACATCAATGGGCTACTGGGCAGTGATCCATCAAATATGAGTCTTTTTTCGAACAAAACGTTGATTAACGCCGAAACGGAGAGAGCTAGAGCCATAGTGACCTATACAAAGTGCCATTATTTTTTCATGTAAAAACTAATAATGTAGAAATATACAGAGTGTCCCATTTAAAAAAACATAACTTTGGTTCACCACCCTGTATAGGAACACTCTGTATATAATCAAAATATTTTTATAATGTGCAGTATAAGTGTGCTTACTTGGCGGTGAAAACCGCATGTCGATATCTTGAATAGCAAAAAAGTTATTGACCAATCACACAGCCCTGGGTCACCCTGTATATTAATGCGTGATAATGCGTCAGCACATACGTTTTCTTGACCTTTGACATACTGAATTTCAAAATTATATTCTTCTAATTCAAGGCGAATCCTTGTTAATTTGGTTGTAGGGTCCTTCATGGAAAATAGATAAATTAATGGACGATGGTCTGTTTTAATGAGGAACTTAGTGCCGTATATATAGCAATGAAAATATTTGATTGCCCAGTGAACTGCTAATAGTTCTTTTAAAATTATAGCTTTATTGAGTTCTCCTTTGGTAAATGAACGAGATGCATAAGCTATTGGGAGATCATGTCCGTTGATATTTTGAGAAAGAATTGCTCCGCAAGCGGATTGTGAAGCATCGGTCGTGATTATAAAATGTTTGGAAAAATCGGGGTATTGAAGAATGTGTGGTGATAAAAGAGAGTTTTTTAGTGTTTTAAAAGCATTTTCACACTCATCCGTCCATATAAATTCTACGCGTTTCCTAGTTCATTTATTTAAAGGTAATGTTAATTCAGCAAAATGTGGTATGAATCGACGATAATAATTAGTGAATGCTACGAACCTTTTTACTTCTTCGGCATTTTTTGGCTTTGGATATTGCTTTATAGCGTGAAATTTTGACTCATCTGGAAGAATTCCTTTGTTTGTGATTTTATGACCTAAATAAGTAACTTCATTTCTGAAAAATTTGCATTTTTCAGGGTTTAGTTTCAAATTATATTTCCTACATGTCTCGAATACTTTTCTTAAATTTTCTAAGTGATGATTTTCTGAACAACCTATGACAATTAGATCATCCATATATAAAAATGCTCTTTCTGGGGTGATGCCCGTGAATGCGATGGACATCATCCGTGGAAAGCTATTCGGACTAACTGATAGACCGAAAGGTAGCCGCGTAAAACGGTATGATCCAGCGTTTGTGCTAAAAGAAGTCATGTCGCGTGAATTTTCTTCTAATGAAATTTGATGAAATCCTGATATTAAATCTATTACAGAAAACCATTTAGCTCTTCCTAGTTGGTTTAAAATATCGTCTATACGTGGTAATGGAAATTTGTCTGCCACTAATTTTTTATTTAATTGTCTGTAGTCAATAACTAATCGCCATTTCTTTTCTCCATTTTCCGATTTTTTGGGTACCAATAAAACAGGGTTGTTATACTCGGACATTGTGGGTTCTATTATTTGGTCACTTAGCATTTTTGATACTTGGTTGTTAATTTCGGTAATTTTGTGATGTCGTGGAACTTCACGGGAACGATTGAAGGAAATAACTTCTTTGAAGCGATTAATAATAACTACGTGGTAACATTTATTGTTGGTGGTTCGGAGTTTGAGTTACATCTATCACTATCTCTAATATTAATTGATTAATTAATTAATGTTATGTTGAAGGATTAACCTAGTATTAATTAACTATTTATTGCCTACTTATCATTACTGTAATGTGTACTAATTAATTACGACATTCTAATGCAACCATACTTTGCTTGCTTGCATTGTATGTGTTGCATTAGTGACATACTTATGTTACTTTATTAAGAAATAACTAACTTACATCTTTAGCACTACAACTTGTTCATCACGAAAACGCAATTTTCCTTCATTCGTGAACCACGTTAGTCGCTAAAATTCGCCTTAGGTCTTGAAAACAAAAAAATTAAACCCCTGTAACAGTACGGAAACGGAGCTTCTTTCCGTATCGTTTTCAGTATGAAGCTATAACCGTCGCGAAATAGAGAAAGTTTATTTGTAGAAATTGGTCTTTTTCGTACCTATGTTACTAAGGCAGTTTACACAGTCTTGTTACGATATTGAAACTGTAAAAAGTATTTCAGGTAGGTATATACAGTGTGTACTTAAGTTGGCAACATATGGGAAACTTTTTTATTATTAATTTTACGAAAAAAGTTATTTTTTATAAAAAGTTCTGCGTGTTCTAAAATCTAAAATACAATCATCAGATATTAAATTTTTTCAGTCGTGTACGCGGTTTGTCAAAAAATATGAATTTTGCTCAAGAGTAAAGTACCTACCTTTATTTTTGACAATATCGAACATTGTTATTAGAAAAAGTTGATCAGTACTAAAAACTACTATTAAAAAAGTTTTAGGTGTTAAAATTGCGGGTATAGTCGGCTATTATGAGGGGCTGATTAACTTGGAAGATTCCTTTTTTATATAATCGATATATTTTGGTCGTTGGTTTCGACCTTCATCAGGATTACTAAAAATTTTTACAGTTAACAAAATAATGAAGTACATAATTAACCAGTAACTTACTACACTAGGTGAATTTTTTTAACAGTAATTAACTAATACAGAAGAAATTATTACATTTTTCAGCCAAAAATGTAATAATTTCTTCTGTAAGAACGATTGGGAATTTATTCAAACTGGGTAGATTTGTTGGACTACCATGAAGTAATAACTTACAAGTTTTTTAAAGAGAAACAACTAAGGGTGCTATTTACTTTATGTGTTCGTCCGCCCCTGTTAAGCACTCCTTCGCTTGCTGTGGCATAGATTCCAAACAGTGCCGCAACTAGACTTTTTGGCGCCCGGTGCAAGATTTGTAGATGCGCTCCTATTATAAAACTTAATTGTGCAATCGTTGAACGCCTGTGTGAATATGTATTGACAGACTATTTTATTTGACAATTTGAAAATGTGCGTTACATAGTATTTATAAGCTCGAAAATCTTAATACATATTAAAATTAAATGACCAGTAAACTTGCACACAACTTTCCTGTGTTTACTACAATGACGTATTAAATAAAATAGTTTTTCCATAATAACTCAAAATAAAATAGTTTTTGCGTAATAACTCAAAAAAATAAAAAAATTAATGTAGAGTGTGTAGTATATAGATGTAATCAGAAAACGATTTCTGATTTTCTCCTAAAATAATATACAGGGTTTGTCATAAATATTTTTAATATTTTGTTCATTTCCGGCTAGGCCGGATGTAAATTGGTGTACTTATTACACTCGATTAAAAAAGTCCCATGTCCTCTACTTCATTGTACGATTTTATCCCTTCATCTTTGTTAGCAAAAAAGTTATAAACTTTTAAAATTTTCTACTTCAAACATTCACCCCCCTTCCCCTAAGGGAAATAAAGAAATAAATGTAGTGCCAGTATTTTTTCATGAACTACATGTATAACATTTCAAAAAATAAAGAAAATGCTTGAAGCAGATTTTGAGGAAATCGGTTTTTAATTTTTGACCAATTTTGGGCACCAATAAATTGGCTACGTTTAATTTTTGTTCTTTACCAATTACAAGTAAAAGTTCTAGCCATCCCTTGGCTACAATTTCCAATTTTCAAATTTTAATTAAGTTAAACAGTTCTTGAGCTACACCCTAAAAAGTAAAAACTTGGAGAATTGCTATATTGGCCGCCATTTTGAATTTAGAAACGAAGGGAAATTAGATTGGGTTAAAATTTGAATCAAAGAAATGCGAGACGATATATGGTCTATTTTATCACAGATTGTGATAAAATAGACCATATATCGTCTCGCATTTCTTTGATTATGTCATCACACAAGTCAATGGGTTACATACATAAAATTTGAATGTTTGCTCCCAAAATAACGCCCCTAATTTGGGCGCCTTTGGGCCGATTTTGTAGAGAAGCTTGTTTTACCGATGAAGGTTTTTATAGACCTTAGTTTTAAATTTCATCAAAATCGGTCTAGTAGTTTAGGCTCCACAGCCATAACGTAAAATTTACCTTTGTGTAAATTGCGCTCAAGTGCGAGTGAATTGCTTATTTGGCGCCCTAAAAAGAGCGCGTCCAGTGCAGTCGCACCTTCCGCACCTCCTTAGTTGCGGCTCTGATTCCAAAGGTGGTTTATGCCTTCTTGAGATATATCGCAAACAACTTACAGTTGTTAAATTGGATGGGTCCATAATGCCTTGTAGGGTAGCTCCAAATGGGGGTGTAACCAAATTAATTAAATAATTCACCAAACCTTCCCCATGATTAATTTATTGCAAAATTGGATAACAATGGAGTGATGACTAATTGATAAGCGACATGTTTCGATATACTAAGATATCATCTTCAAGCTTAAGTCTAAAATTAGATTAATCTAAGATAATTAAGTGTTACAGAGTAAAACATTCAAGAATACTTACATGAAAGGAATTAAATTAAAAATGGAGTGAGACGTCTCGGTGAACAAATGAACGAACTCACATTAAAGTGAAAGTTAAAGCTGAATTACTAAAATTTAATCATCATGCTGAAAGGAAGGTTAAATTAGCACGTGTTAAAAGGAATTGGATACTTACAGGGAAATTATTTTAAAATTGAACTAATTACCAAATTTTCAATTTTAAAATAATTTCCCTGTAAGTATCCAATTCCTTTTAACACGTGCTAATTTAACCTTCCTTTCAGCATGATGATTAAATTTTAGTAATTCAGCTTTAACTTTCACTTTAATGTGAGTTCGTTCATTTGTTCACCGAGACGTCTCACTCCATTTTTAATTTAATTCCTTTCATGTAAGTATTCTTGAATGTTTTACTCTGTAACACTTAATTATCTTAGATTAATCTAATTTTAGACTTAAGCTTGAAGATGATATCTTAGTATATCGAAACATGTCGCTTAGCAATTAGTCATCACTCCATTGTTATCCAATTTTGCAATAAATTAATCATGGGGAAGGTTTGGTGAATTATTTAATTAATTTAACTTACAGTTGTTATTTGCTACGTTCCTTAATCGTCTGTCAAACACATCGGAGTAAAAATGCAAGGCCTCTGACTTTAGAAGCTTCTATCTCAGTAATTAGCAATCATAATTTAATGAAATAAAGTGCATTTAAAAGATCATTTATTCCTACAAAAAGGTGTACAGTTTTAGATTTTTGCAACACATCGTTAATTTTCTGTATTAATTTATGTATGAAAAAGCGCTAATTATGACTTAAATCGCACAAGCGCTCGACTTTAAAAATTAATTACGGCTATGTTATTGAAACTGAGTGGTAGATACTTATATATTTGACAAGTGTATACTTTTTTGTGGGTGTGAGATGCTTTTGAGGCCAATTGGTTTATTAGTCTTAAAGCTATAATGAAAAAACGGCATCTTGTGTAACTCAGTACCTGAACGTTCGATATTAATAATATTGACAGTAACATAACAAGGTTAAAGCAATTATATTGTGGTCTAACACGATTCACAAAAATAATGCCATGTATACATGTTTTGTTTAAAAGAAATTTGGAAAAAGGATGGATGATTGGATTTGCGGGGCGAAGTGCGGTACGAGCTGAACGATGGTGTCGTACACTATTGCTATGAAGCGCATGGTTTTGTACAATGCTAAAGAATAATCACATTGTTGTAGTTTGCCGCTCACGATTTACGATGTTGTAGATTACCTCTCGCGGGAATATGTGCGTCTTTCTTTCGCGATAATTATAACATTTACTTTGAATTACAAGAAAACAAATTTTGTTTTCAATAAAGCAATAATGCAGCCCGATTTGAGTAATACAAATTTAGCATTTAAAACAAGAATTTTTCTTTAGTTACCGTATATTGCAAAATAATCAAATTTTCGGTTAGGGCTTATAAAACCAGTTAATTATATGAATAATCAATATTTATTGACTGTCGACTTTTCAGAAGTATGTGTGCTACAACATTTGTAAATTTGGTAACAATTTATGAAACAATAACAATTTTATGATAAGTTAAAACTGACCGTCAGCCAGGAAAATACTAAATACAGCGTTTTTATTGCTGTTAATTAAAATAAAAGTTAAACAACTGATTCTACCAATTTGATTTTTACACATGTTAAACATATATAAATGACTCATGTACTGCCCAAAAATGAAGAAATTTCACCCCTCAATTTTTTCGTTATGACCACTTAAAGTCAGAGGCCTTGCATTTTTACTCCGATTAGTAGTCGACCACACATGTTCGATTTATGACAAATGGAGACTTTTAGCAGATTATGGCAGAAAATTAATTTGAACTTCTCGAAAAGCGTTTCAAGAGTTCAATGTCAATCTCCAAATTGAGTGTGGAATAAAGCAAATATCTTTGTACCACACTAATTCGGCTTGCATGAAATATATTGTGAGCGCCTCTGCTTCCATCTTCTTACGTATCATAACACAATCACCTACCGTGTAACTTTTCTTGCAATTCGCAACCAAATTTTTGAGAAATTGTTCAATTGGTGTGGGGAAATCTACAGATCTCCTTCTTGTTCTCGAATCATTGAAAGTGTAACAAGGATTTCGATTTTGGAAAGGTAATCCAAAATCTGTCGATTCTGGTACAATTTTCGCCAAATAATTTCAACAACGTCTGAATATCCATTCAATTCGTTGACCCGAAAATTTATTCACGATTGTAATTTAACGATTCCTAAGTTGCCTAAATTCTGAAAGAACTTCTGTTGTAACTTATCGTACCTGCTGATTCCGTTATGATGTTACCTGTTCTAGTTTATCGTTTTGATACAACAAATCTAAGCTCCTGCTTTTATAATTACTCATTATGATAAGGATATTCTACGTTGAGAGAGACCGTGGCGTTTGTTTTGTGCGGCTTCTTTACAATTAATTCACTAAATAAATCAAACAACTCGCAACCTCCCCTTAGACATGTAATTTAATGCAAACTTAGATGAAATGAAGTGACAGGTTATGTTTTTTATGTTTTTTAGGTACTGACGTACTGAAACACTAGCCAATTGGCAAAAACTAGTGGTAAATTGAAGTAAAATGAATAACCTTGCACACCAACTTAATCAGAAGAGTAAAAACAAATTTTGGATAAAACCACCCTCGTTCCTAACCTTTTACGTAGGTGAAAACCAGAATACTTAAGTTTGACAATTAAATTAATGAAAATGAATATTTAAAGATAAGAATTAGTTAAAGTTACGACATGTTTCGAGGCCCACTGGTCTCATTATCAAGTAATACATTGTAGTGACGAAAAAATCTTAACCAAATTGATGAAGTCTTAAGGGGACATTATTAAATTTAAACAAAACTTAGTACATAAAGTAAAAAACAGTTAATAAGTAACACATTGCAAGTAACAAGGCCAAAAGGGCCAACGTTGTTTTATATTAACATTTATATTTGAATTTGAATGACATGACTGGCGAACGTGTGAACGAAACAGCCATTACAACTTTTTTACTTTATGTATTAAGTTTTGTTTAAATTTAATAATGTCCCCTTAAGACTTCATCAATTTGGTTAAGATTTTTTCGTCACTACAATGTATTACTTGATAATGAGACCAGTGGGCCTCGAAACATGTCGTAACTTTAACTAATTCTTATCTTTAAATATTCATTTTCATTAATTTAATTGTCAAACTTAAGTATTCTGGTTTTCACCTACGTAAAAGGTTAGGAACGAGGGTGGTTTTATCCAAAATTTGTTTTTACTCTTCTGATTAAGTTGGTGTGCACCTACGTTATTATAAAAATACAGGTACCCAATTACCACTTATTCATTTTACTTCAATTTACCACTAGTTTTTGCCAATTGCCTAGTGTTTCAGTACGTCAGTACTTACCTAAAAAACATAAAAAACAACCTGTCACTTCATTTTCATCTAAGTTTGCATTAAATTACATGTCTAAGGGGAGGTTGCGAGTTGTTTGATTTATTTACAATCTACCCCCTTTGTGCCTTATCGACCTTCATCATGGATATTAATTCACTACACATAACGCTGTAGACGAAAAGCTGATGCACATTTCATAAGTCCAATTAGCAACTCTTGTATTTTCGGCGGCTCGGCTAAAAGTAGTTTCTAGGTTCAAACAAGTTTTGTGGATTCAGTTTCCAACTCGAAGGAACAAATATTTATTATACTTGATCTCATAGATGTTCGTGTATTAGATATGTATATTAATTGTTAAGGGGCAAATGGAACAAAACGAATATGAGAATATCTGGAAGCAAAAAAGGTCATTTAATAGACTCTTTTAAAGAAACTTACGAACCAAAGCCCAAATTTACTATTACTGTTCATCAGTTTGATAGTAATATTATCTGTTGCAGAAACTATCCATCTCTACTCCTGCGAAAGGTGCGGAAGAAATTATCGACATACAAAGAATTTAGTTAGACATCAACGTTTAGAATGCGGAGTTTTACGACAATATGAATGTATTATTTGCACTAAACAATTTAAACACAAACATCATCTTATGGGACATGTGAGCAGCATTCATCCAGACGCCCTATTTAAGTATTGATATATAAAATGTGTGTAATCATACCGACATTTCTGTAATTAAAAGCTAATTAAAATAAAAATACATTTCTCTAATATTTTTTCGTTTAGAAAACTGATAGTCTGATGTAAGCGTTTATGATTTTATGCCTTGGTTTAGCGTATGTAATTGATCAATAATTTTTTCAGATATTCAAGTGGTATATCCTTGCAAACTGTGTGGGAAGTATTATCAGTCCAAAGGTAATTTGAGTCGACACATGACTTACGAATGTGGAGAAAAAAAACTGTTTCAGTGTGGTTCTTGTGTATATAAGTGTAAACGGAGCGACACTCTACGAAGACACTGTTTGCTAATACACAAACTAAACTCATAACTCCTTGTTAAGGGTGCTTTTTATTATACCAAGGTGGTGGTAATTTTTATTTTTTAATAAATATAAAAATGTTGGTTTTTTAATATCTTATGCATGATGCCATTTACATCGGTACCGGAAACTGCAATTCACCGAACTCTTCTTATCGAATGACGTACAGTTTCAAGAAAGCGCGTGTAGCGCAAAATATTGCTCACTGGATACAATAAAATTGTGTTAATTTATGGTAAGGGACAATACAAAATACATAGTCCTTAACAATGTCAGAGCGGAGGGTTCCACGGCCAGAGTCAGTAAGATAAAGACGACTTCCGGGGTAGGACTGTGTCAATGTGGGGAAGTCAAGGTTTGGCCCACTTTCGTAAGGGGCTTCATTAGGACAAGAACAAAAAACAAATAAAAGAAAACAACAATAAAAAATAAAATATAAAAACTCTTATCAAATGAACCTGGAACCAACGGAAACACACACACCACTACACAAAATTGCGTTCGAGGTCATCACAGCTCTAAGTCTGTTGTTGCTGAACATTCTCTTCAAATTGGTCATAATATCCTGTTTCAAGAAGCCAAGTCTCTAGCTAGTTAGAAGAAGGGGTTTCTTCTACCAAAAGAAAATCCGCGAGGGTATTGAAATTTTCAAACAGCCCAACAATTTCAACCGTGACGAAGGATGGTCACCTTCTCCACTTTGGAAATTCGTTATCCCATTGGCTGATGTGCCACTTTCCCCTAACGGAATAGATTTAACTAGTCCCGGTTTAGCTCTCTCTTTTCTGTGTTCTTGCGTATGCAAGTGGACGAAACGTTAACTTTTTCAACATTGGCGCGGTCCTACCCCGGAAGTCGTCTTTATCTTAGTCCAACGATGTTTATTTGCCTCAAATCTGATTAATACCTACTCGTGAAAGTAATGCGGCAAATTAATTATTGATCAATTGATAATAGAGAAGATGTATAATGCTTATTTCGTGGGAAAAAGATGCCAATTTTACGTTAGATTTACAAATATTCATTTCATTTTGAAAGTACAGAATGAAAACCAAATAGGTGCCTTTTCACTACCCATATAACGTCTATACTATTACTACATTAATTATGTTTAGTTCTTACGGGTTAAGAGTGTGTATACACGATTATACCAGAGTAAATAGTATCTCTGCTACTTGTATTGATAATATTGTAACGGATGTAAGCGATGATCAGGCTATATGCAAAATTTTAGATTCCAGTATGTCAGACCATATTGGGCAATCCATTGTAATAAAACAAAAACACCATCGTAATGTAATTGTCCAAAAAAGAGTTATATCGAGTAACGGCCTAAATAATTTTCGAGTGTCGCTACTTGCACTAGATTGGAATAATAAAAAACTTAACTGTCTAGATGTCACTAATCGTTCTCATTTCCTTATAACTAAATTAAATGAATTGGTGAAAGAAAGCTTTCCGTTAAAGAAGATTTGCAAGCAAAGACCTCCTGTGAGGTGGTTTGATGATCATTTAAAGAAGATTACCAGAGACCCTATTCACATACAAACATTCAAAACCTTTAACAAGGCTTACAGAGAAGCCATAAAAAAATTCAAAAGGGAATTTTTTCAAAATTTACTTCTTCACTCTGACAATAAAATAAAAAAGATTATTGGAAAATAATTAATCAAGAAAGAAATAACCTCAAACAAAATGATATAACACTATCTCATGATAAGTTAAATTTACATTTTGCATCTGTCGCTCAAAATATTATTGACTCGCTTCCAAAATCAAATTGTCGGGTGAGTGACTATTTGAAAAACTCAAATCCCCCTGCGGATTCATTCTATTTACTACCAGTTACGTATGAGGAATTAATTAGTGTTGTAAATAACCTATCTAAATCAGATAGTCCTTGACATATATGATTTAAATATAATAGTAGACTCTTAAAGCATGCAATCGATATTATAGGACCTTTCTGTGTAAATTTAATAAATGATTGTTTTTGTGACGGCATTTTTCCTAAATCGCTAAAAATTAGTAAGGTAGTACCAATTCACAAAAAAGGAGACCAAGTAGGTATTGCTGATAATTACCGACCAATATCAATTATTCCTATAATTGGTAAAGTTATAGAAATACTTGTAAACAATAGATTAATCAAATATCTGGATAGAAATTTAATTCTAAGCAAGTGCCAATTTGGATTTCGATCAAACTTATCTACAACAAAAGCTGTTTCAAGTTTGATCGACCACGTTGGTGATGGTTTTGAAAATGGTGACCATACAGTTGCTGCATTATTTGATTTAAGTAAAGCTTTTGATTGCATTAACAAATCGCTACTTTTGGAAAAACTAAGCGAAGTGACCCTTTTCTTCACTTACCTACGTTACCATGACAGCGTGCCCGAAATGACGACGCCAGGCGCCAAGTACGCATGCACGCAAACTAGATGAGAGTTTTGTATTTTAACGTTAAAATAATTGTCAAATTCTTCACGTTTCGTTTGCGTTTGTAGAAAAAATTTTGTTTGCAACTCGTGCGCGAAAGACTTTTGGTGATCTCGACTATTTTTTTAACTCGGCTACGCCTCGTTAAAGAAATCAGCTCTCGATCACCAAAGTGGCATTTCGCGCACTAGGTACAAAAATAACTATTTTATGGTATTCGCTGAAAATCATTGTCACTCTTTCAATCTTACTTATCTGATCGTCAACAGTGTGTCTATTTTGAAAATAAAACTTCAGATGTCGAACCTATGGTACATGGAGTCCCGCAGTACATTTACGTTCATCGTGAGATCTACATAATATGTCGTCGACAATATTCAGCATAGCTGTAGCGCAACTATAACCCGATCTAAAACCTGATTGATGCATAGCCAAAATGTTGTTCTGGTTAAAATATTTTCTCATTTGACATTCCATAACTTTCTCAAGTATTTTAGAAAAGATTGGAAGAATGCTAATTGGTCGCAGCTGTTTATACTCGACGGGAGACTTAACTTTTGGGAGAGGTATAACTTTAGCTACTTTCCATTGAGACGGAAATGTACTAGTTGAAATACAAACATTGACAATATGTGTTAGAAGGGGGAGTAAGACAGGGCAACATAGCAGTATCATTTTAATGCTAATATTATCAACACCCATGGCACCGGTTTTAATTTGGCACCGATTTTAATTTTTTCGTATAGAAATAGCACTCAGGAAGAAACTAAGTACCAAGGAAAAAACAGCGAAGAAACATGTAAAAATGAGGGGAAAATTATCCTGTAAGAGAACTATGGAGACCACAATAAGAAAGCAAAAAGTATTTTGATTTAGCACATTTTTCATAATAAATAAGGTTATTTGCATTTTACATACATAGAATTCACAGTAGGTATTTTTCGGAAATTTTTTTAATATTCTACAAGGAAGTGATACCAGGATGACGTAAGACATCCAAAAGAAATATTTGTGTATCTAATCACTGATTGCTGAATAATATCGCAATGCGCAACTTGTTCCCTATTTTGCTATATCCCCACTACACCACATAAATCTGCACACGCTTTACGTAAACTGTAAAATCAATTTGGGAGAGTTATTTCTGTGTGTAGTTTTTAGACGTATTGGAAGTACGAGAAGATACAGATTTATGATTGCTCTGATCTGTGAATTTTCAAAATGTGTGGTATATTCAGATACTAACAGTTTGCACACCTATTACAATATAAGCTTAAATATGGTCATTTCTTCTTAATCTATAACTTTGTTTTTTTAGGATTGATAAATGAGGAAATCGCCAAACCAGTATGTCAACACTGTAACAAAAGATACAAAAATGCTACAACGTTAAGGGTTCATATAGCATTAGATTGTGGAAAGGAAGCTTTATTTTCATGCAGCCAGTGCAGTTTTAAAACCCGCAGAAAGTATTCACTGAAGACGCATATTATGTCTAAACATCAAAGTTACCAATAAAAGGAATAAGCCCATTAGATGACACTTATTGCAAGAGCACCCCTTGAAGGAAATTATCTCTTCATTAGGTACAACGTAAAAATCTTGGTGGAAACCATAATCATTTACTAATCGAACTTAACATTTTTGTTTTCAGACCGAAAGACCTTGAAACTAACTTTTAGTAGTAGGGAGAGTTTTTGATACAAAGTGAGCCAATAGTGCGTCATCGGAGTTTCACGTCCTTATTTAGTCCTTATTTTTAGACACGTTATCTACTTTACAATATTTTTAAACGTAGAATTCAGAAATTTAAAAAAATTTGAGGAGTGCGATTTAAAATAACTGACAGTTGTTAAGTTTAAGCAAAAACATCATGAATTTACGTACTTAGCTATAATCATAAATATGTTTTGTTTACTAGTTATTCTAATAAAATACTGCTAGCTTTTGTTTTTGGGTTTATTTTCTCCACGGAACCCAATGTTTTTGGTAACGTAAAGGAATCTATACTGTAGAGTTGTAGACCGTATTTAGATTTACCTCACACTTTACGCTTTAGAAAACACTGTGTACTGACTCATTTTATTTCAGATTATGGAAGATATATTGTGCAAGTGGGTAAAAAATTCAAGTGCATTCAATGTGAAAAATGTTATTCTATAAAAAAGAATGCAATTAGACATATTCGATTTGAATGCGGAACAAAGCCACAATTTCAATGTGTTCAATGTTACAAACAATTTAAAAGAAAAGAACACGTCATTGGTCATATTAAAAGAACGCATCATTACTTATAATCTTGTTTATTTTTTTATTCATGTGTACCATCGCTTTATTAAATTATAAATAAATATCTGCCTTGTTTATTTACGTAGACCTGTTTTCCTTTGGAACTATTATATCACTATCTCAGTTTTGTTTTGCAGTTTTACCTAATTCTAGTAGAACAAGAAAAAGCATCATGATTTTTCCCAACTATGGATTTTTAATTTTAATGTTGTGTTGCATGGTAGGTAGATCAAAAGGAAAATTCGAAATATCACTATCATGAATTGCAAGATAACTAATTTATGGAAGATATCTTCTGAGAAATACTCACTGTATTTTGTTTTAGGTTTTATTCCATATAATACCCAAAAGGATCGTCCCTACAACTGCTCTAAATGTAAAAGATCATACACGTTACCCCAGAATCTGCGTCGTCACCAAAGAGTTGAATGTGGAAAGAAAAAAACATTCAAATGTAAACAATGCACCTGTGAATTTTACTATAAACAAGAACTTGTAAATCATTACTTCACCAGAAAGCATAAAATTATTTAAGTGGTTTTTGACAGTTTACTGTATATAAACGTACTAATTTATAACAATCGCATAAGAATCTTGTATTGCATGTTTGAAAAAAGCACCTTATGCTCAATTGTATGAGTAGTCCTAATAAATTGTGTTTAATAACTCCTATAACTTCTTTCCAAATGCTGTTATCTTTTTGCAAAATATAATAACAATAAATCAACTAGGACCTTCCATTTACCTGTTCGCCCTAATTTACTGACCAATTACATAACACAAAGCGTCCATAATTGCAAGTTTAATTTTGATTGAAAATTTAAATTAAATGACCAGTAAACTGGCACACAACTTTCCCGTGTTTACTACAATGACGTATTAATTAAAATAATTTTTTGCATAATAACAACTCAAAATAAAATAGTTTTTGCTCGAAAAAATAAAATAATAAATATATGTATAGTGTGTAGTATAGTCGTAATCAGAAAACGATTTCTGATATTCTCTTGCAATAATATACAGGGTATGTCATAAATATTTTTACTATTTTGTTACTTTCCGGCTAGGCCGGAAAAAATTGGTATATTTATTATACTTGATTAAAAGAGCCGTATGTCCTCTACCCAGTCTACCTCTCTGTACAATTATACTTCTTCATCTTTCTTAGCAAATAAGTTATGAATTTTTAAAGTTTTCAACTTCAAACGTTCATCCCCCTTCCCCTATGGGAAATAAAGATATAAATGTAGTGCCAATAATTTTTCATGAACTATATGTATAATATTTCAAAAATAAAGAAAACTTGGAGCAGATTTTGAGAAAATCGATTTTTAATTTTTGACTAATTTGGGCACCAATAATTTGGCCACGTTAAACTTTTGTTCTTTATCAAATTACAAGTAAAAGTTCTGACCATCCTTTGGCTACAATTTCCCATTTTCAAATTTTAATTAAGTTAAACGTTTCTTGAGCTACACCCTAAAAGTAAAAACTTGGAGAATTGCTGTGTTGGCCGCCATTTTGAATTTAGAAACAAACGAAAAACGGCGTTTTACTTGTAACAATGTCTACTAACTTTTCACCAAGGGAAATGGGTTTGGGTTAAAATTTGAATGTTTGCTCCCAAAATAAGCCCCTAGTTTCGGCCCCTTTGGGCCGATTTTGATGAAAAGCTTGTTTTACCGATGAAGTTTTTTTATAGGCCTTATTTTTAAACATCGAAATAGGCCTACATAACAGTTTAGGCACCCACGGACAAACATTTTTCAGAGATGGTGGTTTTTGACTCAGGGGGACTCGAAACGTTGAGAGTCATCAAAATTTCGAGTTCCACTTTTTTCGATTACATTACTTTCCCTATGTGTATATACAGCGTGAGTATAAAGTAAGGAACCGCTATTATTTTGTCGTTATTAGAAATTTTACAAAAAACAATTTTATACAAAAGTTGTTCAAGATATTCTGGTCGACGTAATTACTGACACAAAATATTTTATTTTGGTTCAACTGTTTATTAGCTATGAAGTCATCTGATTTTTTTTAAATACGAACCCTAACTTGTTTTTCGTCTATTCGATGGAGTATAAAGCCCTCTTTTCAGTAAATAAATATATCATGGGGTTACGTTACATTTTTTTGATAAAATGCCGTTTTAAGCCTAAAACTAAGATACCCATGGAAAAACAAATAAAATAAACAAACAAATGTTACGATTGACAGAACGCACGTATTACGACTTGTCAGTGACAGTGAAAGTGTGAATTAAAAAAATCATTGCACATTTTACTGAAAGGGAACGTATCGAAATTTTGATGATGATTGGGTTCGGTGACAAGAGAAGATCCCATGTACAGGTCTGTGGTTTATTTAACGCGGAACATCCAAATCGTGAACCCATTACGCGGTCCACTGTCACGAAAATACATTTAAAATTTACAAACCATGGTACTGTTAAAGATTTACCGAAAAGTGGCTATCTTAGTTTTAGGCTTTAAACGGCATTTTATCAAAAAAATTGTAATGTAACCCCATGATATTTTTATTTGCTGAAAAGAGGGCTTCATACTCCATCGAACAGATGAAAAACAAGTTATGGTTCGTATTTAAAAAAAGTCGGATGACGTCATAGCTAATAAACAGTTGAACCAAAATAAAATATTTTGTGTCAGTTTTGTCGACCAGAATATCCTAAACAACTTTTGTATAAACTGTTTTTTTGTAAAATTTCTAATAACGGTAAAATAGTAGCGGTTCCTTACTTTATTTATACTCACGCTGTACATATATATATATGTATATACACGTGTGTATATGCACGGAAAAGTAAAAATTATGCAATTTTTCAATAGTGAGCTTGCACCATGAATTTATTATTCTGATACGTATTGTTATTTTCTGTTATAAAAAGGAAACTTTACTTAAAGCATTTTTATATGCGGTTTTCAGAATACTTAAAATGGTATGTTGTCTTCCAATTATAATAAGCCACCTTGAATAACTCATTTGTTATTACATCTTCTTGTGTGTATCCTTATGCCTTTCAATTGACGATTAACTCATTTCTTTCATATCTGTATGTATTTGCTAATTTCTTGTTGTTCGGAGTTTTTTTTCCCGTTTCCCACGTATTTCAATGTGTTAATTGTGATTTAATCATTCTCTGATTTTTTCATTTCTCAGTCTATCTAAGCGTGTCTTCGGTAACCTTTCTTCTTCGTTTGTATTTTGTCCAAGGATATTTCTTTGTCTGTTCTTCCTTTTGTGGACAGGCATTCACTTCTGTCTTGTGTTGCTTCATTTCAGTAGTGCGATTTTGAATTTATAATAATAATAATAAGGACTTTATTGATAGAAAGAGAAAAAAAAAGAAAGAATATGTAGGTATACATGAAAATACATCGATGATGGTGTAGGCGAAGTCTAGCAGAATGCTATTCAAACTTAACCTCACAATCATCGTTTGACAAATAACCCTTAAAGATAAATAGTCAAGGCTAGTAGCTTATAATGAAATAATTCTGTCTGTAGTAGGGTGATAATAATTAATATTGATTACTTTAGCAAATTTAGGGGATTTCCGAAGGAAGTAGACAGCTGCAGAGTATCTTAAAAAAAAAGAAATAAAATAAACAAAAAAAAAAAAGAAAGAATTAAAAAATATTTAAATTGCATTATGAAGAATATAGTCTTTTAATTTATATTTAAATTTATTAATATTTAATAACTTGAATTCTAGAGGAAGTCTGTTATATAACCCTATAGCACTATACACAAACGACCTTTTGTAAGTAGCTGAAAAATGACGAGGGATGTTAAAAGATGTCTTGAATCGAGTGTTTTGATTATGAATTCCAGACCTTATTTTGAATTCATCTTTGATAGTGGAGTTGACACTATGATCGCTTAATAGGCGATGAGTGAAATTAGCCAGGTGAAGAGCTCTACGCTTTTCCATGTTCAACCACCCGATCTCCTTTAGTTTGTAAGAAATATGTTCGAATTTACGTATTCCATAAATTAAGCGAAGGCAGCTATTCTGCACTTTTTGAATACGTGTTCTTTGTACAGAATCTATGCAAGCACCATAATTAAAATCACAGTAATTGAAACAGGACAGAACTAAAGATTCGCACAAGTTTTTTTTTAGTTGAAACGAAAGACAATGGCGGTTAGCATATAGCACCTTAAGAGCAGCATATGACTTTTGAATGAGTTTAGTTACATGTTCTCTAAATCGAAGATTAGAATTAAAGACAACACCTAAATTATTAGCCTTGTTAACTAATGGGACAACAAAATCATCTATTTTAACCACAAAATCGTTTTGAATTAGTAAGATTTGCCTTCTACGGCCAAAGAGCATGGATGAACATTTTGAGGGGTTTAGCTTATCACAAATGAATTTTTCTTTTGTTTGGAATTGTGGACTTTTTTGGATGTGTAGTTTATCGTTAACATTGTTATCCAGATAAGTACGTTAATAGTGTATTAGATACCTACACTCTTCAGTTTGGACCGCGGATTTTCTTTCTTTCGGAACATTTCTAAATACAATGCGCTCATAATTTTAATTTAAAGAAACTTTGTTACATGATTTCCTGGATACTAATTGTAATCATTATTACAGTGACATCTTGAGAGGCAGGTTCGGAGCTCACAAAAAGTGGTTGTGAGCAGTGAAGTTCAAGTAATAAAACACACCTCTCCTTTTTCAGTAGTTTAATGAAAAACCACGTTTTTAACACATAGTTTTTGTTTTCAACTGTTTACTCTGTCCCTTTGAGCAATTAGTTCAAAAACGGTATACTCGCTTGAAAATGAAGCCAGTTAGGCTTCGAAACATTGTGTTAATTCATATTTCCATCCAACTACAACTTTTTTGTTGTAATTTTTCGATGACAAGCCCCAATCCCGAGGATGTAATGATTCCAATTGTTTTACATAAGAAAAAACTCTGGTAGGTATTCCTCTATGTTAACCGTCAAATTTTAAACCTGTTAGTTTGCATTGCTATCAGTGTCAGGTGCTTTTTAAGTTCCTTATCTATATAAAAAGAAGCATCCTCATTTCATCGAAGTGTAAAATTCAATTCTCATATTTCATTAAACTATTGAAAACGGGCGGTTGTGTGTTTTATTACTTGAACTTCATTATTACCACAGAATAAAACACAAGTGATATGTGTTTTATTCTGTGTTATTACTGTGTTAGCGATATTATTTTTCCCTTGTTCTCCGACGATTCTAATTTTTCCTATATTTCTTAAGTTTGTTAGCCGCTCCTGGGTTCAATTTCTCCTCTTTTCTTTTAAATCCACTTGTTCATACCTTTTTCGTTTATAGTGATGGAATTTAATATTTAAATAAATTTAAGAGAATGAAAGAGCAATAAAATATGGGTTAAACGCGGTTGTTAAATTTCACGGTAACTTTTCCCCTATTTAAACGATGTACCTATTTGAATCTGTACTATAGATCTATTAAGCGTATTTTTGTTACTAATTTTGTTCTTCGCAAGCAATTTTCAATTACCGTATTTATGGTATTTATACCCATGGACTAATCCAAGATCAACAATTTTAAGCACTAACCAAACATTTTTTAAATCCCATGGCACAGGGAATACCAAAATGAACTACAGCAGAAAAGGAAATAGTAAGTCAACAAACCAGAAATAAAATTGGGCGACTTAATAACTCTGTAGGGAGAATATTTACTCCCATTCAACTGGTCCTGGCAGTGGTTTCAGTGAATTCATTTTACTAAAATTAAATCTTGTTATAGCAAAAGAAAATTAGTAATGAAAGTAAATTTTCTGCAATTTGTTTTGTTTGTTCAATAAAAATGGAGTTCATTTTATAATGTTCGTCTCAAGCTTTTTATTTCATTTTATTACTTTTCCACATTATCTTTTCATTATGAATCCTTTTTTAAATATTTTCTTTCAGATTTCCAATGTTTCAACTGTGGAAAAAAATATTATAAGAAGCACAATCTAAACAGACACACAAGATTCGAATGTGGAAATGAAAAGAAATTTCAATGCCCATATTGTGACTTCAGATGCAAGAGAAAGGATAACCTTAAATCACATTGTATTTGTAAACACGGAAAATTTTGATACTATTTATGTTTTAAATTTAATTTTAATAAACGCATATCTTACGAATATTACCTACTTGCGTATTCCTACTTAATTATTAAATATAACAATCACATAATTTTGTTATATTTATTGGTGATGTAGTAAAGTAGGAATAGCTCTAACATCATAGTTGACCCTTTTAATTTACTAATTATTTTCTTTTTAGATGAACCTAATTCTGAGGGCCGCATTCATCCTTGCAAATCTTGCGAAAAGAAATATAAATATAGTACATCAGCGTATAGACACATGAAATACGAGTGTCAGAAAGAACCTCAATTCTCATGCAGCATGTGCAACTACAGATGCTTTCAGAAATCAAGTCTAAAAAGACATGTAAATCTTAAACATCGTAGGTATTATTAATTAATACAAACGATTAATAAAAACTATATTAAAAAGATTGTAGTTTCTTTTAACCTATGGGAACATGGTATTATAATTTACACTTTTCTTTTATTTATAAATTTAAAAAGCACAATTGATTGTTATAATGATTGTACTAATTATCGAAAAAATGTTAGATATGTTCTGTAGTTCAATACATATTATCTAACGTATTGATTATTAGAATAAAATCATTACTGAATTTGAGAAAGTATCTTGAAGACTCGTTAAATGAGTAAGTAAACCTTAATGACGAAAAATAGATCTATTACTGAGTGATATGGAAATTGCGGCACGAAGAACGGGTTGGAAATATTTTTATTGAAACTTGCTAGATTTGTTGGGGTGACATTAAGTAATAATTGATTAACTTTTGAGATCAGGTGGTACTGTCTTTTGTTTGTTTGAACTTGTCTAGAGTACGGGAATGAGAGTATTACCGTAAATTAAGTTAGTTCGAGTGAGGACGAATTATTAATTTGTGCGAAGCTGGTTGTTCATTTGTGCTAATACGTAAATCGAAATCGGTTTACGTAATGTGAATGTGTTGTGCATGGTTTGAAGATGACCAGGAACGTTGTAAAAGAGGAACAGGAGCTTCAAGAAGAACGAGTGACCGTCAAGATCGTCGCTTAAGACAACTGGCATTTAGAGACCGATTTTCCTCTACTCAAGACCAATGGTTTGTTGGTGACTGGGGAACATTATCAACAACCGTTACAATGGTGCAATGAGAGATCTCATTGGAATCTTAAATGGTGTCGTGACTGTCGTGTTGTCTTTGGTGACGATTTTAGATTTTGTTTAGGCATGCACGACGGTCCTATGCGAGTCAGAAGAAGACGGGGTGAACGACGGAATTTTCAATTTACGGTTGTGAGCAACGTACGCTGCACTCTGGGTGTTATGGTTTGGTGTGCGATTACTTATGGCAACAGTCTCCTTTGGTGTAAATTCGAGCCAATATACAACACAACGGTATATTGCGGAGGTGGTTGGAACACATCTTCTGCCATACTTATAAAAGCTCTAAGATCCATTATTACAACAAGATAATGCACGTGCACGTCCTTATGTAGAAAGGTTTTGCTTGAACTTTTTTGAACAGGCCGTAATTCATCTTTTGCCCTAGCCTCCTAGATCTCGGGATTTTCTCCTAATGAACATGTATGGGAAAAATGAGTGGGGAAGGTTGCGAAACTTTCAGCGTTTTTCTCTGACTTTGGACGCTTTGAGGCACGACGTGCAACTTGCATGGGAGGTAATAACCCATGACGAGATAAACTACCTTATTGAATCAATGGGAAGAGACCGCACCACACATTATTATCAGTCGTAAAATTTTGTGTAACTAATCAAGATTTTTCTCCCAAATTTTGATCATTTATTACTACAACCATTGAATAACAACATAGTAACCACTTCTTGGTGTCACAATTTCTATATCGCTCAGTATACAGGGTGATTCACGACTATTCCCTCGGTCTCTTATGCCTAAAGGGTACAAGATATCAGCTTCATTTTTTGGTGACATATGTAAATTGATAACGACTATTTTTTAAAATTATTTTCACTTATACAGGATGCTTCACAAAATTGTAATATATCAAAGTTAGGTTTTTTTAAATGCAAACCCCTGTATTTTATTACATTTTTAGATTATACGTTAAAAAGTAAGGTAACTTTATTAAACGTTCCCTATACCTATCGCTAACCAATTTTGAGAAAATTGTGATTTTAAGAAAAATATTCAATTTAAGCAACCCCTAATAACACGGAAACCTCTTACTTTTAGTAACGCAAATTTATATCGATTTATTTTGACCTTTAAGACTTTTATTTGCACTACGTAGGATTTCGATATTTTGTACAGGGTGTTTAGAAAAAGGATTCATATTATATATTTTTCAAACATCAAAAACTCACTTAACTTAAATGGAACACCCTGTATGTTTTTATTCTATGTTGAATAACTTTTCATTTTCTATCAAAAACTATGAGTAATTGATATGTCTAAAATCAACGATTAAAAAGTTATTAAGATTTTTCTCTAAAATTTGTATGGAAATGGTTTTGTTTGCATTCTAGTAGGCCATGATTTTTTTTTATTGTAGTTGATAATTACATATGTGATCAAAACTTAATTAAAAATGAAAATAAAGCAATGGAAAAAATACTGTAGTAAATGCCATTTTTTCCTATGCATAACCGCATTCGTGTTCAAAAGATCTTTTAACGTTATAGTGTTATAGTAGCAAACGCGTCCTTTATTCTAATCTTCATGTCATCAGCAGTGGTAGGTGGAGTGTTGTAAACTAAATTATTAATGATAATAATAATAATAATAATAGATAATAATATCTAAACAAACTTCATCAAGAAGACTCGAAAAAGTGTTGTTCTAAAATCCGTAAAAATTTTACTCCATTCAAGTTTCCATCAAAAAATCAAAATTCTCCCAAATACATTGAGGCTCCACCGGTTTTGGGGGTCAACAGTGCGATACAGGTGACGATTTAGTAATGAAAGTTATGTCAGTTTACCAAGCCGTTATGTTGTGGAAAGTGGATTCGTCGGTAAATAAAACATATTTAAAGAATTCATCTTCTTCTCCAACTTTTTCGAAACTCCATAAACAAAAATTCAATCTTCGTTGAAAGCCTCGTCCATATAAATTCTGGTGAAGTTGAATGTGATAAGGATGGTATTTATGTTTCTTTCAAAAATATTTAGATAGACAATTCCTCAATAAATAGATTGGAAGGAGGGCTCCACAACACTCCACCTACTACTGCTGATGACATACAGATTACAATAAAGGATGCGTTTGCTACTATAACACCAGATATCCTGAGAAACGTTAGATCTTTTGAAAATCGAGTGCGGTTGTGCATAGAAGAAAATGGTCATCATATTGAGCATTTACTATACCATTTTTTTCCATAAATGATTACTTCTTGTTATTAATTTCATTTTTAATTAAGTTATGATCACATATCTAATTATTAACTACAATAAAAAAAATCATAGCCTACTAGAATGCAAACAAAACCATTTCCATACAAATTTTAGAGAAAAATCTTAATAACTTTTTAATCGTTGATTTGAGACATATCAATTAGGTACTCATAGTTTTTGATAGAAAATGAAAAATTATTCAACATAGAATAAAAACATACAGGGTGTTCCATTTAAGTTAAGTGAGTTTTTGATGTTTGAAAAATATAAAATATGAATCCTTTTTCTAAACACCCTGTACAAAATATCGAAATCATACGTAGTGCAAATAAAAGCCTTAAAGGTCAAGATAAATCGATATAAATTTGCGTTACTAAAAGTAAGGGGTTTCCGTGTTATTAGGGGTTGTTTAAATTGAATATTTTTCTTAAAATCACAATTTTCTCAAAATTGGTAAGCGATAAGTATAGGGAACGTTTAATAAAGTTACCTTACTTTTTAACGAATAATCTAAAAATGCAATAAAATACAGGGGTTTGCATTTAAAAAAACCTAACTTTGATATATTACAATTTTGTGAAGCATCCTGTATAAATGAAAATAATTTAAAAAAATAGTCGTTATCAATTTACATATGTCACCAAAAAATGAAGCTGATATCTTGTACCCTTTAGGCATAAGAGACCGAGGGAATAGTCGTGAATCACCCTGTATAATTGCTAGAATAATTACATTTAAGCTCTCTGGTGACTTTATGTAAACTTTGCATAGATAGGTCATGGATTAAATTACCTAAATCTGACAAGTTAAGTAAGGGTAATGTATTTAACCGCAACTAGGTTGAATACGAAATACTTCCATGTTTCATAGGTAATTAAGCACTAGCTTTTGCCGTTTGATGTAAATATACAGCGTGATTCAAAAAGAATACCACACTTTTAAACGTCTGTATTTAATCAAAGAAACTTAATAGAACCTTGTGTTTTATATGATTACAACGAGTATTTAAAAAAGTTTTTATCAAACAAGTTCACAAATGTTCAATATGACCCCCTCCAGATACTCGAGCGATATCAACCCGATAATGAAACTCGTTCCACACTCTCAGCAGCATATCGGACGTAACGGTTTGGATAGCTGCTGTTATTCGTCGTTTCAGATCATCAATGAGGTGGTTGAAACACTTTATCCTTAACATACCCCCATAAGAAAAAATCGCAGGGGGTGAGGTCAGGGCTTCTTGGAGGCCAGTGATGAAGTGAATTGTCACGGGCTGCCTTTCCGCCGATCCATCTTAGCATCAACTGACAGCGAACAAATGAGCAACTAAATGAAACTTTAGAGTTTCCTTAATTCGACGACAGATTGTGCTTAGCTCTCCTTTTCTTCTCTGCAGAGTTATAGATGTTTAAAATTGTGGTATTCTTTTTGAATCACGCTGTACATTTCGTTGGGTGATTCCCCTAGGTTAAAAAATGACAGGTCATGTTGGACTAATTAGCTGCCTAGTTTATTCTCCCATCAATACATCACTGTGGCGGTCCATTTAAATATGTATATAAATACAATAAGTCAGTAACTTGGTTGCATTTTGATGTATCTAATGTCAGTCAATGGCCAGAAACGATTGAAAAAAATGTGTTTATATTATTTGTAACAGTTTCATAATCAAATTTGGTTGTTTTTTTTTCTAAAATGTATATTTGTATTCAATTTTTGCTTAAATATCTTCGTTTCCTTTTATTTTATGACAAACTTTTATATAAACTAATTGAATCCTTACAAAAATTTCTATAAAAAACACTTTGTCGCGTATGTTTTTCTATAAACAGCGACGAGAAACTCATGATTGAAGATGCAGGTAATATTTAATTTTTACAGAAATTGTAGCTACTTTGAGACGAAGAAAGGTAGTATAAAAAATTGTTTTGACTTTTCAAAGTATCAGAAGTTATTCTCTCATCATTTCTGAGTAAATTCATCATAGGATCACATTTTTTATACTACCTTTTCTTCGTCTCAAAAGTAGTTACAATTTCTGTAAAAATTAAACATTACATTTAAGAAAAACTGAATACAAATGTGGGTCTAGGACGTTTGGACGCGACCGTTTGAACGCGACCGTTTGAACGCGACCGTTTGAACGCGGCCGTTTGAACGCAGAGACGGTTGAACGCAGGGACGTTTGAACGCAGGGACTTTTGAACGCAAAGACGTTTGAACGCAGGCCATTTGAACGCAGGGATGTTTGAACGCAGGGACGTTTGAACGCAGAGACCTTCGAACACAAAATTTAAATTATTTTTTAAATTATTACCGTTTAAGTTTAGTTTAGAACACATTACCAAAAACTGAGCACCTGTAAATATGTAGTCTAAAATAATTGTTTTTGTTAAAGACTTACAGTTAGATCGTTGAACTTTCGCGATAAAGACAAAATTCTATTTAGGAAGTGCTATCTTACTATTTTAGATTGTGTGACGTTTCGTCCATTCCATTTCATCCACTGGCCGCTACGTCCACTAATTCTTTAGTCCACCGCCCTCAAAATCCATTAATTCTTTTGTCCACCTCCCTTAAAATCCACTAATTAATTGATTGTTATTAGGTCAAAAAAAAAGACCTACGTCTTAATATTAAAAGTATTTTTAGGTGGCAGGTTCGCTACGCGAACCTGTTTTAAAAAAAAAAACTGAAGAGGCCCTAACAACGATTCAATATGCTTCGCCCCCATGTACACAGAGGTCCGCCCTCACACGAATGTGTTCTAAACTAAACTTAAACGGTAATAGTTTAAAAAATTTTTAAATTTTGTGTTCGAAGGTCTCTGCGTTCAAACGTCTCTGCGTTCAAAAGTCCCTGCGTTCAAACGTCTCTGCGTTCAAAGGTCTCTGCGTTCAAACGTCCCTGCGTTCGAAAGTCCCTGCGTTCAAACGTCCCTGCGTTTAAACGGCCGCGTTCAAACGGTCGCGTTCAAACGGTCGCGTCCAAATGGGCCATTCCCTACAAATGTACATTTTAGTTAAATTCTGTGAAAATACAGTTTTCAAAGATGTATTTTTACAATAAAGTACATACAACTTGCGAACGATTTATTGTATTGTATTACCTTTGTATATAAGTACTGAAAATAGGATAAAACCAATTTTTAACAAAAATTTACCGGCTATTTTTTAGCGAAAATCGGGATTCTTAATAAAATGTCAATTTTTGAGTATACCTTCAAACAGCTGTAACTAGCGAAGTATTTGTCGTACGAACTTCTGCCGGCACTCATTTTACAGGTACATGAATTATCTTTAAAAAATTATAAGACACTTTACTGTCTACAAGTAGTCATAACATAGTTATTTGCAAAGAAACGCTTGAAAATGAGAATTTTTCATTATTTCTTTCTCCATCGCCTTATAAAGATTATCAAAATGATATTTCAAAATTTAATTCTCTACAACTTTCATTATACAGTGTGACTCATTTAGATTGGAAACACACATATAAAATCTGAAGTTATTTACCGATTTTGACCAATTTTTTTTTAAAATGTCAAATAATGAAACATCTACTTTGGGACAAAATTTTAAATGTTTATTTCAATTTTCAGGGCATACTACAATAACTTTTTCGTACTCGAAATGGAGAATTGTTATTAGCGATTTGTTTATAAATAAAATATCTACGCCACTGGATTCAGAATGCTTCCAAATAGCTGTCACCAAAATTTTACAAAAATATATTTATTAATAACAAAGTTATGACAACTTAAAGTTGGAAAATTTTCTAAGCTAACTGTTGCAAAACAACACCCTGTATCAATAGATGGTCATGGTAATTATGTTAATAATTCTTAAATTAAACTATTTAAACCATCAGTGGAGAAAAAAATATTTAAAGTAACGTAATATTTAAAAAAATCTATCATAACTGTTAAGTTAAACAGTAACATAATTTCCATGGTAACTAAGATTTAAAAGGAAATGTTAGGTCTTATTATTTACTCAGTTGTGCGATTCCGTTACTTTTATTAAATATTACGTTACTTCAAATATTTTTTTCTCCACTGATAGTTTAATTTAAGAATTATTAACATAATTTCCATGGCCATCTATTGATACAGGGTGTTGTTTTGTAACTGTTAGCATAGAAAGTTTTCGATCTTTAAGTTGCCATAACTTTGTTATTAATAAATATATTTTTATAAAATTTTGGTCACAGCTATTTGAAAGCATTCTGAATCCAGTGGCGTAGATATTTTTTTTATAAACAAATCGCTAATAACAATTCTCCATTTCGAGTACGAAAAAGTTATCGTAGTATGCCCTGAAAATTGGAATAAACATTTAAAATTTTTTCCCAAAGTAGATGTTTCATTATTTGACAATTAAAAAAAAATTGGTCAGAATCGGTAAGTAACTTCAGATTTTACATGTGTGTTTCCAATCTAAATGAGTCACACTGTATGTACTAAGTACGTAGAATCAATAGTTTTCGACTTATTATTGATTTTATTATGCAAAACGAGCAGCGATTGAGTCTTAGAAAAAGGTTTAAATGATTATATCTCTGTCAATATTAATGGTATGGAAATGTTTAAAAACGAAAATTATTCGTAATTAAATTCTCTACAACTTTTATTTGAAGCATTTTGCGATACGCATAGCCATTCTCGAGATATAAGCGAAATACGCGCGATGCGCGCACGTGTTACCGTTTCGCCGCAAAACAGACATTTAAAAAAAATCTATCTCGGCTTCTATTGGTCGTAGAGACAAAAATAAACATGAAAATGTGCGGAATTTTGTCAGCTACAACTTTCTTAACATTTTTGTTTTTGATAAAATTGATACTTTTTCAGTTGTTTACGAAAACCTGTTTTTTTGACACTTTTTCGCCCCCCATTTCTCTCGGAGGGGGAGTACAGATGGGGACTTTTGAACACTTCAAAGGGATCACAAAACAAGCCTGGTCCAAATTTTCAAAACTGTAACCATTATCTCATCCAAATTTTCCCATTTTACTGGACTAGTAGTGAATATCGCTACAATATTTTTAAATGAGAGGCAGTAATGTCGTAGTGATATTCGCTGCTCCTTTGTTTTTTGAGAAACCACTAACTACACATCTTCCTATAATGAAGAATTAAATACTAAACAACTTTTATTTCAGACATTTTTTGATAAAATAAATATTTATCGAGTTTTGACAGTGGAAAAAATAATAAGCTTCTTTTTAGACGTAGTTCCTGAATAATATTAAGCTTGTAAACGTGGTTTGATTCTTTCATGATTTTAATTTAACACACTTTCACTCGCTGATAGCGAAACCGAAACTAAATGCTCTCTTAAAGATAAATTGCAAACAACTATTAAAATATGTACATCCTTGCTCTTCGCTGAGTCGTTTAATTTCACTGTTCAATTCCTTTCGTTTAGCAAAGACACTCTTATAATTTATTGGTTGAATTACTACACGATCGCCATATTTAGTATTTATTACACAATTACACATTCTTAAATTATTTACGAAAAGTACTTTTATTTAATGCTGCGTGACCCATCTTCAGGAATAGGAATCGAAAATTTAGTTATTTATCTCATTCTTTCGAGACACATTGATCTAGCAGTTCATCTAATCATCTCCTTGCGTATCGCCCACAATCTCCAGGTTATTAAGTAAATTCTAAAAGGTCATTGAACCAATGATCGACTTTTTCATTCCGACATAACTATATACATCCTCTTCAGTCTCCCATAAACTTAAAAATTTACACCATACATCACTGTTTGATATTATAGTGAATCGCAAGAATGCGTTGTCAATTTCAGCGTTAACCTTACAAAAGTGAAGTATTGGCCTTTTTGTATTGCGTACAAATATTGCTATGTATTAAAAATGCTGAGGTCTTAATAAATTAATTATTTACTTTCAGATGAAACTGAGCGTAAAGCCATCAACGCTGGGAAAAAGTTCACATGTAGCAGATGCTGTAGAACCTATAGAAGAAGACCGGAGTTAATACGTCACGTTAATTACGAGTGTGGAATAGAACCTAGATTTAACTGTTCTGTACTCAACTGCCAGTATAAAGCTAAAAGGAAGGAACATTTGAGAGCGCACATTAAAAATAGACACAAATATTTAGTGTAGCATTCCTTTATAATATAATATAATATAATATAATATATATTGTACTCTATATCTAGTAGTATTTCAATGCAAAGAGTCGATTATACAGGGTTATTAGAAAGTTTGGAGACGGCGATTTATTGTCGTTAATATTCATTTTAGGAAAAATTGTTCAATACAAAAGTTGTTTATGTAATTTTTATCCATACTTGGGAATACTTTAATTTTTGTGATCTGCAATTGTTTCTGAGTTACCCCGTTCCGCATAATTTTTTTAAATGCGAACATATTAGTTTTACCTCACTATTCGATAGAGGATTTTTTTTCTCTATAAAACAGCACAAAAGAAATTTTTTTTCAAATTTATTTTAAGAACATTTTTTTCCAAAAAACGCCTACATCAGTAGGTAGGTGGTTTTATAATTCGACTGAGCCATTGTCAAATGACAAATGGAGGACAATTTGAACACTTACTTTAAATTACTTAGTTATTAATTTGTTTTTAGTGATAAGATTTTGATTCATAACTTTTTTTTGTTTCCATATAGCTACTTCATGTGAATACTTGTATCGGCGTATTTTTGAAAAAAATGTTATTAAAATAAATTTTAAAAAAATTTCTTTAGTGCTGTTTTAAACAGTAAAAAATGCTGTATCGAATGGTGAGGTAAAAGTAATATGTTCGCATTTAAAAAAATTATGCGGAACGGGGTAACTCAGCAACAATTGCAGATCACAAAAATTGAAGTATTCCCAAGTATAGATAAAAATTACATAAACAACTTTTGTATTGAACAATTTTTCCTAAAATGAATATTAACGACAATAAATCGCCCTCTCCAAACTTTCTAATAACCCTGTATGTATGAATGTATGTATAAAACTTTTTTAATGAAATGCACAAATATTTCGGCAGCGTTTGCTGCCTTCGTCAGTGTCAGTGTGACATTAATACAGTGTTACCAGGGGCGCTCCGACCCGGGGGTGCAAGGGGTGCGGGGCACCCGGGCGGCAAGTCAAGAGGGGCGGCGATAGCCGCTTTGTTAAATAAAGAAAAGAATAAATTATATTTCGTAATTACTTAGATATAAAAATATTTTTTAAATTAACTGAATTTAAACAAATATACATTAGTTTTAAAAACGCAAAAAAAATGGTGGCATTTCTAATTGTAATCATTTTTCTGATGATTGCAAATGGCTATTGAATTTATTTATGTCACTTTCTTCGACAAAATGTTGTTCTCAGAACCTCTTGCAAATATTCGAGGATTCAGCTTCTATTTAACGCGAAAATTAAGAAACAACTCATTGCCTCATTTTTTCAACAAAATATTATCCCTTATTCTAAAAAGTGAATTTACTTATACAACAATAAATCATTTTACGAACACGTTTAAAAAAATCACCATCACCCCACCCGAACCCATCATCGGCCAACGATCTGTCGCTCTGCTCTGCACTATTTAGCAGGAAATTACTTGTTCATAAGTTCATAGTCAGAGCTTATAAATACAATATACAACCCCACGCAATTTACGTTTATTTTAAATGTGTTACCTCTTATTTCAACACGATTTTTGGTCGCTAATTTTTGTGCTTGATTTTGTGATTGCTGGTCAATGAAAATAATTAAAGGTACTAGGTAGGTACACTTTAAAATATTTTTCTTTTGCACTTAAAAATTTAAATAAAGCTTTTAAATATTGTTTTGATATTGTTTTATAATGTATTGTTTTTCAAATGATGCACCTCGTATCGATTGATTCAATTTATAGCATATTTTTAATGTGTGTGAACTAGATAAAAACCTTTAATACGATTTTCTCTAAATTTATTATTTCGTGAGATACAGGGTATATATTCGTAATAATATTTTTTACAATTCATTGTTTCATTTAAGAGAAAAATATTTCCAAAAAGATTTAGTTACCGATAAAACAAGGGGGAGGGCGGCAAAATTATTATCGCACACGGGCGGCAGATACCCTAGGAACGGCCCTGAGTGTTACTGTTAATTTTAATGTACATCATTTCTAGAAGTAACCGTTTTTGATTATTATTTTCAACATCTAAAATTTGTGTGTTATTGTAATTGATTGAATGTTTATTTTCATTTGAATGTTTAGCCAAAGCAGTACTTTTGGGTTTCACTTTTACGTCTGATTTGTGTTGGGTTAATCTATTTTTTAAAGGTTGTAGTGAAGTTCCAATGTATATAATTTTACAATCGTTACAAGGAATTTTGTGTATTCATTACTTGAAAATTTAAAGTACTTAGGTTTAATTCATTAGATAAGTAGGTATATGTATTAATATCACACTGACGAAGGGAGCAAACGCTGCCGAAATATTTGTGCATTTAATTAATAAAGTTTTATATAATTGACCCTATTGCATTAAAATACTACTAATTATTATAAGAAGACAGTCTGTACTATATCTATACCTTTGTATGAGATTTTAAGCATTTTTAATTGCAACTCAATCATATTCGAAAACGATTCAATAAATTGTTTTAGGTAAAATGTTATTTGTTGTAAATATATAGAATTTCTGATAAAATTGTGATACGGCGCTTGCTAATTCGTGGAAGGTGGTTTTTTACAAGTCTTTGTATTTGTAGATGTGAAATTACCCTTGGATCAATTCAAGGACGGTTATTCTTGTGAAAGATGTGGAAAAATTTACAAACATCGAGGCAACATGCGTAGGCATATGGCCTACGAGTGTGGAAAGGAACCTCAATTTCTTTGCATTCACTGTGAAAGGACATTCCACCAATTATCTAATTTAAAAAGGCATTTTGAGACACAACATAAACATTCTGTTAAGCGAGGTTTTACAGGAGGTTTAGATTATCGATACATTTAATATCACATTTTGTGTGACATTTACTAGTCAACTTTCTAGTCATCGTAATTGTAATTGAAAATAATCTTTAGTACAAATTTTTTTAATGATGTCATTGTTGCAGTGTTTACACCTATTTATTATAGAGTACGAAACTACGAAAAATGTTACTTACGATCTCTTTAGCTTTAAAAATAGGTACTTACCAAAAGCACTATAATTAGCACATTTTTCATTGTTTAGTCATACTATGTATAAAACATAATATATCTCACAAATGCAGTTTTCTAGACAATATATTTTTTTTCATTTTTTTTCACTATATTTGACACCCCATGTTATCCTATAAAACTGTGATGTTAATTCAGAGTCCATTACAGGTCAGAATTCACATAAGGATGATTTTATTTGCAAGAAATGTGGTCGAGTTTATAAGTACTCCCAATCTTTACGTTTGCATACAAAATTAGAGTGTGGAAAAGAGCCACAATATGGTTGTGGAGTACCGAATTGTGCATATAAATCTAAGCAAAAAGGTAATATGAAGTCGCATCTAATAAGAAAACACAATATTACTGCAAGCTTGTATAAAAATTACGTTCGAGAAAATAAATAAATAAAAGTACCTCAAAGACCTTCCTATGTTTTATATTAATATAAGGTTTGGTAGTTATTTTTTTATTTTATTGCATGTAGGATTGTGTTCTGTGCCCTAGTTGGATGTATTTTTTTATAATATGTTTGTGTTGACTTTTGTCAAATAAATACAGCCAAACGAATAAGTAGGACAAAATAGGCCATGGTGAGTAGTAAGCGAATGTTAAAAATTGGAATGCGCATGCGCACACATCACCTCAAGTTGCGTCACAGCAGCAGCGCCGAACCACAACAAGACTCAACCGCGCTATAGATCAACGGCAGTTTTATCCAGTACTAGAACCGTTCTGCAACGCAACCCGTAAACAGTGTAAATATACCGCTATTCAGCTTGCGTTTACTTCATTACACCCTCAACAGTGTGAAATAAGTGGTGCATATATGTATATTGAACTTTTGGGGAGTGTTAAGAAATCATGGCTACTATGGCCAACCGATACAACGAGCAAGACAATCAACAAAATGAATCCAATAATTTACAACAAATTGCTGCATACCGACTGCTAATTCCACCACGTGGAGGCACAAGGCTCTACGTCTGCTTCGCCATAATCGAATCCAACTTTAATCTGTTGAACCGGAAAGGAAGACATGAAGGGCTCCCATATGTTCTCAGCTTTGTACGTACATCGACAATGTATCGATCATTCTTCATCTTTGGAAGAGTATTTCCACTACGTAGGAACGATACCAAGTGACCCCTTAAACGTGGCATAAGAATCAATCCGAAGAAATATATTTGTTCTGTTCCTGCATTTTGCTTCTTTGATGTTAGGGCACTGAACCACTCGCAGAGAAAAGTCAAAATATCCACTGTCCGAAGACTTCGAAAAAATTACAACGTTTCCCGCGCTTGGTGAATTATTACTTAAACTTAATCTTAGGTAATAATTCTCCAAGCTCCTTTAAGAACCTACTCCATGGGGTTGGTAGAAACGATATTCCAATTGAATCCACAGAGGTCTTTTATTTAACAAACGTAAATTTGCTTTAGCTAATTCAGTAATTTTAACATAGCCCGATCCCAAGCTGAAGTTGTGCATTGCTACAGATGCGTTCGCAAGAGCCATCGAAGGAATTCTGCAACTATCAGAAAATGGCGAGCAGAAAACAATTACATTTGTCCCTAGGAAGCTCTCCTCGGTTGAGAAAAGGTACAGCACTTACGACAGAGAGTTTTTAGCCGCCATCCATTAAACAAATTCAACTTTTCCAATATTTTTTGGAGGATCGTGTGTTCTCGAATAGACTTTACATATTCCAGTCCTTTGGAAGAACATGCTGCGTTATATTTTACTTACATCTTGTACACAGTTGTAATTATTTATATATAACTTTACATCTAATATATTTTCCTTATTTCCAAAATATGGTAAGGAAAGTAAGCATTTCTTGTAATGCAGCAATGCTTCACTTGGTGAGGTAAATACCGTAAGAATTTAAAAGTTGCGGAAGATGATTAACTACTTAAATTTTTTTTCTTAATAAAATGATTTGATTGTAGGTCTGTTTGCAAGATTTTCTAGGGCTGAAAACGAAAGTTTGAATGTGCAAGATGGCATTATTCGTGCGCTCCACAAACGCAGACGAATGTCTTTCTTAGATATTATATCTACCTGTATGGCTGTATGGAGAAGATGGAATGAATTACTTAAAAATTGGCCCCAAATTACTAATCTACAATGTTCAATTTTTGACATTTACTAGCTTTAGATCTAGTTAAAATCGTATATATTTTAGATAGGGCATCATCATCCATCTTAGAGGTTTGACTTGCAATAATAATAAGAGGTTTACATGTAGGCGGCGCAAGTGTCGAACTTTGGTATACAATCACTTTGTTGATTATAACGATCTAGTTTTATTTATAAATATGCCTATTGCCTTACAATTTATTGTTCGGTATTTAATTGTAATTCTACAACTAAAACAACCAAATATAAATTCCATTCTTTTCCACAAAACGTTACGAGAAAGAGGGCTTGGTTAATAGCCATAAGATCTGGTAAAAGGCCTTCAAACATGCAAAAGTAAGTGAAAAACATTTTAAAGAAGAGGATTATATTTCATTCACATGAAACAATGTTTCTTCTAAGTTTTTACTCTTCCAAGTGTCCAGTCTGCAAGAAAAATGTATAAAAACTTACTTATACTTTACAAATAACAAAAAGTGAGGTTATAAAACTCAAAAACAGATAATTTGAATTACTTACCGTTTTTCTAACACTTCTTTGCATCCGGTGGTTTTTGCTCCTAAGACTTTTAGTTGGCGTTTTAATTCGGTAATATTCAATTTAATTTGGCTCATAATAATAAAGATAAATAAAGTAGTAGCTATTTTAGCATCAGTACAAATCCTTGTATACGAAAGTGCGACGTAATTCACCTTGCGGATAAAATTGTGACTAAACTATTGTAATTGCCTTATGACACCTTAGTAACTCGCATGCGACTGGATTGTGTAAAAGATGCACCATTTCAATGTTTGATTTGTCCTTATAAATCAAGACAATAATATCTATAATACAGGGTCCGGCAGTGAAACGGAAAGATTTCGTAAATAATTTTATTGTTAAAGAATATGTTTTTAAATAATTTTTAATACATTAATGGAAAATAAGAGAGTAGCCATTTGGTTTACAATGTCGAAAAAATTATTTTTTGAATACTAGATCCGCCAAATGTCCTCCGTTACAATTTATGCATTCTTGGAGTCGTTCCTGAAAGTTTTGTATAACACTGCGCAGCATATCGAAAAGTATTGCTCGTATGTCGTCACGCATCCGTTGTTTGAGAGCTGGGATTGTCCTGGGTGGATCATTTGCAAACACATTCGTCTTTAGGTATCCCCAAAGAAGGAAGTCGCAGGCGGTTAGATCGGGAGACCGAGGGAGCCAACTGATATCCCCGTTTCGAGAAACGATACCCCCTGGGAACAATGCATTTACAGCAATCATTGAAATTCGTGCAGTGTCACTTGTTGAAAAAGTGTGTTTTCATTCACTGGAAGGCCTTCAACTTGTGGTGTGAGAAAATTCTGAATCATGGCAACGTATCGCACAGAATTAACGGTAACGGCATTTTCAACCTCATTCTCAAAAAAATACATGCTCACCCGTCCAACTCCCCATTGTAAACTAAATGGCAAATCATGCAGGTCTTGGCAAGTCGGCTACTTTCTTCCCCACCACTTCGCGGCGCTCTGCAAACCGTACCTCAAATCTTTCCGTTTCACTGCCGGACCCATTATAAAGACCCATATCACTATTTCGAGACAGAAATTCGGTTATGCAGTAAGTAATTTGGATCATGAATATTGTTAACAAATATCAATAGTTTCTTGTGTTTGAGGGAAAACACTGGAGTGGTTTTGTTGGTAAATTAATGAAAAAAATTTTTGTTTTATACATTGTAATCAAAATAAATCTGTTTTTTGGAAATATATTTTTACATCATTTTGTACTCAATAACCTATACATGTAGGTATTCTATATTTCAACTAGTAAAATAAACTTTTTAATTTATAGGAATTTTTTTTAACTTGGCAACTTGATACGTTAAATTTCCAAAAAGGTATCCGTTTGTTTTTGATCATAAGATAATAAAATTAAACACATTTCGTTAAAGTGATGGTATTTAGATTTACACTTCGGTAAGAATAAAATTAATTGAAATCGTTTAATTGTTAGAGGGTTGGAGATCCAATAGCAAATGAGGGGGAACTAAAGCATTATATTATATTATGTCAATGCATAGATGCAAAAAAATCAACCCCCTTTCCGCGAAGATTCATATGAACAAATTGTGTGAAAGATACTGCATCATCTAGGGAAAATACAAATAAAAACCTAGACATACCACACCAAGGGACCTTTAAAGTTAAGAATTTTTGTTATGATCAAGAATATGAAGTAA
This sequence comes from Pyrocoelia pectoralis, assembly GCA_036250285.1. Taxonomy (NCBI): domain Eukaryota; kingdom Metazoa; phylum Arthropoda; class Insecta; order Coleoptera; family Lampyridae; genus Pyrocoelia; species Pyrocoelia pectoralis. Next base: position 109,670 of record CM070079.1, read on the forward strand.
TGGCGAATTAGTAGGGTTAATTTGTTCATTCGCTAAAGGTATAAATATAGACTTCAAAGGCTTCTAAAACATCTAATTTGGAGTTTACATTGCAAAATTCAGAATAAAGTGAAATAAAAGTAACGGGGCGCCATTTTGTTGATACCACATTAATCTTGTCATTGCTAAATGTACATCGTCTAATAAATAAAGGGAGTAATTCGTCACTCTATCTATTCTAATAAGAATTTTTGTGATACACTCTCTAAGCACGTGAAAATATTACAAAAACTGCCCTTGCATGTTAACTCCTCTCAAAACAATCTGACCTTTTTTCTGATCTTATCGCGTTTGCATTAATATATTATTTAAACAGTACAAAAATGAGTGGGCTATTTTAAATGATTAGTAACGCGGTACTATTGATTTAGCAAAACTATAGTGAAAAGCGAATGATGGATCTCAAATGGTTGTACAGATTTTATAGGGTAGTGTTTTTCAGTAACTACACTTGACTATAGAATAGTTTTCCATCTGTCATGTGTTTGGGCAATTGCTAATGAGCTGTTACAACATTCAGAAATGGATGTAATAATGGTGATACAATTACTGTCACCAGACAATATCTCTACGGGTGAGACGCGCAAACGACAAACAAGGACACAACTCAAAAGAGGACTATACGTTCCTCCCTAAAGAACGAGTCACAGCAACAGCTTAATATGAAAACATCGAAATAAACGACTCGGAAATGCAGTCGAAAGCTACAAATACAGGGTGTTATGGACCTTTTTTGTTTTTTTACAAATCTCTATATCTCCGTAGTCGGATTTAAAAAAATCAAAGTTTTTTGGAATCAACAGTTTAATATCTAAAACGTTTGTTCAAAACTTTTTTACAAAAAATTTAGGGCAGGTGATTTTAAATATTATAGTAGTAGAGTAGATTTTGTGCTGTTCAATTTGCAAGATTTAAAATGCCCGCCATTTTCCTGTTGTAAATTTTTTGTAAAAAAAGCTTTGAACAAACGTTTTAGATATTAAATTGTTGATTCCAAAGAACTTTAATTTTTTGAAATCTGACTACAAAAATAATGGAGATATAGAGTAAAAAAACAAAAAAGGTCCATAATTCGAAAACAAAAGCCAAAATCAAAAAATTGTTTTAAAAAACGTGTTAGTTTTGACGAGTTCTATAACCTCTATTACGTCTTCCACTTTGAGTAGAAACACCCTGTATACTATTCTTTCTTAATAATCACAGCGATTCTATTTGGAACATAAGATTATATCTCAATTGACTACATGATTGATTCTGTTTGGACATTGTTGTTAGTACTTAAGTATATAAAGTGTTTCTATATTTATAAGTTGTTTTATTTTCAGTTGGCGCATTTTGTACAAAATGTGGAAAACACTATGTCAACATGCATTCCCTTGAGAAGCACATTGTAAATTGTGGTAGTATCGTTGAACACAAATGTCCAGTCGACAACTGCAGCTTCAAAACACAATATAAATCTAACTATACGAGGCATTTGGTTTGGAAACACTCACAGCATGCATGAAGTTATGAAATTATGACAGTAATCACCTAACTGGTAACATTTTTATGTTAAAATGTTGTTGCATGGCAGAAATTGTGTAATTAATGTCACTAGGCAACTCTTTTATGATTTAAATGTTGTAGCGAATTAATTGGCAAATTAGTGATTCAAACTAATGGAAGCCTATACATTTGTGTGCGCCAAAACAGGTTCAGTTAATAAAAGAGAATTGTTACATAATATATCTGTACCATAATATAACGTATAATATAGAACTTTCTTCTTTCTTTCTTTCAATATTTTTTAGCATTTCTTTCTTATTTGTTATACATTTGCGTATACAATACGTACTTTTAACTGTTAGACGAATAAGTAAATGTTTACACCCTTTTCTTGATACTATGTAAAATAAAAAAAAATTGACTTTATTATAATAACGTTATCTTGGATAGTGTTCTTTATTGATACTCATTTTCTGAGCATTTGAAAACGAATCGCTTTCTTTCATTTGAGCATCTAATAGAACTCTTATAGATGCCTAGTAGTGATTTCATCGATATTGTTATTAATCGAATTCTTTTTAGGATTTAAGAAAAAATCCATGGGGCTGTTTACCTGCAATCGTTGCTTAAAGACATATAAATATAAACAAAGTTTGGTTAGACATCATAAATACGAATGCCATTCGGAAAGGCATTTTAAATGTAATACATGTTCAAAGATGTTTAGACACAATTGGTATTTAAGATTGCATATAAAGAAGCATCACAATTAAGTATTAGATTTGTCTTGTCTTTACTAATTTGTAAGCGTAGTGGTAATAGAATAAATGGTTACTTGATAGATAATAAAATTCTGGTAGTATTTATTATAGTGATAGGCTAATAAATTTATGTAAATATTTGTGTGGTTTTTTGGAGTGGTAAACCTTTGCTTTGTTTTAGGTGCAACTCAAGATCAATTTTGTTTAGACGCCAATGGCCGTTTTAAATGTTTGAGGTGTTTTGCGTCATACAAACATAAAGGACATCTTACTTGCCATCAGAAATACGAATGTGGTGTAGAACCTCAATTCGAGTGTAAAACTTGTGGGCGAAGATTCAAGCGAAAAACCACACTTCGCGCTCATGTACTTCTCCATCTTAGCAAATCAATCAAAATATAAATTACTTTCGTAATATGGAGGGAACTACATATTTTATTCATGATGGCGACTATACGAATGATTATTAGGTTAAATATCAACTTGTAATAATTACAATTATTGTAATTTGTATCAAAAATTATTGCATTAATTTTTAATTCAAATTCGAGTACAATACTAATAGTAATAATATAGGAATGCTGACACCATTATTAGAAGACAATGGCAGCATTATTTAATGTCGATAGTGGTTTCTTATGAAAAAAATGGTGAAGTTTTCTGTAGTTCTCATACGTCGTGTTTGTGATATTGATTTGTATTCAATTTTGCTATACAAGTTAAATAAACAAAGATAGATAATGACTTCTATTTCTCTCCAAATTCAGTGTATTTCAAAAATATTTTCTTAGATCTTTCACCGGTCCGCATTTATAACTTAGGTATCACAACTTTCGTATTACTTCGGTAAAACATCGCAAATACGTTAATTAGGCACTAATTTTAAGCCTCACAGGTAGCTACAGACAAGGGGCATGGATTTGCTGATTATATTACGGTTATATGCGAAACATAATTGAAATAGACTAATCGTGGAGTCTAAAGAGAAGACCTGCAGGTTATGCTCTCGGATGAGAAGGCTATACTTTACTCCAATTGCCGAAGATTACACGAATAACAGTTGTGTAGCAATGAGAATAAAACTCTAATAAGTAACAGACCACAGACTACAGCCCTGCAAGCGCATGAGAAGTAGGTACTGTATGCCTTCCTCGTGTGCTTACTAAAAACAACACCCTTCTGTGTGCGGTGAGAGGTGTACGTTAATGTGGATGATCAGATCCCAGCAGTTGAGTTAAAAACTTGACTAATAGGACGTCTCTCCGTTGAGCCTTGTTGTTGTGACAAAGAAAGATGAATGAAATTTTTAACATACAATGCGGTTCAAATCACAAATGCTTATACATAGACCCAAGACATCCCCTTATCTCAGTTACAGGTCGTCTAGTCTTAGCTATAAAAAAAGGTATATGCATATGTTTCTCTGGAGCAGAACATAAGAGAAGGAAGAAATCCAGACTAACTTGAAGAAGAAGGACTGACCATAACTAGTCGAAGACCGAAGCAGCAAAGTTTAACTATTTTTCAAGAGCAGCTACAAAGAAAAATGAATTTAGAGTAGCAAGCTTAGATACCAACATTTCACTGTATAAGGTGTCTGTTAATCAGAGGAACACTTGACCAAGGTTCTTTCTCAGAGGAACTCTAACAACAAAATCTAAGAGCTGGAAGTACGCGGGTGGGACTCGTAAGCATCTCGTGCAAAAAAAACATATTCTTAAGTGGTTGGGAAGCTTATGGGAGAAAGATCGTCTTTCAAAGTTCCGTAAGAGTAATTAAAGGAAACTTTCTGTCACCGTTGAATTCGATAATAGGAATTTAGCACTGAGCGTGAAGGTGATAGTATGTCATGACCATGAGGTACCTACACAGCAAAATTATGCAAACGACATACGAGCTGAATATACTGTGAAAAGGGCGAGAATGGGGATAATCTGGAGACCTTAGTACCAATTATACTTCAATCTAGACCGAGTGGGATCCTTCTCAAGAAAACTAATATCTTAAAGTTAAGGAATAACAAGGATATCTAAGCTATTCTAGGAGGGGTGGTTGATGGTGAACAGGAGCCTGCTCTCCAAGCATCTCTAGATACAAAGACAGCGCATGGTATAGAGGTTTCCCTTGGCAACGCAAAAAAGTGTATTTGTTGGGATACAATATGAGTGATTCATAAAATATTTCAACTATGCAAACAAGATATGTACAACTGGACATTTTATTGGTAAACGATGCTTAACTTTATGAGGGAGAAGGTAGGTATACAAATATCATAGCATAATTTATGAATTAGATATCATCTTACAGGATCAAAATGTGTAAGGACTTGAAATCTAAAGTGATATGGATTCGACACTGAAATATAAGCAACCTGGAACGCGCACGGTGCATTTAACCTGTAGGAAATAAACCGAGCGTGCGATAGCAATAACGAAGGGTCATTTTGTCCTTGTTGTACTCATTCACAGTTAAGCTGTTGAAGCATTTTGATTGTTTTACGATTAATCAAATTAGATTTTGTCCTACACTTTGAAAAACAATCGTGTTATACGATGGTTAAATATTGTTGTTTTACAATCAATAAACAATGAAAACAAAGTAAAATTGCCGCCTTTCATAGTGACGATGGAGTTAATTAAAAATTGACGGTAAGCAATTCAATTGATTACTTATTGTTAGTAAGCAACTCCAACTATAAGGTTTCTCTCGCAGTGTGACATAAAGCCTTGTATGCAATTCGTACATAGGAGGGTTCATTGACTCCCTACATATTTAGTTTCGCGTTTGTCGGAAAATTACTTATACGATACAATAACATAATCAGCAAGACAGAGACCGAATGACCCTACATTAATTCCCTTTCTGTCGGCTCGGCTGTAAGTTAAGCGTAAGCGTTCCAGGTTGCTTATATTTCAGTGGGATTCGATTACGATTGTAACAAATTCGTTCTTCAGTTATCAATTATTCACCTACTAATCCACTGTTGTTTTTCACACAGTACGAGGAAAACAAATTTTGTGCGTTGTTCCATAGTTTTTGTGCCTTTACATTGAAGTTTCATCTTTTTATAACACAAACTGTTTTTGTATTCTTGCTGTTACACTATCCTTTGTTCACTGGAAACTATGGTTCATTTATTTAAATTCAATACTCCATATTCCTACTCCACCTGGGGCCGTTACTCCATAATAATAATAGTTTTATTTTTACTGGAAAGACCTCACTTTTCGTAGATGTTCTAATTAATTAATTAATGTTCTATATTCTTTCGCGATTTGTACTCTTTTACCTTTGCGAAAACCCATTTATAAATATCGAATAAGTCAATGCCGGAAAAAAAAAAAATAATCTCCAAAAATTGTAACTGGCCAATAAACAACACTAAAAACTACCTATTTCGTAGCCTTTTGTGACAAATGGCGTCTTTTCAGTAATAGTAATAATAGCGGTGTACGAATATAGAATATTAATTAAATGAACACTAAATTCTATTCGTCAAAGAATAACGTAACATAGTTCATTTTTTTATTTTTCCATTGAACATTAGTTGCACGTTGCACCATTTGTCACTAGGCTACCGGTGCCGTAATGTTGCTTTGATATCACCGAAAATATTTAAACACCTGTCAAAAAATACATAAACCCCATTAAACATTTTTAAAAAACTTAGCGATTTTTTTCATATTTTTCAGTACCTACATTTGGACTTATTATTATGAATAATAATAATAATAATAATAATAACGAAATCTAATCACACAATATTTACACAGATTACGTAGTATACTTAAAACACAACTACACGGTAGAAACACTGTCAAAGCTATTAACACATACGTTACACCGGCCCTTACTTATTCCTTTGGAATAATAAAGTGGACCAATACAGATTTAGAACAGGTACAGCGAAACACACGTACATTACTCACTAAATACCGAATACATCATCCACACGCCTCAACAGTAAGACTATACCTTCCTCGTTCACGAGGAGGTAGAGGCTTAACAGACATAGCCCTGTTACACCAAACACAAATACACAAACTACGAGAATACTTTTATAACAAATCACACATTTCAGCGCTACACAAAACAGTCACACTTGCAGACAAATCTTACACACCCTTAAATATGAGTAATAGAAACATCACACCACCAATGAGTAGAGATACGTACATCACACATAACATACAAACTTGGACACAAAAGACTTTACATGGACGATATCCACAGGAGATTAACGAAGACTGTGTTGATATTATAGCAACGCATGCTTGGTTAACCAAATGTGATATTTTCCCAGAGTCAGAGGGTTTCATGTTTGCCATACAAGATCAGGTCATTTACACACGAAATTACAGAAAACACATAATTAAAGATAGGACAATTACACATGATCTTTGTAGACAATGCTCGCAAAGACCAGAAACAATACAACACATTATATCAGCATGTACACGTCTAGCACAAACGGAATACAAACACAGACACGATCAGGTAGCTAAGATAATACACCAAAAACTCGCCACAAAACATAACCTTTCTACTGATAACACACCCTATTACAAATATACACCGCAAGTTGTACTTGAAAACACCACACACAAACTATATTGGGATAGGACACTACTCACAGATAAAACTGTATATAACAATAGGCCAGATATAACACTTATAGATAAAACACAAAAAATCATATACATAATAGATATTGCAGTTCCCAACACAAACAATTTAGCCAATACACACGCAGAGAAACATCGGAAATACACTGATATAGCTCAGGAACTTAAAGCGCAATGGAGAATGGGAACTGCTCTTACAGTACCCATTGTTCTTAGTGCAACCGGAGTTATACCAAAAACAATACATCACAGTTTGCACATTTTAGGGTTAGATAAGAACATATACATACAATTACAAAAGGCAGTCATTATCAACACTTGTCACATAGTTAGAAAATTTCTAAACATAACGGAAGATACTGCACATCACTCAGAACCACATCACACACTTTCAACTAATACCATTCAAACACAAAATGAAACACAACACTCAATCCTCCCTTCACAAATTGAAACTTTGTTGCATACACAACATAACATTATAGAAAGTCCATTACCAACACACAACACTTCAACAATCACTCATGTAACACCTCTGACTCGTTCTCATGCACTCAAACGTAAACACACAATATACTCACAGTATCAGAATTCGCAATTAACACAAAACACAAACAACACATTACCCACTCGAGTGCAACCTATGCGTCGAGCTAAACAACAAAAAACGCTTACACAATAACCATAACACTTTTTCAAAACATACATATTATGTTCATTTTTTCTTTTCTATAAAAAGTCACTAAGTCACGAATAAGTGACGCCAACGGAGAAGCCTAGGAATATAGGGTCTCTTTTTGTTATTGATGCGCGACGCTGCGTTCATGTTAATGCCTTCGCGGAAAGAGGGTCGACGGGACGTGGCTTTTACAAATTGGGATCAAATACACCGAGGCTTCTCAAACAAATACATTATCTAAAATGTGATCAGCGTTGGTTTTATCAACGTCATTTAATTTAATGAACATAATATGTGTATAGTATTTAGTATGTTCACTTTTTAACAGCAACTTCAAATTTATATTGTATAGATATATGTATTAGTAGGACTAATCGTAACTTGATTTCGATCCGTGCGATTAGTTAACCAGGCTTGGCCTGAGTATCGATAACAATCGAAGTACATATAATAATAAATAATGATATTTTCCCAGAGTCAGAGGGTTTCATGTTTGCCATACAAGATCAGGTCATTTACACACGAAATTACAGAAAACACATAATTAAAGATAGGACAATTACACATGATCTTTGTAGACAATGTTTGCAAAGACCAGAAACCATACAACACATTATATCAGCATGTACACGTCTAGCACAAACAGAATATAAACACAGACACGATCAGGTAGCTAAGATAATACACCAAAAACTCGCCACAAAACATAACCAACACACAACACTTCAACAATCACTCATGTGACACCTTTAACTTCACAAATTGAAACTCTGTTGCATACACAACATAACATTACAGAAAGTCCATTACCAACACACAACACTTCAACAATCACTCATGTCACACCTCTAACTCGTTCACATACACCCAAACGCAAACACACAATAAATTCACAATTAGCACAAAACACAAACAATACATTACCCATTCGAGTGCAGCCTATGCGCCGAGCTAAACAACTAACATTTACACAATAAACATAATACTATTTCAAAACACATATGTTTTTTTACAGCTACTTCAAATTTATTTTATATGGGTATATGTATTACTAGAACTAATCGTTACTTGATTCCGATCAGTGCGGTTAGTTAACCAGGCTCAGCCTGTAGCATTAATTTGTAGGTTATAAATTTATAATAGCTTTGGTTTTAAAATATCACATCCGCATTCGTCAGGATTCGGCGACTGTCGGAAAAGTGCACAGCAACACAAACATATACACACGTCTCGGTTATTATATAGTGATAACATAACACCAACAAAATAAAGAATATGAAAGTATTAATTCACTAAGACAATGTTATTTTCTTTTTGTTATACAATTTCTAAATTCCTCGATTGAGTAGATTACATTGTTTTCTAAGAAATTTTTAAATAGTTGTTTGAACCCTTTAGTCGTACAGTTAATAAACGGTTCCGGAAGAATAAACGTAAAATAGCCGTAGGTATGTCATTCCTCTGCAGATATCATATGAGTCCATCACTTATTTTGCCTTAGTATATGCACTCTTAATTTAATCAACGTCGTAATTTTTAGGAATTTATACTTTACTTTGTTTTAGGTGGGAACGCGTATACATTTTCTGTCGATGTAAACGGCCGTTATGTATGTATGAGATGTTCCTCGTCATATAAACACAAAGCTCACTTAACTTGGCATCTAAAATACGAGTGTGGCGTGGAGCCTAAGTTTGAGTGTAAAGCCTGCGGGCGCAAATTCAAAAGGAGGACTCATCTTCGCGCACATTCCATCACGCATTTCAGTAAAGCGTTGAAGATTTTAAATGTAAAAGCTTAATCTTTTTTAGATTTCAAATTCTTACTTGTATATGTTACAATAGCTGATTTTGTTAAACTATCTCCATTTTTATTCTTCAATAAATTTTTATTGTGTAAAAATCAATTCTAATACCATTACTTGCATTGGTGATGTGTTTGGCTTAACAATGGTATTCTTTTACAGGGAAGGAACGGTTCAGTTGCACCTCATGTGGTAGATCCTACAATTGCTGGGCAAGTCTAAAAACTCATCTACGATTTTATTGTGGAAAGACCCCGCAATTTACTTGCAATGTTTGTACGAAGTCTTTTCATTTTAGATACACCTTAAATAGACATCTAAAGGTGCATTTTAAGTAATACTGATGGATGAAGGTACTTTTTTATAAAAATGTATTGTTAAATGGTTATAGATTTTTGGAAATAAACACTATCTTTGCAAGCAATTTTATTATAACAATGTTCTTGAAATTGTCCGTAATTTTGTGTACAGCTTTCCTTTGGACAACAACACCCATCTACTTATAATTTAGGAACGGCTGCCTATTTTTGTGTCATTATTTATTTAATTAACCATTTTTTAGCAGTTGTGTATAAATGGAGATTCATCGAACCTTTAAAGCGTCTTTAGATGTTATGTTTCAGTTTTCCACTAAATCCATCGTTAGATGTGTACTACACGTTAAGTTTCTCGAAGTTTCGGAGACCTTCTAGTGGAGTGTTGCAGGTACAAATGTTACAGATACACCAGGGTACTTCTATATATTTGCAAAACCCTGGTGTATCTCTAACATTTGTACCTGCAACACTCCACTAGAAGGTCTCCGAAACTTGGAGAAACTTAACGTGTAATTAAAACAATTGGAGTTGATTTTCATATATGTTAGATGTGGAGTACTTCCTAAAAATAATTGGAACCGTATGAGGTACAATAGTTTTTCATTTGTGGTTTGAAATATATTGTGATCATCGTAGTGCTTATTTTATTAATCACGTGTCTCATTTAATAATATCTGTTTTTTAGGTCACACACAAGGCTACTCTGGGCGTCGCTTAACCAAGGGGAAGTACACTTGTAGACAATGCTTAAGGACATATAAGACAAAGAAGTATTTGTTAAGACACGTTCGACATCGTTGTGGTGTCGCTAACCAATTCAGATGCAACATTTGTTTTAAATGGTATAGGGAAAGATGGTATTTAAAAATTCATCAAGCTAAGTCGCATTCTAATGTAGTATCTGTAGATTAATAGGCGAAAGTTTTGTAATGTATTTATTGAATAGAATTAATACTAATGTTAAATATTCCGTTGCGTACGTTTGTCTTTATAAATACTCGTAATATCATAATTATATTAAACGTAGATTGCCCGTATAGTTCTGGTGTAATGTTTTAAGCAAAATATCGACTGTTTTATTTCATTAGTGCGATAAATAACTGAAGTGCGTACGACTGGTAAAAATTTTGATGTAACTGTATGTATATGTCTCAATTGTCTTGTAGATCTTGTAATAAAGACTGGCCTAAATACATCCTTTTTATGTTAAAAGCATAGTACCACAGATAAATCTATGTATTTGCTATATTATTAATTCCCTGAGGATGATCTATGAATGGTCAAATCCTTTACCTATCTAATCAAATCAGCTTCCTTCAAATTTGAGGTGACTCTGTCGTTAATATTAATATTTGAAGTATGTCTCAATATAAAAAGTATTAAACTTCCATAATAAATATGTATAATCGACCTAACAAAAGGAGCTTCGTGGAATTTATGCTTACAGCTCATGCATTAAATGTAGAAAGTGGGAATAACGAATTTAGAGATGCAAATGGTCCATTATTATGGTTGCGTGAAATGTATAATACCGAAAAAATGACTTACTTTGTTATCATTTGTTAATTCCTTTTGCTTAACTTCCACGTCTTTCTTAGCTGATCAAGGTGCAAACGAATGGTTTCATCACTCACATTGAACCTTTTTGCAACCTCCGGGTACATTGTACTGGAATTTGCATTCACAACCTGTTAAAGATCCTCGTTGTTAATGATTTCGGTCTCCCAAAAGCGTGTTCCATCGGTAACCCAGAGATATCCTGAAGAAAATTTCTTGAATCACTACCTACCGTTTGGTTACTTACGGCATCATCTTCGAATGCGGTACATACTTCTGGCGCCGCAACAACTTTGATACCAAGATTGTACTCATAGAATAAAGAACCTCGAATTAAAGTTATATTCGTTGGCATTTTCAACTGTTCAAATTAGGAATTAAGTAATTATCACCAAGCGTGTATGTATCCGACAAGCTTGAGGAGTTCGGAGTAATGGTTTTAATCAAACTCAATGCACTTCATAAGGTCGACCGACGCGACGTTTCGACTACTATCGGAGTAAAAATGCAAGGCCTCTGACTTTAGAAGCTTGTATCTCAGTAATTAGCAATCATAATGTAATGAAATAAAGTGCACTTAAAAGACCATTTATTCCTACAAAAAGGTGTACAGTTTTAGTTTTTTACAATAAGTACATCGTTAATTTGTATCAGTGTATATGCGAAAAAGCGCTAATTATGGCTTATTATTATTGAAACTGAGTGGTAGATACTTATATATTTGATAAGTGTATACTTTTTTGTCGGTGTGAGATGCTTTTGAGGCCAATTGGTTTATTAGTTTTAAAGCTATAATAAAAAAACATCTTGTGTAAATGAGTACCTGATAGTTCGATATTAATAATATTGACAGTAACATAACAAGGTTAAAGCAAATATATTGTGGTCTAACAAGATTCACAAAAATAATGCCATGTATACATGTTTTGTTTAAAAAAATTTGGAAAAAAGGATGGATGTTTCGGTCCGCGCGGTGAAGTGCAGTGCGCGGGGCAGCTGTTGTCGTACACTATTGCTTTGAAGCGCGTGGTTTTGTACAATGCAAAAGAATAGTCACATGGTTGTCATTTTCCGCTCGCTGTTTACGATGTGGTAGATTACCTCTCGCGAGAATATGTGCGTCTTTCTTTCGCGATAAACATAACATTTACTTTGAATTACAAGAAAACAAGTTTTATTCTCAATAAGGGAATAATGCAGCTTAATTTGAGTAATACAGATTTAGCATTTAAAACAAGAATTTTTTCTTTAGTTTCCATATATTGCAAAATAGCACATTTTCGGTTAGGGCTTATAAAACCAGTTAATTATATGAATAATCAATATTTAGTGGCTGTCGACTTTTCAGAAGTATGTGTGCTACAACATTTGTAAATTTGGTAACAATTTATAAAACAATAACAATTTTATGATAAGTTAAAACTGACCGTCAGCCAGGAAAATACTAAATACAGCGTTTTTATTGCTGTTAAATAAAATAAAAGTTAAACAACTGATTCTACCATTTTGATTTTTACACATGTTAAACATATATAAATGACTAATGTACTGCCCAAAAATGAAGAAATTTCACCCCTCAGTTTTTTCGTTATGACCACTTAAAGTCAGAGGCCTTGCATTTTTACTCCGATACTAGATAAGCCTAGTCTTCTTCAAGGCGAGTTCGAAAAACAATGAGTGGTTCTCATTCGAATCCAGTTAATATCTAATTCTTATTTGGTGACCTGATATTTCTTTTTTATTATTTATAAAATTTTTTATTATGTGCAAAATATGTTATTTCCCTGTTGGCAAAAAATACACGTTTGATAATATTAAAAGTAGGTATCTAGACTTGATGTTTTTCATTTTCTCCATAACTTACTCTTATTATTTGGATAATCAATATAATTGTGTTTCGTTAATTTTAACTTCATCATCAATGCAATTGTATTTATGTAATATTAGACCCTGAGGATAAGGTAGTTGCTGTTAGGGTATGGTTTAGTTAACAATTGAAAACATTTTCTAGTACGATTTATAGATTAATTAAACAACGGGACTCACGTCTTAATAATAATGAAAATTTCTTTTCGATTTATTGAATAAAAAATGTTTTATAGCTTCTAAACGTTTTTCTATCGAACAGTCTCGATATTTGGATATTTGTGTATTACATTTTAACTGTATTAATTGAAACTTATTTTCAGGTGTGAATTTTAATGAGAAGCAGTTCCATTGTGACTGTGGGAAATCTTACAAATACAAGAAGACCTTACTTAGGCATCAACGTTACGAATGTCACAAACAAAGATTATTTGGATGTTCTTATTGTAGTTATATGGCGTTCCAAAAAGGTCATTTAAAGAATCATATCTGGAAGATCCACCGATCTTTTACAAACTGACTTCTGAAAATTAGAGATAGTTACGGTACTTTTTTCCTACTGCTAAAGATTGCGTGTTTAATAATGATTAAATTAAATAAGTATACCTACCCTCACAGAGTAATACATATAGTTTATCAATAAAAGATTCAGTAATAATAGTTTAACTTGCCAATTTTCCATAATACTTGCATACGATATTGCTTTCTTGCACTTTTTTTTTTCAATATTGTAAATAGGTGAGTTGGTTACCCCAAATATTGATACATTACACTAGAACAATTCTAATACTTAAATTTTTAGGCCATTGGGATGCTTGTGTAGAAAAGTTTCAATGCCATCAGTGCTATAGAAGTTACACATACAAGAAGAATCTTATGGCTCACTTAAAATACGAATGTGGAAAAGAACCTCAATTTTTATGTCCAACTCCAAATTGCGGCTATAAATCAAAAACGAAAGGGAATTTGAAACAACACATTTTTAATAAACATAGTAAACGTAAGCGTTCTTTCGAAAAAAAAATAACTTTAGAATCTATTCTAAAACCTCAATAAAACGAAACCTAACATAATTATTCTGTGAAGTAAGTAACAACAAAATTATTATTGTTATGTTTACTTAGATTATTATTCGTGTGATTGCTATTAGATGGCTCAATGAAGTAATTTGTTAATTACTTAAGAATATCATTTTGTTCATACAAATTTAGTTTGAACTTATTGTGTATGTTATTGAAATAAACAAATTCACCAATTTATTATGTAATAACATTAATAATAATAAAGTTTATTTGATTACCTATACTAATCATTTAAGTTTGTGACAGGATATTAAATCCAAGATGATTTTTAATCTTTGTATTTGTAATAATTGTTACTTAGTACACACAAGTTTTTTGATATTATTCGTTAACCTAAAAAATTGTAGCATACCATGCTTCTACAAATTTCACAACTTAAATCTCTTTATTCCATTTCATCTTTTCAAAGGTATGTACGTTATTTAACTTAACTGTAAGAAGATTTACGTACTTTTATGTTACAGCTTACAGCCTGATGTTGGTGGTTATGTCCAAACTAGTATCGCTATATTCATCTTTTAATAATTATCTCACTAAGATTCGCCTGAAACACCTAGTTAATTGTACTTGTACCCCTATGTTACCCATTGAATTTCACGAATATTATTATAATTCATTAAAAGTATTCCTTTATTTTCTTCCTTTTGCAAAATCCATTCTTATAAGATAGGTAAAAGCAGGAAACTGAGATCTTTACCCTTCCATACATGTAGGAACAACAGCGATAGGGTTAGTTTAGGACAGATTTTATTGCAAACATGACGAAGCTGGGGCCGGGATCATATACTTTTTCTGCTGTCTCAAACCGTTGACCTCACAGTCCATTCCCCACTTTTGGGAATGCAAAATGATCTTTGGGGTTTGGTCGTGGCTCAACGGTTGCTCCAAAACTCCATGGTTTTTCGGAACTCAGCAATTACTTATGGTAAACAGGCCGATAACCGCTCTTTGATTTTGTACAGGGACTGTGGCTACGCCATCGGAAAAAGATGTAGCC
This sequence comes from Pyrocoelia pectoralis, assembly GCA_036250285.1. Lineage (NCBI taxonomy): Eukaryota > Metazoa > Arthropoda > Insecta > Coleoptera > Lampyridae > Pyrocoelia > Pyrocoelia pectoralis. Next base: position 124,885 of record CM070079.1, read on the forward strand.
ATTCTCTTCGGCACATTTCGGGAACGGTGACTTGTCGGTTTTTTTCCTGATTTTGAAACATCTAAATGGCGGATTTATTTTCTTGTCCAAGCCTTCGGAAATTTCTTATTAGAGAACTACCGTTCGTATTATTACAAATGAGTTACATTACTTTATACTCTTATATTCCGTAAGGTACATATTATGTTTTAGAACTAAAAGCGGTTATCAAAATCGCAGAACATGAAAACAAAACCTTTTAGATACAATGTGCGGTACATAAAGTCCGCAGTTAAAATAGAACAAGGAATGCTGCAACAGTGTAATATGCGGAGAATTTTATTCAAAAAAGTAAAGCTCTATGACGCCTATTCCTAAGTCATAATGAACATGAACAGGAATAAGCATGTACGAAAAGAAATATTTTCTAATGATTTGTTAATAAATTAAGAAGTTACGAAACAATAGCCTGTATTTATGTGTAATTGCCACCCCCCCCCCCCCCCTCCTCCTTCTATGATGGTTATTTATATTTATACGATACCCCTTCATCTTTTAAATACTACACCACTTTCAAAAATGTTTTCAGCAAAAAATGTTTATTGAATCGCAAAATGTTTTAGGTGAGGAAATTCTTTGCAAGGACTTACCAGTAATATGTGATGGTTGTGGAAGATCCTACAAATACTATTCTTCGCTTTATACGCATAAAAAGTATGAATGCGGCAAAGAGCCCAAGTTTCAATGTGAACACTGTTCATATAAGACGTACCAGAAAGGAAATTACAGTAGACATATATTATTAAAGCATAGAATTTGATGGATTTTAAGTACACTATAAGGGTCTAACTTTTTTTTAAATGTTTATACTTAATGTTTTTTTTTACTAAATGAATGTATCATATAAATTATACGCATTTTGATGATTTCCGTTCTTTGTTTTTGAATAAACTGTTGTCTTACATTTTTGTCGTACATAGCTTATACCGCGGCCACACACTCGACGAATAGCGAGAGAAGTGGCGAGGGAAGTAGGCAGAGACGTAGTGTGTCTGCGTTACTCGTCATGCCACTCGTCCTGCTACTCGTCCTGCCCGGCGATGCATTTTGTGTCGGTTTTTGTAGCGCGTACGGCGTTGCGGAATAATGGATTAGAAGAGGTATTGAAACTGTATGGAATCGATGCCGTACACAATCAAATGACCAAATTTACCATGAAAATCGCCGGAAAATAAAAAAATTTTCCGACTTGGTGGCGCACTATTTTTGTACGGCACTACGTGTTTTCTCATTATTTTTTATGGATCTATTGATGGTAAGAATGCCATACAAAAATATATGACCAAAATGTACCCGGTTTACCTGTACTTTTGAATTCTCACCTGTACTCAGTTGGACAGCTTACAAGTGACGGCATAGTGCTGAATCTTATTATTTTATGCCCTTCTATCGTTCTACATAGGTCTCCTCGTGGTTCAAATGACCCATCAATTTTTGACACGGGCCTGTAGTCTATATACTATCCATTTCAACGTAATCATCTACAGTAAGTAATTGTAATTTCAATAAATAAAGTACTTGTGACAATGACATTAATAACAGCACACCTTATCCTGTTACTATGCATCGATGTCATCCACCATCTCCTTTGACGGCGACTTCGTTTAGATACACTGTTTTCTGTTAAAACATTTAAATAATTTGCTATGTTGTAAAGGCATAAGGCGGCCGCTGCAGCAATGTCATCGTCCATTGCAAGGCAAATACTGCAATGAGGAGAACGGCGATGAATGTCGCGAGTAGGAGAGTGTGTGGCTGCTAGGGCAATATTCGCGGCAATACGAGGGGCAACACGAGAAGCAGTGCGAGGAGCATAGTGTGGCCGCGGTATTACATAGCTAGTACTGGAGATAATATTTAAGTAAATGCATCTATTTGTTGCAGAGGTGGTGGTATCGTAAAAGATAACAAAATACTATATAAAAGATATGTGCAAAGATTTGAAAAACATGCAAATATTTCGCTAGAATCAGAAACTGCGTATTATTCCTCATGAAACTGCTTTATGAAAGTCGCGATTATGGAAAAAATTAAAGATATACAATAAATATCATCCCTATAAACCGTCATGTCATCAAGAGATTTTTGACGTTACTTTATTAATGATATTAAATAGATAAATAAGTAAATGAGACAAAAAATATGAGGCAATAAGATAAATAACACTGTAACAAATTAATTCAAGAAGGTTATCTACATAAAAAAAGTTTACCACCTAAATAATGTGGCTCTCTCTACTTTTGCACGACGAGTCCCTGGATCTTAAATACACGACTGGATAACAGCTTTGCGAACTGACGCATTGTGGTGGTACACAAACCCCCTCTCAGTTCGCTTTATGCACGCTTCTTCTTTAAAAGATTTACCCTGTTTAAACCATTGACTTTCCTTGGAGTCTCTTCGTCTAAAAACATAATAGAGGATAACTAGTGCTTAGTTTTCAGGTAACATCGATCAACTCAACTCTCACCTCGCGCGACTTATCAAAAATTTTCACCTTCTACATTTTCAAACTTTCGATGCATCGACACAAAGGTGTGGCTCAGAATACCACTTGAGTAAGTGAATTCATATTTAATGAAAAATTTCCACATTGGGAAAATCAAGAGAAAACAAGTGCATACGAGGAAAAAACGTCGACTAATGCTTTTAAACTTTTAAATCATAGAAACCCATCGCTCGAAATGTGCACCATCAACCTCCATTGCTAATAACAATACTGGATTTAAGTGTGTATACCGGGTGAATGAGGCCACCCGTATCAGCAGTTTATTTAAAGAACGGTGAGTTGTAGAGAGGTAGGGTAAAAAAAGTGATTATAAAAAGCCATAATAAAGAATCGAATGGTGATATTATTTCTCGGGAAAGTCAGCATTCCTCCAGAATGTGTCGAACTCCAAAATTTTAAATAGCACCAGAAGTCGTAAAAGGTATTATTTAAAAGATTGTTAAAAAACAAGAAAGTTTTATAGGAAAAATTATTTTATTACTGCCACCCCTTTTAAGTAATATTCGACTAAAGTTGTTGAATTTGAAATTCATTGTTAACAATGAAAATTGAAAAGTCGACTATTCAAATCTAGTTACCAATGTTATATGTGTTCAAAATGTCTTCCATTTACTGCTAAGCACTGTTGAGCTCTTCTAGGTACACTATCAGTGACTCTAATAAGTACTTTTTGAAAGGGAAGAACACATGTACCTAACATTGGTAACTAGATTTTAAAAGTCGACTTTTCAATGTTTCATGTTATTAACAATGAATTTCAAATTTCATAACTTTAGTCGAATATTACTTAAAAGGGGTGGCAGTAATAAAATAATTTTTCCTATAACACTTTCTACTTTTTTAACAATCTTTTAAACATTACCTTTTTCGACTTATGGTGCCATTTAAAATTTTGGAGTTCGACACATTCTGGAGGAATGCTGACTTTTCCGAGAAATAATAATATCACCATTCGATTCATTATTGTGGCTTTTATAATCACTTTTTTTACCCTACCTCTCTACGACTCACCGTTCTTTAAATAAACTACTGATACGGGTGGTCTCATTCACCCGGTATAATAACCGAGACGTGTGTATATGTGTGTGTGTTGCTGTGCACTTTTCCGACAGTCGTCGAGTCCTGACGAATGCGGGTGTGATATTTTGATACCAAAGCAAAGCTATTATAAGCTACAAATTAATGCTACAATTATAGATACCCCCGCAAACCACGTAAATATCTGCACTATTTTTTTTCGAAGTAAATTTTAAACATTTAGTATAAAAGTCCGTCATCTTATTCAAGCGGTATTTGTGTCTAAATATATTTTCTTTATTTAGAAAATACGTTCAAAGTTTCCTTATGGAGATTAGGTACGTGTAAAATAGAATTCGCTCTTTGTGCTTATTGTTGGGTAAAAATGTTGTGTAAACATGCAAAGTTTGTCTGTCCGAGGTCCTTAACCCATTTCGAACATTAAAACAATGCCAGAAAGTATTTTCGCGAAAATTTTCAAAATTACAAGTATCGGAAACTTTTTATCGGTAACATGGAAATTTAATTATTTCAAGTTGAAAAGTTATCCAAATGATGAAAAATGATTCTATTATGCCTCGCCTTAACATTTGCATCGTTAAAATGATGTAAAAAGTAGCAACAGCATTCATCGTAGACTAATTTATGTGTCCCGATACCTTCTTTCGGTAGCTTTTGAAATGTACATGTTGTTGTGCTTATTTCGAATTTAGAGATTTTGAACGATGGACGATGTCGTCAGTAACATATTATAGTGGAATGTTTTCACCGAGAAAAATGTTTTTGTCTACATATTTAACTTAATATTGATGTAAGTAGGTGGCAAGTGTATTGTTACGTTACACTATACTTCTAAATATACAACTTACATTGTAATTAAGATGAAGTAAAATCCATATTTACTGCTGCACATATACGTGTAAATGATGCCTTTAGTTAGTGAATAAACAAAAATTTGAAACTGTTTAAGGTAGAGAAGGTCTAAAACAGATGTTATGCAACGTTAGACCAACTTCTATTTGTACATTTTATGTTTTATGGTATTTTTAGTTTTACTATAGTTAAAGATGAATGTTAAAACGTTATCCCTAAGGCCATTCGTATTCCCAAAAAGCTGCCAGTGTCCAAATTGAGTTCTTTTGCATTCAAAATTTATTGTAAACTATCCTTATGAAGATCACACGGAATTTGTTATATTTTCCTTAATTTTTGGGCAAAGACTATGTGCAAAGACGTAATTTACAGTGTGAAAGGGCCATTATGTATTTTTGGTCTCAAATCTATTCCAAAAAGTTTGCATTTTACATTTTTTTTAATAATTGGTAAAAATTTACTATACATATAGGTATAGAGTTGAACGAATTCGTATATCTTTATCAAATATCAACCGATTTTTGTGATTTTTACGTCAAATGTAAGTAAATGTAATCCTTTATTTTAGTTACGTTAATAACTTGCTAAATTACAGATACCTACTGGGTCAAAAATCTGAAAAGGTACAAAAATGTAAATTTTTTTTCTTTTTTGAAGCGGCTAAGCCAGCTCAACAAGGTGTGATATTTTAAAACAAAAGCTATTACAACCTACAATCACAGAACCCCCCCCCCCCCCCAAACCACGCAAAACGCGAGAATCGCGTGTACCCCCGTTTATAGTCTAATATCAACCAATACCCACCCTTGTACTTTCAACTTTTGATGCACTCATTAATACTTCTTATTACTCAGCTTACTTATTATTACTCAGCTACAGAACTACATCTTAGCGAATTTCGTAATAGCACCAAATATTATCTATTGAAGTGGGTTGCATTTTGTGCTCTTAATGAAATACTTCGGAAAAGTTAAGATATGCGTGAAAACCACTGAGGTTTCCTTTATCGTCTTATTTCCTTTCCATTCCTCTTGATTAGAACCTGTCGCTTTATTTTATGCTGAGCCAATAGTACTGATCAGCATTTTTTTATTACAGAAAAACAAAACAATTAGTAGATGCTGGTAAACCTGACACATACTTTTGTCATTGTAGGTCAATCTTCGAGTTACATAAAGGATGCTGATGGAAGGTTTCATTGTATGAAATGTAATTCGACATATAAACACAAGCATCATCTCACCAGTCATCTAAAATACGAATGCGGTGTTGCTCCAAGATTTGAATGTGACGTATGTGGTCATAAGTTCAAGATATTAAGATTTCTTAAACATCATCTCATAATAAAGCACGGAGTCAAGTAAAAAAGGAAAAGATGCAAGCTTACAATATATTAAACAGAATTGTAAATAAATTGTTAATTATAATAATTAAACATTCGTAAATTTTGTAATCAATATAATTTTAATCAATAATTACTTCAAGGCGCGTTGAAATGGTCTTAAAATTTTTTTTGGCATTTATTGTTGTAATTTATACGAACATTGCAGGTCAAACAGTATCGCATATTCAAGAAGGCCATGGTAGATACAGTTGTACGAAGTGCAGTTCGACATATAAACATAAGAAGCACCTTAACAGTCATCTAAAACACGAATGCGGTATCGAACCGAAATTTGAATGCCATATTTGCAGTCATAAGTTTAAAATATTTAGGTATCTTAAGCATCATCTGATTATAAAGCACCATATTAAGTAAGCTGTAAATTGATTTATTATAGTTCTTTTAATTTTGTTGCAAATTTGACGTTCTATATCTTCATCTTGAATTTTGATTGTGGTAAATAATACTGCGTTGTTTATTTATATGTTAGCCTAGTTTAGTTTCAAACGTTTTTTAGTGTTTTATTGTTTTGTACAATAAATTGTTGTTTAGGTTCGTGTACTTTCTGCATACGTTTGCTAGAACGAAAACTAAAAAGTATTATGCAGTAAATATTTTAGCATACACCATGCTTGAATTTGTTGTGATTTTGTAAATAAAAACACAATCTTATTGTAAAAATTGCAAATACCTTCAATACAAACTTTGTTAACGCTCCATATACTATTCTATCTACTAGTGTCAATAAAAACTCTGTTCTTAGCGATAAATACACCTTAAATCATATACATAGTTTCTGTTACTAATAGCATATGTGCATTACCATATACTGAAATAGACTGTCTTAAGCGGCGTCCACATTCTCGTGCTCGGGCTCCAGCGCGTGGTTCGGCTCGTGGCTCACACATAATGTGGACGGTAATACGAGTCGCAACACAAATCGCACGAGCAACACGAGCCGCTGACTCGCAGGGTTCGCTACAGAGGCGGTACTTCAAAGAAAACGCGTGTGTAGACTTGCAAGCCTATGGACCGCGATAAAAATTTTTTAGTTGCCTTGACACGCTCGCTGCATTCAGACGTAATTTGTTATTTTATATTCATTATTATTTTAAAAAACAAATACTGCACGGCGCCGACCGCGTGAGTTTTGAATAATTTCTATTATTATATAGTTAGTTTAGTGACAAAAACGAAATGGAGTGGACAAATGAATTAGTTATTGAATTTATTGGTTATTATGAAAACATCCTGTTTTGTGGGACAGTGCTAATAAAACTTGCACTTGCACAAATCAGTAGATCAGTGCTATCACTCATTTTTATTATATATAATATAAAAATAATTATAAAAAGAAATACACCGAACCGTTCGCGCCCAAGTCTTTTGACGAACTGACAAGTAAATGTAGACTGCAGACTTGCAAGCCTCGCAAACTTGTCGAGCACAAGCTCAAGCCCGAGCACGAGCGCGAGCACGAGAATGTGGACGCACCTTAAAAAGAATTAAAAAATAAGTCGTCAGCAGGTTTAGACCAAATTCCCATAAACATACTTAAATCTGTACTTCCTCAGATTATTGTGCCATTAACAACATTGATAAATATGTCCCTTTCACAAGGCTCGTTTCCAAAACTACTAAAGATCACAACCGTTAATCCCATCTTTAAAAGGGGTTGTACACAATAGTGGAATAATTATCGCCCAATATCTATTTCCTCTAGCTTCTCCAAAATATTTGAATATGCTATGCTAAATCGTTTAAATAGCCATCTCAATAAACACAATATAATGTTTGCTAATCAGCATGGTTTTAGACCATCCTTCTCCACTATGACGGCAGCTCAAGCTCTGATAAATGATGTTGTTACTTACATAAATAATAGTCAACAAACAGTAGGTCTTTTCTGTGACTTAAGTAAGGCGTTCGACTCTGTGAACCATAAAATCCTAATTAGTAAATTAAATCTATATGGCATCAGAGGCGTCGTGGAAGATTGGTTTTCCTCATATCTGTCAGAGAGACTACAACTTGTAAAAATCACATACAAAAATAATCAAACAAAGAAGTCGTATTATTCGTCGCTTCTCCCACTAAATATTGGTGTTCCGCAAGGATCGATACTGGGTCCTGTGCTATTCTCCATCTTCATAAATGATATTGCCTTCTTCTTTCAATTCCTTGTTATATACGCGGATGATATTTCCACTATAGTATGAGCTAACAATTTTCATGAGCTGCAACTGCGTGTGAAAGCAATTCTACAGGAGTTACATTGCTGGTTTGTTGAAAATAAATTAGCAATGAACCCTGAAAAAACAAATATCGTATTCTTCTGTACTGGTCAAACGAATCCTCATAACACTATAAACTTTACTAGTTTTAATAAAACAATAAAATTGACACCTCAGTTAAATTCCTAGGCATACATATTGACGGAAATCTCAAATGGAAAAGTCATTGCGAAATATTAATTAAAAAACTAAACACCTTTTGCTACCAAGTCAGACATCTTAAACATATACTAGGAAACGATAACACAATAATGTGCTACCACTCTCAAATTCACTCTAGGTTAAGATATGGTATATGTCTCTGGGGATCATCATCAATGTGACATGTTTGAAATAAAACAGCTCGTTGTATTATTACAAATAATTTTGGATTCAAATTTAGTGATGTTAAATAAGATTCAAATTTACAAGAAATGACACCTGTTGCCGAAATAACAATTGGAGTAATGTAGATTTTAGTCAAATTCCAAATTGCCACCATCTCAATTGCCAATGCTTCATATTTTCTGCGTTTCTCGTTTTCAGTATTTATAATATTTGTGGATATTGGCACAGCAACATCAATGATGACAGCATGTTTATCTATTTGATTAATTATTTTAGTTATTAATCTTTGCTCAAAACTTAATCTTTCAACTTTCAACTTCATTTTTTGTAATAAACACCTTATGGAGAAGGTTTTGTGACTATTATTAACTCACCTTATTTATTAATTATAACATTATCGGGTTTGTTGTGTGAGACTTCCCTATCTGTTATAATTATTCTATCCCAATATAAGATGTATGAATCATTTTCTAATATTGGTTCCGGAATGTATTTATAATAAGGTTTAATACTGTTTATTAACTTTAAATTTTTCGCTATTTGTTGATGTAAAATTTTGCAAACCTGGTTATGTCTATAAAGATAATCAATCGGTGCTAAATTAGAACAACCAGCTATAATGTGCTCTATGGTATCATTCTGGGATAGACATTTTCTACATTTGTCAAGGACTTCCAGATTCATTATGTCTTTTGTAATTATTTGTTGCAATGACACCATCTTGAATTGCGCATATGAATCCGTCAGTTTCTGAATGTAGAAATCCATCTTTTAACCATCTTATGGACATATCTTTATTTATTTCTGAGGATTTTAATATAGTCGGATATTTGCCATTCAAGATTTTGTTTATCCAATTTAGTTCAAAATTTAATTTTGGTTCACAATCGAAACTTTTAAGTTTAAGATTTAGACCTGAATAATGTTTATCTAACCGAATGATATTATTAATGAGCAGATCATAAAATAACATTAGTTTGTAGCTGTGATCAATTAATTAGTCGATGTGGAAAATATATTTAACAGCTAAATTATAAAATGTGATGCTTAGGTAGTTGCAAACTACCCTAAAAGGGTTGACGTTTCGCCCTAATTCGGGCTTAATCATAACCATTACCATTGACAATAAATTAGTAAAGTAGTTATTGTCGTAAAGACTAAGGTATATGACTAACGTCATGTAGAAGGAGAGAGAAATATAAACATACAGGAAAAAGTTTACACTGCGACCAGGACTCGAACCTGGGGCCTTTGCCTTTCTAGGGCAATGCTCAACCACTAAGCTACCGCAGCATCTAATCCCGTCACAGTGTAAACTTCCAAATATGTAGAAAGGAAAGGACTTTACGAGGCGTTGCGTGTCGATGATTAAGAGTCCTTTCCTTTCTACATATTTGGAAGTTTACACTGTGACGGGATTAGATGCTGCGGTAGCTTAGTGGTTGAGCATTGCCCTAGAAAGGCAAAGGCCCCAGGTTCGAGTCCTGGTCGCAGTGTAAACTTTTTCCTGTATGTTTATATTTCTCTCTCATTGACAATAAATATTCTGTAACAAGTAGGTGAAGCTCCTCGGAATCGATTTTCGTATTTATTCCCACGATGGGGACCTTCTAGAGCCTTGAGAAAGACTGGACTCTCCAGTCGAAACGTCGGCAAGTTAGTGCGAGAAAGTTCTTTAACTACCTCCTGACAACTCCTCTAGAAGGTCCCCATCGTGGGAATAAATACGGAAATTCTGTAACAAGATTAACTTAAATTAACTACAATATGGTAGTGTAGGTAAGTGCCAGATGAAAAACCAAGGCACGTGGAATACTTACAAAAAGACGGAAACGAAGGTGAGATGAAAACGAATGAGATGAAGAAACGTGAGGGAAATTAACCCTCATTAATTAAAATTTAACATTTAACCATTATATTAAATTCACTCAGTCAATAATTAAAAATTGAGTAATTGTAGAACGTGTTGCTTTTATTATTATATTATTATTATTATTATTATTATTATTATTATTTATTGATTCACACTTACATAGTGGTACTTACAGTAATTAAATTTATGGGGGACAACATCCAACCACAAATTCATTTTTAAGGAATCTTAGAATTAAATAAAATTGTATTATATTATCTACTATTAATTTATAAGTGAAATTAAATTAATTTATATTAAAGAATTTTCGGACAATGTGACATGTTTGTAATAAAACAGCTCGTTGTATTATCACAAATAATTTTGGATTCAAATTTAGTGATGTTAAATAAGATTCAAATTTACAAGAAATTACACCTGTTGCTGAAATAACAATTGGAGTAATGTAGATTTTAGTTAAATTCCAAATTGCCATCATCTCAATTGCCAATGCTTCATATTTTCTGCATTTCTCGTTTTCAGTTTTTATAATATTTGTGGATAATGGCACAGCAACATCAATGATAACAGCATGTTTATCAATTTTTTTAATTATAACAATATCGGGTTTATTGTGTGAGACTTTATTATTATGTACTTCGATTGTTATCGATACTCAGGCCAAGCCTGGTTAACTAATCGCACGGATCGAAATCAAGTTACGATTAGTCCTACTAATACATATATCTGTACAATATAAATTTGAAGTTGCTGTTAAAAAGTGAACATACTAAATACTATACACATATTATGTTCATTAAATTAAATGACGTTGATAAAACCAACGCTGATCACATTTTAGATAATGTATTTGTTTGAGAAGCCTCGGTGTATTTGATCCCAATTTGTAAAAGCCACGTCCCGTCGACCCTCTTTCCGCGAAGGCATTAACATGAACGCAGCGTCGCGCATCAATAACAAAAAGAGACCCTATATTCCTAGGCTTCTCCGTTGGCGTCACTTATTCGTGACTTAGTGACTTTTTATAGAAAAGAAAAAAATGAACATAATATGTATGTTTTGAAAAAGTGTTATCGTTATTGTGTAAGCGTTTTTTGTTGTTTAGCTCGACGCATAGGTTGCACTCGAGTGGGTAATGTGTTGTTTGTGTTTTGTGTTAATTGCGAATTCTGATACTGTGAGTATATTGTGTGTTTACGTTTGAGTGTATGAGAACGAGTCAGAGGTGTTACATGAGTGATTGTTGAAGTGTTGTGTGTTGGTAATGGACTTTCTATAATGTTATGTTGTGTATGCAACAGAGTTTCAATTTGTGAAGGGAGGATTGAGTGTTGTGTTTCATTTTGTGTTTGAATGGTATTAGTTGAAAGTGTGTGATGTGGTTCTGAGTGATGTGCGGTATCTTCCGTTATGTTTAGAAATTTTCTAACTATGTGACAAGTGTTGATAATGACTGCCTTTTGTAATTGTATGTATATGTTCTTATCTAACCCTAAAATGTGCAAACTGTGATGTATTGTTTTTGGTATAACTCCGGTTGCACTAAGAACAATGGGTACTGTAAGAGCAGTTCCCATTCTCCATTGCGCTTTAAGTTCCTGAGCTATATCAGTGTATTTCCGATGTTTCTCTGCGTGTGTATTGGCTAAATTGTTTGTGTTGGGAACTGCAATATCTATTATGTATATGATTTTTTTTGTTTTATCTATAAGTGTTATATCTGGCCTATTGTTATATACAGTTTTATCTGTGAGTAGTGTCCTATCCCAATATAGTTTGTGTGTGGTGTTTTCAAGTACAACTTGCGGTGTATATTTGTAATAGGGTGTGTTATCAGTAGAAAGGTTATGTTTTGTGGCGAGTTTTTGGTGTATTATCTTAGCTACCTGATCGTGTCTGTGTTTGTATTCCGTTTGTGCTAGACGTGTACATGCTGATATAATGTGTTGTATTGTTTCTGGTCTTTGCGAGCATTGTCTACAAAGATCATGTGTAATTGTCCTATCTTTAATTATGTGTTTTCTGTAATTTCGTGTGTAAATGACCTGATCTTGTATGGCAAACATGAAACCCTCTGACTCTGGGAAAATATCACATTTGGTTAACCAAGCATGCGTTGCTATAATATCAACACAGTCTTCGTTAATCTCCTGTGGATATCGTCCATGTAAAGTCTTTTGTGTCCAAGTTTGTATGTTATGTGTGATGTACGTATCTCTACTCATTGGTGGTGTGATGTTTCTATTACTCATATTTAAGGGTGTGTAAGATTTGTCTGCAAGTGTGACTGTTTTGTGTAGCGCTGAAATGTGTGATTTGTTATAAAAGTATTCTCGTAGTTTGTGTATTTGTGTTTGGTGTAACAGGGCTATGTCTGTTAAGCCTCTACCTCCTCGTGAACGAGGAAGGTATAGTCTTACTGTTGAGGCGTGTGGATGATGTATTCGGTATTTAGTGAGTAATGTACGTGTGTTTCGCTGTACCTGTTCTAAATCTGTATTGGTCCACTTTATTATTCCAAAGGAATAAGTAAGGGCCGGTGTAACGTATGTGTTAATAGCTTTGACAGTGTTTCTACCGTGTAGTTGTGTTTTAAGTATACTACGTAATCTGTGTAAATATTGTGTGATTAGATTTCGTTTTATTTGTGTATGTTTTATGTGTGTGTTTTGCTGAAAACCAAGATACTTGTAAGTTTCATTCTCGTCCATGGATCTTATATGGTCACCATGTTCGAGCTCAAAATCCACAAATTCTCTCTTACCAGCAGTGATGTGTTGTGTTTTGCATTTGTCAATACCAACTCCATGTGTATATCATGTGAAAATGTTTCAGTGATATGTAATAAATGGTTGAGTTTTGTGCTTGTAGAGGCGTATAATTTAAGATCATCCATATAAAATAGATGTGTAACGTTGTGATGTATTTCGTGATTGTGTTTTAAGTTATAACCAAAATTTGTGTTATTCAGCATGTGTGAAAGGGGATTAAGAGAAAGACAAAACCAAAGTGGGCTCAAGGAGTCACCCTGAAAGATGCCCCTCTTAATTTGTATTGTGTTTGTGATGAGTTGGGTATCATTTAGTGTAAGTGTTAGGGTGGTGTTCCAACATGACATTATGTGAGTGAGAAATTGTGTGATGTTGTTGCTAATTTTGTACAGCGATAGTATTTTTTGTAACCAAGAGTGAGGTACTGAATCAAATGCTTTTTTGTAGTCAATGTAAGCTGTGTGTATGTTTCTTTTATTGAGTCTAGATTGTTCAAGTATTACAGAGTCTATAATGAGGTGTTCTTTACAGCCTCTGGAATACTTGGTACAACCCTTTTGTTCCTCAAATAAAATGTTGTTGTTAGTGCAGTGTGTGTATATTTTATGTGTAATGCATGATGTTAGAATTTTATATTTTCGTGTGTAAATGACCTGATCTTGTATGGCAAACATGAAACCCTCTGACTCTGAGAAAATATCACATTTGGTTAACCAAGCATGCGTTGCTATAATATCAACACAGTCTTCGTTAATCTCCTGTGGATATCGTCCGTGTAAAGTCTTTTGTGTCCAAGTTTGTATGTTATGTGTGATGTACGTATCTCTACTCATTGGTGGTGTGATGTTTCTATTACTCATATTTAAGGGTGTGTAAGATTTGTCTGCAAGTGTGACTGTTTTGTGTAGCGCTGAAATGTGTGATTTGTTATAAAAGTATTCTCGTAGTTTGTGTATTTGTGTTTGATGTAACAGGGCTATGTCTGTTAAGCCTCTACCTCCTCGTGAACGAGGAAGGTATAGTCTTACTGTTGAGGCGTGTGGATGATGTATTCGGTGTTTAGTGAGTAATGTACGTGTGTTTCGCTGTACCTGTTCTAAATCTGTATTGGTCCACTTTATTATTCCAAAGGAATAAGTAAGGGCCGGTGTAGCATATGTGTTAATAGCTTTGACAGTGTTTCTACCGTGTAGTTGTGTTTTAAGTATACTGCGTAATCTGTGTAAATATTGTGTGATTAGATTTCGTTTTATTTGTGTATGTTTTATGTGTGTGTTTTGCTGAAAACCAAGATATTTATAAGTTTCATTCTCGTCCATGGATCTTATATGGTCACCATGTTCGAGCTCAAAATCCACAAATTCTCTCTTACCAGCAGTGATGTGTTGTGTTTTGCATTTGTCAATACCAAACTCCATGTGTATATCATGTGAAAATTATTATTATTATTATTATTATTATGTTCTTATTATTATTATTATTATTATTATTATTATTATTATTTATTCATTCACACTTACATAGTGGTACAATATTAAATTTATGGGGGATAACATCTAGCCATAAATTCATTTTTGGGGAATCTTAAGATTAAACAAAATTGTATTATGTATCTAATATTTATGAATAAAATTAAATTAATTTAGATTAAAAAATTTTCGGACAATGTGGCATGTTTGTAATAAAACAGCTCGTTGTATTATTACAAATAATGTTAATAAAATAGTTAATTTTCGATGTAGACCGCCTTGGGAATTTTTCCCGTGGTCTAATAAATGTAACTTGTTGTAATTTTTATATATGTATATTATATCATTAAATAAATAAATAAATAAATAAATTATTATTATTATTATTTGTCCTAACCTTACCTTTATCAATTACACTAAGTATAACAGTTTCTTCAAAAGAGGGGCAATTACACTAAGTATAACAGTTTCTTCAAAAGAGGGGCAGTGCTTATTATTAATATTTTAAAACAGGTAAAAAAACACTGTAACCGTGATCGAAATGAAGTTACTTGCTTTTCCAGGATGAAGCCTAGTAATTATCTACGATTTCTACCTTCCGGGTATTTATTGGGAAGTTCGGCGGATTCCGTGCATTTCTTATCCACCTCTATTTACTACTGTATTGTAACTGTATATTGCAAATGTTATTGTAATGTAATACGGTTTGAAGTGGAATTTGTGACGCAACTAATGTAATAGTTTTTCATTGAGTCCACAAGGCTTTCAAAAAACTTCTTTTTTTAAAATAATTCACTTACATGCAACTTTAATTAAAACTCTAAACCTAAAGTTTCCTTAGTGGTATCTTCCTACTAACCTCTTGGTCAATATGTAATTTTGGGCAATGCTACTGGTAACCAGTTTTCTTAATAAATTCAGTGTGATTATATTACATTCTAATTAATTTTGCAAGTTCGTGAATTTTTCAATACTATTGCGCGTGCAACGTCTAACCTATTTTAATCTTAATACCAGAGCCCGGTCTACTCTAAATTGCCCCCTGAGCAACCAGGTCTACTTGCGCCCCTTTTTCTTATTAAATTTCGTATTAATTAATATTTTTTGTTTAGGCCTAATAAAGCGTTTTTTATTTAGGTAGTTTATAGTATATAAATACAAACACGACCGCCGAACTGATTGAGGCAATTGCCCAGTTAGCTCATTTATAGAACGGGGCCTGCTTAATACTTGTATTTAACTATTATAATATAACTATAATCTAATTACTTGCACAACATATAAACGTTATTATAACTACTATGACTGGTTGTTTTCTTTTACATTTTACCTTCACACAAATTCAATGTCTTCTGCTCTTACGTTATACAATGGTTGCTCGATTCTAACGCATCAGGAATCTAGGACATTATGCAATATGTAATTTTTGATGCTCGTATCCTTAAGTGAAATAATTATAAACATTACCGAATAAAAACAAATTTTTACTTGATTTGAACCCCTGCTTTATGAAGAGTTTTCGGGACAAACACACAAACAAACCGGTAACGTCAACCAATGATAGATATTACGAGTAAAATGGACAGATATCCAGACAGAGCGACCGACAGATAAACGAACGGCTTTATTAGTATAATTATCATGAATATTATTAAAGGGCACCCTTTATAAAGCATATACATATGTTCGCCGATTGTATATGTATGTATATGAATCTAATGTATTTTTTTAGATTATGATTAGATACACGTACATATCGCAAAAAGGAGCAGTTTGTACACGTTGCAATAAAGTCTACAAAAACATACAATCTTTAAAAGCACATCGAAGCTTGGATTGTGGGAAGAGTAAGTTAAGAAAGTGTTCTACTTGTACATATAAGTGCAAAAGAGAGTATCATTTAAAGAGGCATAGTTTATTCAAACATAATATTTCACTGCAATAGTTCGGCACCGAAAGGATTTTTTTATTCACCTT
Source organism: Pyrocoelia pectoralis (assembly GCA_036250285.1). Classification (NCBI taxonomy): domain Eukaryota; kingdom Metazoa; phylum Arthropoda; class Insecta; order Coleoptera; family Lampyridae; genus Pyrocoelia; species Pyrocoelia pectoralis. The sequence continues at coordinate 141,418 of CM070079.1, forward strand.
TAGTTTTTATACGGTTCAATTAGCACCACGTTTAAAACCCACTTAAAAGAAAAAACAGAAGGAGGGAGGACTAGATTTTCGTTTAACAATAAATTTATCATTATTTTATAAAAATTTAGACAGTATCATATAGTTTTCCTTATACTCGTACTACATCAAGTTTCGGATGCAATGAAATGTAATGTACATTTATAAAAATAAAGTTAAGGAAAGGAAAAATGTAAGAAATGCAAAAAGTAATATGTATACTATAAGCACTAGTTCTATAGTAACTTATTCAAGTACCTAACAGGTTTACTCTATTACTAAAAAAAAAAGTTTTACCATATTTTTGTAATTGTAAAATACAGTTAATCTGTTTGTGGCAAACAGTATGAAAAAGAAAAACAAAGTAAAGCACAAATAAACTAAATCATTATTATACTTGAATAATTATGATACAATAGATATAATTCCCATGGTACCACATCATGTGCGGGGATGAAACAAAAATGCCGATAGATGTACTCAGTATTGATGTCGTATAACCATTATTTTTATGTTACTTTTTGTAAACATCGATTTCAATATTATACTTAACGAATTTAAACTTTACCAATGATTATTATCCTACTGTTAATGTTAATTTCTGAATTTCAGTTATTACAATATTTTTCTTTAAAAAATTGTAAGCTCCAAAGATTTCCGAAAGTTTCCCAAGTTTTGCATCAGACAGTTTTATTTATTGATGTATCCATTAAGGGGGAAATGGATCTTGTGAATAGAGATTATTTTTTCTCCAAAACGATGATCCAGTTCATATTGCGTTGACAACAAACTGATACATTGTCGAGGTTAATTTACCATTATTCGTCGCAAAGGGCTTCTGGAAATGTCCAATTGCTGAGAACGACACCAAATTGATGTTGTCTTGATTGAATAAAGTGGAATAAGAATTCGGGTCACTTAACGAACACCTGCATGTTCGAAATAAGATAAGAATAAACAAAAAAGATAACGAAATGAAATTATGGGAAGTGAACAATTAAATAGAATTGGAGACATTTCTTGGATTGGTCAGGGGTTATAGTTGATGTCAAGAAAATATCAGTTAATTGTGATCGTAGCAACACTGCACGCGTCTATTTAAACCTGTTATGGCTTTCCGACATTTCTAAACAATCAGATGATTCATAGATTTCGCTAATAAAAATACTAAAGAAAAATTTACAGGAGTTGATAAGAGGTTTGGGATATGTTTGTCAAAATCTTTCCACTGATTATTACTTCAAAAATGTATCTGACTGTTTTTGTTGAATTGGTTTTCGAGGGAATTGCCGATGTTAAAAGTTAGTTCGCAAAATATGGCATTAAGATTACAACACTGCAGATATCAAAAACCACGACATTTATTGTGGTTTCGTAGTATTGTGTTCAATGACCACAAGGATTCCAGTTCATCCAAATGGCACTAAGATCTTTTGAATACGCGATTCTTATACATTCTCACCTTGACAGGAACAAAAATCAAATACAGGGTGTCCCTGAAATGCGTGGACATCGCTTAACCACAGATTCCTGGTTCGAAAATAAGACGATATAACAAAACTTACCTATATACAATTACGTTTCGTTTAGCTAGTATTCAGCTTCAAAGTTCTTTAAAAAAAAAGTTATTTTATGCATAACGACAGAACGCTTGGATCGATTTGGATAATATTCGGTATTGTACTCCTTACAGATGTAGGTCATCTTTTAAGGTGATATTAGTTATTATCAGTGAACCATAAGTGTACGAAACAGGGGTAAACCGGCATAAACCAGTCAAAAACTTTTTAATGTTAAGGCCAATAACTTTCAAAACAATAGTTTCAGAAAGAGACATTCCATAGTAATTTTTTTTGTTACTTGTTAATTGATGATATCTGTTAAGGTTTAGACACAAAAAAATAAAATCTGAGGGACGGCGCACTGCATACAGTTACTTGTTATTAATAAAAATATCATCGTCATTTATTTCATAGAATACCAGACTATTTAGTTACATTTGTTTTATGAAATGCAGTGCCTCAGATTTTATTTTTTTGTGTCTAAACCTTAACAGATATCATCAATTAACAAGTAACAAAAAAAATTACTATGGAATGTCTCTTTCTGAAACTATTGTTTTGAAAGTTATTGGCCTTGACATTAAAAAGTTTTTGACTGGTTTATGCCGTGTTACCCGTGTTAAATACACTAATGGTTCACTGATAATAACTAATATCACCTTAAAAGATGACCTACATCTGTAAGGAGTACAATACAGAATATTATCCAAATCGATCCAAGCGTTCTGTCGTTATAGACCAGGGTAGATAATATTTGAAACCAAAAAAAATTATAGTAGGATGAAACCTATTAGAAAAGGAAGGGAATACCCTTAAAATGAAAGGAAAAATAAATTACGGGCGATCTGAGGTTGGGAAGTGGTAGGGGGTGAGTTTTTAAGGGTAAAAATCGGTTAATCTCGATTTCCGGCAAAACTACAAGTTCTATCGAAAAAAGTTAAATGACAAAGTTGTAGGCAATAAAAAGATCTACAATTTTTGTATTTACACTTTTTCTCCTTAACCTCAAAATTCATGAGAAAAATTCAAAAAACCACATTTTTGGTTTTTAATTCTTATTTGTTACAAAAAAAAATTTTTTTTCATGAAACTTGGTGAAAACTTACCTTGTTATGTCCCAAATATATTGGAATTTTTTTGATTTAAAATAATAAATTTTTCATCTTCTTTTAACTCGATTCCGAAAAAGCACCCTAATTTTTAATCGAAAATTCTCACGTCAAAATATCTGATATTTCAGAAAAGTCGGTGGGCTTTTTGTTCGTTGAAATCTCTACTTTCTGATGGTGTTAAAGAAAATATACATTACTATGAAAAATCTTTTCAGAAAATGCAAAAAACCGAAAAATGCTAAAATTCGAATTATTTGTTTAATCTTCATGTACAATTTTGAGGTATTTATTAAAATTTTTACTTTAATTACTTGGAAAACGTTAACTTCCATGGTAGATTAATAAACCAAAAAATTACAAATCCATCGAACATGAATATCACAAAAAAACATAGTTGTTGTAAATATAAAGAATAAGATTTTATTAAAAAAAATGTGACTACTGCTATTTTTTCCGGTAAAAAAGTTGATTTATTCAATTTTCATTACATTTATGTAATAGAGAATCTCATTAGATAGAAATATACACGTAAATCGTACTATTGAGTAGAAATATTTTTTAATGATGAAATTTAAATCGGTTGGTTTGAAAGAACCCACCCTATTACACTATTATAATTTTACATTGCATATTAGTGCAATTGATTCATTTTTCCCCACATTATTTATGCTTGATGCTATAAGGTACCAATTTAATGATAAATCACAGGGCCATTAAAGGTTAACAATAGAAAAATGTCAAATAAACTACTCATTTTATTACAAAAAAATACATTTCTCCAAAAATATTTTCATAAAGTTAACACAAAATACAAAATATGAAATCAACTATATAATAAAAGAATGTGAATAGGATTTTTAAGATACAGTCGAATGACAGCAGGGCATACACATAATAAAAGTTACATGACCAAGAGATTAACATTACAGCACAAAAAGTTTGGCTTACAATAAACTTACTTAATTTAATTTGAAAAGTTAATTTTATGTCATTTTCAAGCAGAAAGTTCTACATAAAATTCAAATTCAAATAATTGTCATACCTGATAAGTAAAGCGTTGGAACACAGATCTCGTTTGGATACGGTTTTTACAAGCTGCTACGAAATAACAGTTAGTAAGGCCCAGACCCTCCTAGCCCATTCCCCACTTAACGTCTCTAGCCCATTCCACCCTAACTTCTCTATGAAATACCTTTTGATGGGCTACAATTTTACGAAGGTCACACAGACACACACTCAAAATAGAAATAAATAGGCATGTACGCATATTATTTAAAGAAAATTCTACTAATTTCTCAAAATTTTGTTGATGACATATTATATTAAATATTAACTCATTTAGTTGTTAGTTATAGTAGTACATTTCGACTTTCAATTTTTTGGTTTATTAATCTACCATGGAAGTTAACGTTTTCCGAGTAATTAAAGTAAAAATTTTAATAAATACCTCAAAATTGTACATGAAGATTAAACAAATAATTCGAATTTTAGCATTTTTCGGTTTTTTGCATTTTCTGAAAAGATTTTTCATAGTAATGTATATTTTCTTTAACACCATCAGAAAGTAGAGATTTCAACGAACAAAAAGCCCACCGACTTTTCTGTAATATCAGATATTTTGACGTGAGAATTTTCGATTAAAAATTAGGGTGCTTTTTCGGAATCCAGTTAAAAGAAGATGAAAAATTTATTATTTTAAATCAAAAAAATTCCAATATATTTGGGACATAACAAGGTAAGTTTTCACCAAGTTTCATGAAAAAAAATTTTTTTTTGTAACAAATAAAAATTAAAAACCAAAAATGTGGTTTTTTGAATTTTTCTCATGAATTTTGAGGTTAAGGAGAAAAAGTGTAAATACAAAAATTATAGATCTTTTTATTGCCTACAACTTTGTCATTTAACTTTTTTCGATAGAACTTGTAGTTTTGCCGGAAATCGAGATTAACCGATTTTTACCCTTAAAAACTCACCTCCTACCACTTCCCAACCTCAGATCGCCCGTAATTTATTTTTCCTTTCATTTTAAGGGTATTCCCTTCCTTTTCTAATAGGTTTCATTCTACTATAATTTTTTTTCCTTTTTCATTATTTTTGGCAGCTTCGGCACTGGTCTATTATGGATAAAATAACTTTTTTTTTAAAGAACTTTGAAGCTGAATACTAGCTAAACGAAACGTAATTGTATATAGGTAAGTTTTGTTATATCGTCTAATTTTCGAACCAGGAATCTGTGGTTAAGCGATGTCCACGCATTTCAGGGACACCCTGTATAAGTAAACGTTAAAGATATAAATATTAATTGTATAAAGAAAGAGCGGACGATTTTCTTTATGGTATCCCACTTCCCACTTTACGAAGGAATAGGTGTAGTTGAAATTCCCATACAGCCCCATCAATCCAGGTGGGTACTTTTGTTTCAACATTTTAATTTTCAACAAAGGATCCCAAACCTGAAGTGGTTGTTTTGATCCTAACAATGCACCAAAATTCTAAAAGATGTCTTTTATATATCGTATTAGCCAAAGATTGAAAGGTAATAGTAAATTATTTTATATGGCCGAGAAGTGTTACTTTTAATGGCGCGCCCGTGTATAGAAGACAGCCATGAAAAGTAACTTCTCCAAACAAAATATGCTATTTTTTCTTCAAACTTCCGCAAATCTACGCAACACATTTATTTTTTTTAATGATAGGTTTTTGAAGGATACTAGCGTTTGTTAAATTAAACGCCATTATCAAGTAGGTAAGTTTGTTTTCATGAATAGGTAGGTAGGTACTTTTTCCTTGGTAACGCAGTAAATAACGTTATTATTGAGTAAGAATTATTTACATTGTTGTGTTTCCATAACATCACTTTTCCACGCCCCGAAGATCTTATGTAGTTTATAAATAAAAAAATGTAGGTATCTAATCTATTAGTACAGTCAATTTAAACACAAAAATATACAAACATTGCAAAAAAACCTATGTTAGATTTGCTTTTTTCATGGTGTTAGGTTCGGTCCCAGTAGTAAATACTCAATTTTGCAACTTCGAAAAACTTGTGGAAACTGGGGGGGGCACCAAAAACCGCGATTTTTTCGGACTTTTTTCAGTTTTAGCCTCGTAGATCAAAAACTATGAGCTGTAGTGCAAAGAATATGATTATCTTTTTTAAACTGGACTAAATTTTCTACCATTTGAGCCTAACCGGAAGTCTGTAAGTATAATAGTTTCCGAGATACAGCTCTTCAAAAATAGGCATTTTCCCTAAATCTGTTTTTAACGTATCATCCATGATTCGAGCCAGATATTTCCACAACGACGTGCCCTACGACCGTTGTCATGGAGGAAAAAATTGTAGGACATTTTATCACCTTTTATTTAAGCATAGATGGATTCCTGTGGGCCTAACAGTTCTCGAGAAAATGACGGAAAACCGGAAAACAGTGAAATCGCTACGACTCCACTTATATGTAATAGCATTAATATGATTAGAAGACATTTTCTGATTATTCTTATTTAGCCTAGCGAACGAACGCTCAAAAAGGGCTAGTAGACAGACTTTTTGATCCTAAAGATTTTATTTCTGGGATGTGTTTGGTGATAATTATACGAAAAGTAGCGTAACAAAATGTGCAGATTTGTTTGGTTTTCCGATTACATCTCTTGAACAGGCCATCGTAGTGGGAAATGGCCAATTATAAAAAAAAGCTGATTAAATTTTCTACAAGTTTGCTTCTATGCGTTTTTTCTCTATCTCTATCTGTTGAAGAGATATTCGCTGTCAAGAATTGACATTTTTTTGAAAATCGCTTTTACACGACGTTTTTCGGCAAATATTGTGTCCTAGCTCCTAAAGTATTGGGTTTATAGCAAAAACTGCTGAAATAAAAGTTGTAGACCATAAAATTTCCTATAAAATACATATACCGTTTAATATTTTATCTCAAATAGATTAGATGTTATAGTTATTTAAAAAAAACGTTGAGTTCAAGATGGAATAGAGGGCACTAGAGAACAACTAATTTTGTGGGAGGTTTGGAGCTAAATCTGATATGTGAGTATTAAATACAGATTACCTGCATCCTTAGCCAAACAATTTCAGTCTTATCCGCCACCATGTTTAATGGTCTCTAGTCTTTTCTAAATACATTTATGATAGGGTTAATGTTTGACGAAAAGAACAAAAGTATTTTCTCAAGGCAGCTTTTATTTTATAATTGGCCATTTCCCACTACGATCGCCTATTCAAGAGATACAAAGGGAAAACCAAACAAATCCGCAAATTTTGTTACGCTACGGAGTTAGCTCATACGGTAGGGCCGGGGACTTTTCGTATAATTATCACCAAACACCTCCAAATACATCTTAGAAATCAAATCATTAGAATCAAAAAGTCTGTCTACAATCCCTTTTTGAGCGTTCGTTCGCTAGGCTAAATAAGAATAATCAGAAAATGTCTTTTAATCATACTAATGCTATTACATACAGGGTTTCCACGGCCGAGTGGGACATAGGGAAAATACATACAAAACCGTTTTTTGGTGAATATTATCTCCCTAGTACTACCTCATCCAAATTCAATCGCCGCATGACACAACTGGGCTAACAATGAACAATTCGACATAAAAAAATTCGTTTTGTAAAGCCCGAAAATGAGTGGGACATAGGGAGAATACAATCAAAATTGGTTTTTGAGAATTAAGATAACTTATGAATAGTTCGTACAATAACAAAAATGATCAGGTGCTCTTAATGTTACTTAATTTCCAATTGTTTGTAACAAGCAATAATTTTTTGGATTTTCTTACAAATGTCATTCTTGTCATGTTATTTGTGTAAAAGTGTGCAGTTATGGAAAATTATCCGTTACATCAACGAATTACTGTAATTGAACTCTATTATTCTGGTCAGAGCTATCGACAAATTCGCGATGCATTTGCGGCTATGGATGAAATTCAGCAAATTCCATCTGTCTCAGTGCTACAGCGGCTAGTTCAAAAATTTAAAAGTACGGGTTCGGTTAGAGTGCGCACTGATGAAGACCGTGGTAGAGCTGGTGATGGTGTGCAGGGCCCCAATTTAGAAGCAGAACAAACGGTAATCCAAGCTGTGGTAGAAACTCCTACCATTTCTTTGCATAAAATTACTGCGGCCACCGGGGTACCAAAATCTACAGCCCATAAAATTTTAAAAAAGCATAAGTACCGTTCGTACAAACTCCACCACGAACAGGAACTTTTGCCGGGTGATGCCATGAACAGAGCGGAGTTCTGTGAGAGTATGATGGAAAGGGCGAATGAAAACAGGGATTTCTTGGCGCACATCTGTTTTTCGGATGAATGTACATTTACCCTGAACAACGAACCAAACGTTCAGAATACTCGTATTTGGGCAGCAAAAAATTCAGGTTTCCGGATTGCTACCCGTACACAGTATCCGCAAAAGATTAATGTCTGGAGCGGAATATTTGCAGGCCATATCATAGGTCCATTCTTCATTGATGGGAATTTAAATGGACAGAGATATCTGGACCTCTTAAACAATCAAATTGTTCCTGCATTGGCTGCTTTACAACCAAACCTGCGTCACCAGGTATGGTTTCAACATGATGGATGCCCTGCCCACTCGAATCAAGAAGTTCGACGGTTATTAACGGACACCTTCGCTGGATGGATTGGCCGGGGAGGCACAATTGGTTGGCCGGCACGTTCACCGGACTTGTCGCCCCTGGATTTCTTTCTTTGGGGACATGTAAAGTCGTCAATTTACACGCACAGGCAGCACCAAAATATTGACGAACTGCGCAATAACATTCAAAGGGCTTGTGGTAATGTATCAAATCGACAGTTAGCCAATACGCGCCGCAATTTTTACGACAGGTTGGGGTACTGTTTGGTCCAAAATGGGGGACTTTTTGAATATTTATTGTAACGTTGTTGTGTTTTGTGTTAAACTAAATTTAATTGAATTAATTCATCTGTTATTTACTATTACTAATAAAATCATAAACAATAATGTTTAAAAACAAACAACAAAACCTCATTTTCTGTCTTTACAAAACGAATTTTTTTATGTCGAATTGTTCATTGTTAGCCCAGTTGTGTCATGCGGCGATTGAATTTGGATGAGGTAGTACTAGGGAGATAATATTCACCAAAAAACGGTTTTGTGTGTATTTTCCCTATGTCCCACTCGGCCGTGGAAACCCTGTATATGTGGAGGATTTCACTGTTTTCCGGTTTTCCATCTTTTTCTCGAGAACTGTTAGGCCCACAGGAATGCATCTATGCTTAAATAAAAGGTGATAAAATGTCCTACAATTTTTTTCTCCGTGACAAGATTCGTAGGGCACGTCGTTAAGGCAATATCTGACTCGAAACATGGATGATACGTGGAAAAAAGATTTTGGGAAAAATTGCCTATTTTTGAAGAGCTGTATCTCGGAAACTATTATACTTACAGACTTCCGGTTAGGCTCAAATTGTAGCAAATTTAGTCTAGTTTAAAGAAGATAATCGTATTCTTTGCACTATAACTCGTAGTTTTTGAGCTACGAGGCGAAAACTGAAAAAAGTCCGAAAAAATCGCGGTTTTTGGCGCCCCCCCCCCCCAGTTTCCACAAGTTTTTCGAAGTTTCAAAATTGAGTATTTACTACTGGGACTGAACCTAACAACATAAAAAAGTCAAACCTAATATAGGATTTTTTGCAATGTTCATGTTTAAAATGACTGGACTATATTCTTTCCCTTGCAATCCAATTTCCTGATTTTTACCATTTAGTAATTACATATAACACTATATGTTGATTATGCTACATGGGCGCCAAGGACCACTCGTGGACCAAACTCGGAATCTTTCAGATAATGTATTAGTGGTTAAGAGAATGATGCTTTAACTCCACACGTAGGTAATGATTACTTTACAAGACGGTGTACAGGGACAGTAATAGATTATTATTATTATTATTGTATTTTTCACATGAATAAACATTATGACTATTACCGTGTTGTATTATATCATTATATGTATCAAATTTTATTCTACCATTGTAATGATGTGAAATTTGTACATATTATTTGTTTTAGAACTCCTGGTAGGAATTCCTTAAATAATACAAATTTCTACCAGGAGGGGTCGCCAGCAAACGTAAACATCATTCCCACCAGATATCTCTCCCTCCTAATACTCCCACCGGTCCTAAAAATACCTTTATAAGGAATTGCACCGCAATAAAACAGAAGAACATACCGAGAGATCCTTGAGATCTGAAATCCGAATAACCTAAATGCAATTACGTACGGTCGTAAGCACCGAGCTAATTGTATTCCGTTTTCCGTTTATTCCTGTTATTATGCAATTACGTACGGTTGTTTAACACCGAGCTAATTGTATTCCGTTTGTTTAACCTGTTCTGTTGTAGTTAGTACGGTAGTAGAACCGAGCTAATTATACATATCCATTCCTTGCCTAAAACTTACGTACGGTAGTACAAACCGAGCTAAGTTTACAACTTACCATAGGACCTTTCTGTATAGCCGTAGGGCTGCGCTCAAAGGAACTAACCTTAATTCACCTGAAACCATAACCCTGAAATTAACCGCATTCCTGAAGAACCTGTAAATTCAAACCGTTTACTTGTAACTGACCGAACCCATTTAAAGAAATAATACTCACCAATGTATTAATTGAATTTTATTTCACAGCATAATTATTCACATTTTGTAAACGATTAATATTCAATTACAGAATCACCTGTCAATTCAATTATTAACTGGTGTGAAGCGAGCAACGTCTTTGGGTCGCATTCAAGCAACCGAACCAGAATTATTTATTTATTTTCGTTATTTAATTACTTGTTAATTTATTATTATTTTTCATTATATAAATTAGTACAAGGTACAGTTTTATTATTGAGTAAACGAACTGGTCTCCGACTATTTGCTACCCGAGGAAAAGTGTTTGAAAAGCCCTGGAGGTTAGGCAAAACATCATACAGCCTAATTCAAGCACACCAGGGAAGTTTATATAAACAAACCCTTACCAGGCACCCTAGCATGGAATGCTAGGCAAGCAAAATATTACACCATTTATTGGAATCGTGCTGTTTTAAAACTCATTTTGCAAATGAATCTAATCAACTCTTTTTTAGTTGACAAGGTACCACCTACACCGGAAAGGGAGGCTGTGTGTGAACATTGCAATAAAGTGTATAAAAATATACAATCATTGAACGCACACCGAAGGTTAGATTGTGGGAAGGCCAGATTACGCGAATGTTCTACTTGTACATATAAATGCAAAAGAAAGTTTGATTTAAAGAGACACACTTTATTTAAGCATAATATTACACTGCAGTAGTTTTGTACGCAACCGACTTTCTTTTCATCTTTTAGTACCGATGTGGAAACTAATCAAGATACTGATGAAAGTTTGTATTTTTTGCTAAGAAATTATAATGTTTTTGCCAAAATTACTGTTTTTCTAATTCCACGTCAAGTTTTGCACACATTACCTTTATGAGTACTTTATATCCTTCTCGATGTTTAGGTTTCTAAAACATTGCACGTAATTTCTTGATATCTAATTGTATTTCTTTTTAGATGCTTTATTCACGTGTAATTCCCTGGAACTGATGAACAGTAAGCTTACATGCCCTCGATGTGGAAAACTCTATAAAAACGCACCAAGCTTAAATACCCATTTGCATTTAGACTGTGGAAAGGAAAGGTTATTTTCTTGTGCAGTTTGTTCATATAAATGTAAACGAAAATACGATTTGAAAACGCACATCTTATATAAACATAATATGTCATCCAACCATTAATACATATATAGGCAATTATACCTACAATTGCAATTGCAATAAAATGTCCGGTTTATTTTTATAATTTCGTTATCCTTATCATACACCTAAATTCTACTCACACATTCAATGCATTTGAACGCAATGTGTTATCCAAGGTCCATAGGCCTGCCTTTGAGAAGAAGAATATCAATTTTATCACGATAACGGACGTCAACATATCCAAAACAATTGCATCAGAAAAAGTCATAAACGGTCTTATTCGGTTTTCATCTTCAACATATTCTTTGGTGGAAAACGTTTTTCTCCAGAAAAATTACAAGTGACAGTAGATAAATAATGTTTGGAATAGCAAAGGAAATTACTTTGGGAAGGGTATAGTATAACCGCATTGAAGCACTGACTAGCATTAATCTGATGAGACAAAAATAAAATAATTTTTGTTAAAATAAAGGTTTTTGACTCTTTTTATTTCGTAGATGCTGCAATTTGTGGCCCCTTGGGGTATTCTTGATTAAATAAGATGCAGGCTTCTGCGTACCTCACATTTCCATTGGTTTCCGCCCTGCAAAATTTCTATAAAATGAAATTGTTAACACAAAACAATATTAAGAAGTTTTAATTTTATCGAAGGTGATTCAATACTTATTAATTGCATACTCTTAATTAAGGTTTTTTCCTTTCCATCTAAGGAAGAATTTTACTAGAACCACAACAAGACTACATTTTATGGTCAATTATAGCTTTAAGTTCGTATTTACTCGTATTATTATTGTTACAATCCAGTCTTTTGATTCATTTCAAGGGAACTAACTGTAAAACCCATGGATTGACAAAGACCATCGATAAAATATACCTTACAAAGGTTGTTGGGCCAGCTTACCTTTTAATACAAGGTGGACGGAGAGAATATTAAATTTTTATTAAACAAGATAACAGTATCGGTTAAAAATATAGATATCTAATATCTGACAGACAACGGAAGTTACCTTTTTAGAATAATCACAGAAAAACAGTACTTTTGTTCCAATATACCCAGCTTCAAAGTTCTTTTCATAAATTTAGTATTTTTATGTGGATTGACAATCATTTACAGCCCTTTTTGAGAAGGAATGTTTTCATGCATCAAGCAAAATAGCTGAAAAAGTAGAAGCTGTCATCATTTGTATGCCTGGTATTTTTTGGAGTTTTGTCATTTATTAGGTAGTAACTTTTAAACATACTCCTAGCAAGATGTATTTGATCCTTAGATTTGTTGTTGAATTGGAGTAGTATCTACCCGCTACAGAACATTATAGAATTAATCGCCACGAATTATTAGTATCGAGCCAAAAAATATAGGTACAGCATGAAAGCCAAGACTACACAAGCTCGGATGACTCGCGAAACCCTAAGCAGATAAGAATAGGATAAAGGCTGAAAGAAAATGGCTGCTTAGAACCGTTTTTTTTTTATTTTAGCGGTGACAATTTTCAGAAAATATTAACCGAAATTTATGATGATTAAAGAAAGGAAACTCTGATTCTATCTACCTAAATAGGTTTTATCTACTTATTTAGTGAGGTAGTAAGCCATTCTTGTTTATTCTTGGTATAGTAATAATGTAAACCATCAAAACTGCACAACAATCGTGAATTCTGGTTACTTTGTTAAATCACACCTTTAAAGCTAACAAGGCAGTTATAATTTTACTAGCATTGTTATGTATACTGATTTATACTTTTTTAGGTTTTGGTATTACTGCAGAATTACGTTACCCATGCACGAATTGTCCTAAATCATATAAATCTCGGCAGCACTTTAAGGCTCACATAAAGTTTGAATGCGGAAAACGACCACAATTTAAATGTGATTTGTGCAGCAAACAGTATCATTTAAAATATCACCTTAATGCTCATGTTCGACTTTCTCATAATTGTAAATAAACTTTCTTGCTACTCTCACTGAATTAGTTCATTCTGTTTTTATTATCTAACTGCTAGTCTACAACTAGCACTTTTCTTTTCTCGGGTGAATGAGAGTTACAATTCTAATAACCTTAGGAAGAAAAGGTCATAATTCACACGTTAGAGTAGAAATTTTAAATATCGTTTAAGTGAATACAGAATAAGCCAAAAAGTTATGTGACACTTAGCGCACAAGATAAGTCTTAAAATGGTACATACAAAGGTGCAACTTTCTCAGGTAGATTAATAGTACATCAATTAATGTGAACCATTTTCAATTTTTAACATGTCGAGCCACCATTATAAAAAATGCTTTCCTAACCGGCGCCGTTTGCCCGATATTGATATGGTCGGTTCAAAAACATCAATGCAACGCTGATTTATGATTCCCTCGAATAAGAAAAACTCTTTTAGCGTTTTCGATCAGGCGGTACTATGTCATTTAATTATGTTGATGAAATCTATTATTGAGTATGTAACATAAATGAAGATGAAAACAATGCTAAAAAAACTACGATACTGTTTAGTTATAGATGGACGTTATTATGTGATAAAAAACTTGGTAGTAACTAATGAATGAGGTTTCATGTATTTAACATTCATTCAAGGTTGGCACTTTGAATTAGATTAATTTTTCATTTCCTCCAGTCAAGCAACTCTACCTACAAGGCTTCTGCATTTTTAATTAGGGTATTTTGCAACAACAGTTGACACCACCTTTTTGAAAGTTATCGAAGCGAGCCGGTCGTTCCTGTCTTCGATCTAAACTATATTTCAGAGTTTTTCTCATAACTTACCATTTCGGTATGACCTTTTATTTTCGATGTTATGATAATATTTTCTTTAAAGCATTCTCTTATTTGACAATTAAATTAAATTTAAAAAGTATTAAATGGTTCCGTATAATGATCAGTTTTTGATGAAAGACGGGAAGAAGATTTAAAATATCGAAAAACGCAGTATCTCAGTATACATACAGGACGAAATTTATTGCTCAGCCTTTGAAAGAATTCATTAAATTTTCAGTTTGTGATTTGTGCAGTTATGTTTCTCACACAAATCCTCCGGTACGCAAATTACATTCAGAAACTTTAGTATTTTAATGTCCCTTTTCTCATGGAAGACGATACTAATGGATTATTAACAACGAACACTATGACTGCTCGCAAAAGCACCAATGTTAGAAAATTGATATTTATATTTTATATTTAGTGTATATAAACAAGAGAAAATTGCTGATTTTACTGGATAGCCATAACCTTTAACTAAGCTATTTAATTCTACTAAAATACATATTTTGTGGTACGAGCGGATTTAATGAGTTAGTAATCCAACTAATCAACGGTTAAAAAATCTAATACGGGTACAATTGATGGATTGTCGCTTTGGGTCAGGAGTAAGTGATTTACTGACCAAATTTGTTTTCAGGAATCTACAATTCAATGGATAAAAAATATGTATGCCATACCTGTGGAAAAGGTTATAAATATAATCGTAATCGACACAAGCATATGAAATACGAATGCAATAAAAAAGGAAATTTCGTCTGTCAGTTTTGTCTGAAAACCTTTAAACAGAAAGCACATTTACAGTCACATATTGCTCACATGCACATGGACTCCTATGTGTAGCGATTGTTAATACGAAGTTATTTATGTTATTTTGATATGTATTATGATTTAGGAGAATGTATTACATTTATGGTTGAATAGTATCTTGATTATAAAATATACGATATAAATTGTGTCTATTTCCGGTCATAGCGACGTTAAATCTTTGTGTTTGATATGGGTTGATTTTCTTTAAAGACCGACTTACTATTACGCCAAAGAATTGCAGTAAAGAGATGCAACTTGCTCGTGATAGATACACCAGGGGTATTATTACTTTTATTTGTAGACTATTTTTTAGTAGTTTGGTTTTTTCAGATGTACACATGTTGGCTTCTAAGAGTTTACAAATCATTCTTGAATTTAATTGATTCGAAAATCATAAATTTATTGCAGTGATTTACCACTAAGCCAATTTATTTGTATAATAAAATACCAAATGAAAAACTTTTTGGGTTTGCAAGCTCCTGAATTTGTCTGTCTATTCCATTGTTAGAACCATATTGGTGGTTGTTCTATTGTAATTGAAAGGCTGAGTCGCACCGGCGTAGCCAGGTTTTAGTTTGGGGGGGGGGGGGCTTAGTTGTAGATATTTTGACATTAAGCCACACAGAAAGAAGAGGTAAGCAAAATTAAATTAAAAGTACGACGGGTAAAATAAATGAGATTTACTTTTTTAATTACGGCCCTGCTTAGTCAGGTTTATGAAAGCACATAGGTAGGTTTGCTAATTGTATTTATTTAATTATAAAGGATGGCCTTTATAATTAAATAAATACAATTAACAAACTTACCTATGTGCTTTCATAAACCCGAATAATACAGCTAATTAATGGAACAATTTATACAAATGAAAGGCTTAGAATACTTAGATTGAAAAGCCCCTTTCTATAAGAAACGAGAGCTCATTCAAATATGGTTTGGCGTATTAAGCAAATTCAAAGTGAATGTTTACACTTAATTATCTACTGAAATTTTATGCTTTATTTTATGCTAACATTTGTAAACATCGTGGAAGTAACTGTGTTCATATTCTATTCGTTATAATGGGACAAGATCATAATGTTCTTAGTATCTATTTGTAATTTTTATTTGTTGTATATGTATTTTCAGAAATGTACACAGAAGAAGTAGCAAGTTCGAATTATGTTTGTGATACTTGTAATAAAACTTACAAGTGTTCAAGATCTTTAAAATCCCACCAAAAATATGTATGTGGAAGAGATTTGCAGTTCGTGTGCGCCACACCGGGTTGTGTTTATAGAACAAAAACTAAGGGAAGTTTGAGACGGCACATGATTTTAAAACATCTGTGAAAAGTTCAGCTACAATCTACAAAATTTATAAGATTAATGCGTAATTGTATTAAAATGGGTTTTTCTATATTAGTTTACATAATTAGTAAACTTGTTAAAACTGTATCTTGTCCCTAATCACTATAATTTTATTAAGAATGTGTTGAGTACGTTAAATAAAGATTTATTTACTGACATGGACATTAATTACTGTTAGTTTACTGTTAATTATATTACAACCTTGATTTTACTCACTGAAACAATACAATTAGTTTGTTTCCCAACGAAATTGTTTGAAAAATAATCGATTCGACCGACCTCAAAAGTTATCATAGTGCAACAACATTCGAATCCTTCCTATAAAGGTACCTATATAAGTTTCCTGTAACACTAATTTCAAGTGTGACCAAGATACACTGCAGCACAATAAAGAGCATCCAAGATCGTTGTTTTTCAACAACCACATCATTTGAAACGATTTAAGGTCCTGTTTGTGGTGCATGACAAGCGTAAGGCGCAATACCACCAATTTCATTGATCGTCATATCACTGCTGGTAAGAGAGAATTTGTGGATTTTGAGCTCGAACATGGTGACCATATAAGATCCATGGACGAGAATGAAACTTATAAATATCTTGGTTTTCAGCAAAACACACACATAAAACATACACAAATAAAACGAAATCTAATCACACAATATTTACACAGATTACGCAGTATACTTAAAACACAACTACACGGTAGAAACACTGTCAAAGCTATTAACACATATGCTACACCGGCCCTTACTTATTCCTTTGGAATAATAAAGTGGACCAATACAGATTTAGAACAGGTACAGCGAAACACACGTACATTACTCACTAAACACCGAATACACCATCCACACGCCTCAACAGTAAGACTATACCTTCCTCGTTCACGAGGAGGTAGAGGCTTAACAGACATAGCCCTGTTACACCAAACACAAATACACAAACTACGAGAATACTTTTATAATAAATCACACATTTCAGCGCTACACAAAACAGTCACACATGCCGATAAATCTTACACACCGTTAAATATGAGTAATAGAAACCAGGGCATCTAACCAGAACGAAACCGTAACCGAAAACCGGAGAAAACCGCTATTTCATGCAAACCGAAAACCGTTATTTAACCGAAACCGGTTTCTTGTAATAACCGAAAACCGAAACCGTAACCGCTAATTCAATATCAATTAACCGGTTTAATAGCGGTTAAATTTCGTTCATCAAGTTCAATCCTCCTGTCTGCCGTCAAAAGCGTGGGAGTTGTCAGTTCAGCATCAACATACCTACTACGTACTCAGTACTCACTAGAGAAACTATTACTGGAATTTTAAGTTTGGTACGTCAATTTATATTTTATACCATTTATGACGTGCATCGGAAATTTCGTTGGATAAGCTATATGTATCATATGAAGATGTGCCTATCATTTACAAACCAGTACCACGTAGAAGTACGATTAGTACTTTCTCGTAGATATAATTATGATTTTTTACTATTACATGGAACTTCGCAATAAGGATAAGGATAATAGTTGGCATCTCCGACATTGAAGCTCAAAAAAGTTCTGATTAATAATGAATTATTATTAATTTATTACATTACTGATTAGATTATTACTACATATTTCCCAACTCTCCATTTGTCTTATTACTCTTATTTGAATTATTTCAATTTTATGTCAAAATTTAAAATGAAAATACGATCACTTGAACTTTTGAAGTAAAATTTCAGCTAAATAAATAAAATCATAAATAATCAAACATATCTGAAGCAGTTGTTAATTGTTATAGTTTGCATTTTTGCAAACTTCATTTTTCTGATTTTTTAACCGGTTTATAAACGGTTTTTCTAACCGGTTTCTAAACGGTTTTCCTAACCGGAAAAAGAACGGGTTAGTAGTATTCAAGAACGAAACCGGTAACCAATAAAAATGTAAAGAACGAAACCGAAATGAAAACCGAAACCGTTATATTCAGTTAACCGAAAACCGTAACCGAACCGTTATTTTTTTCGGTTAGATGCCCTGATAGAAACATCACACCACCAATGAGTAGAGACATGTACACCACACATAACATGCAAACTTGGACACAAAAGGCTTTACACGGACGATATCCACAGGAGATTAACGGAGACTGTGTTGATACTATAGCAACGCATGCTTGGTTAACCAAATGTGATATTTTCCCGGAGTCAGAGGGTTTCATGTTTGCCATACAAGATCAGGTCATTTACACACGAAATTACAGAAAACACATAATTAAAGATAGGACAATTACACATGATCTTTGTAGACAATGTTCGCAAAGACCAGAAACCATACAACACATTATATCAGCATGTACACGTCTAGCACAAACAGAATACAAACACAGACACGATCAGGTAGCTAAGATAATACACCAAAAACTCGCCACAAAACATAACCTTTCTACTGATAACACACCCTATTACAAATATACACCGCAAGTTGTACTTGAAAACACCACACATAAACTTTATTGGGATAGGACACTACTCACAGACAAAACTGTATATAACAATAGGCCAGATATAACACTTATAGATAAAACACAAAAAATCATATACATAATAGATATTGCCGTTCCCAACACAAACAATTTAGACAATACACACGCAGAGAAACACCGCAAATACACTGATATAGCTCAGGAACTTAAAGCGCAATGGAGAATGGGAACTGCTCTTACAGTACCCATTGTTCTTAGTGCAACCGGAGTTATACCAAAACCAATACATCACAGTTTGCACATTTTAGGCTTAGATAAGAACATATACATACAATTACAAAAGGCAGTCATCATCAACACTTGCCACATAGTTAGAAAATTTTTAAACATAACGGAAGATACTGCACATCACTCAGAACCACATCACACACTTTCAACTAATACCATTCAAACACAAAATGAAACACAACACTCAATCCTCCCTTCACAAATTGAAACTCTGTTGCATACACAACAACACATTACAGAAAGTCCATTAACAACACACAACACTTCAACAACCACTCATGTGACACCTCTAACTCGTTCACATACACCCAAACGCAAACACACAATAAATTCACAATTAGCACAAAACACAAACAATACATTACCCACTCGAGTGCAACCTATGCGCCGAGCTAAACAACAAACATTTACACAATAAACATAATACATATGTTTTTTTACAGCTTTATTTAATATAGGTATATGTATCTATTACTAGAACTAATCGTTACTTGATTCCGATCCGTGCGGTTAGGTAACCAGGCTTGGCCTGAGTATCGATAAGAACCGAAATACAATAACAATAAACATAATACATATGTTTTTTTACAGCTTTATTTTATACAATATGTTTCTATTACTAGAATTAATCGTTACTTTTTTTTTATTCCGATCCGTGCGGTTAGTTAACCAGGCTTAGCCTAAGTATCGATAAGAACCGAAATACAATAATAATAATAATAATAATAATAATAATAATAATAAAGAAAATTTATTAGTGAAGCAGAAATTACAGAAATTAAAAATAATATTACCAATTCGATAAATACTTATTAAATAATATAATTTTGTTTTAATCTTAAGATTCCTAAAAAATAAATTTATGGTTGGATGTTATCCCCCATAAATTTAATTATTGTACCACTATGTAAGTGTGAATCAATAAATAATAATAATAATAATAATAATAATATGTTAATGCTTTCGTGGCTTTTACAAATTGGGATCAAATACACCGAGGCTTCTCAAACAAATACATTATCTAAAATGTGATCAGCGTTGGTTTTATCAACGTCATTTAATTTAATGAACATAATATGTGTATAGTATTTAGTATGTTCACTTTTTAACAGCAACTTCAAATTTATATTGTATAGATATATGTATTAGTAGGACTAATCGTTACTTGATTTCGATCCGTGCGATTAGTTAACCAGGATTGGCCTGAGTATCGATAACAATCGAAGTACATAATAATAATTAGACAAAACATACATATTATGTTCATTTTTTCTTTTCTACAGGGTGTCCCTGAAATGCGTGGACATCGCTTAACCACAGATTCCTGGTTCGAAAATAAGACGATATAACTAAACTTACCTATGTACAATTACGTTTCGTTTAGCTAGTATTCACCTTCAAAGTTCTTTAAAAAAAAGTTATTTTATCCATAACGACAAAACGCTTGGATCGATTTGGATAATATTCGGTATTGTACTCCTTACAGATGTAGGTCATCTTTTAAGGTGATATTAGTTATTATCAGTGAACCATTAGTGTACGAAACACGGGTAACACGGCATAAACCAGTCAAAAACTTTTTAATGTTAAGGCCAATAACTTTCAAAAAAATAGTTTCAGAAAGAGACATTCCATAGTAATTTTTTTTGTTACTTGTTAATTGATGATATCTGTTAAGGTTTAGACACAAAAAAATAAAATCTGAGGGACGGCGCACTGCATACACTATACTTGCCATTAATAAAAATATCATCGTCATTTATTTCATAGAATACCAGACTATTAGGTTACATTTGTTAAGAAATGCAGTGCGCCGTCCCTCAGATTTTATTTTTTTGTGTCTAAACCTTAACAGATATCATCAATTAACAAGTAACAAAAAAAATTGCTATGGAATGTCTCTTTCTGAAACTATTTTTTTGAAAGTTATTGGCCTTAACATTAAAAAGTTTTTGACTGGTTTATGCCGTGTTACCCGTGTTTCGTACACTAATGGTTCACTGATAATAACTAATATCACCTTAAAAGATGACCTACATCTGTAAGGAGTACAATACCGAATATTATCCAAATCGATCCAAGCGTTCTGTCGTTATGGATAAAATAACTATTTTTTTAAAGAACTTTGAAGCTGAATACTAGCTAAACGAAACGTAATTGTATATAGGTAAGTTTAGTTATATCGTCTTATTTTCGAACCAGGAATCTGTGGTTAAGCGATGTCCACGCATTTCAGGGACACCCTGTATAAAAAGTCACTAAGTCACGAATAAGTGACGCCAACGGAGAAGCCTAGGAATATAGGGTCTCTTTTTGTTATTGATGCGCGACGCTGCGTTCATGTTAATGCCTTCGCGGAAAGAGGGTCGACGGGACGTGGCTTTTACAAATTGGGATCAAATACACCGAGGCTTCTCAAACAAATACATTATCTAAAATGTGATCAGCGTTGGTTTTATCAACGTCATTTAATTTAATGAACATAATATGTGTATAGTATTTAGTATGTTCACTTTTTAACAGCAACTTCAAATTTATATTGTATAGATATACAGGGTGTCCCTGAAATGCGTGGACATCGCTTAACCACAGATTCCTGGTTCGAAAATAAGACGATATAACTTAACTTACCTATACAGGGTATACCACGGAACCCGTTCATTAGAAGTTTCTGAGGTCCCTTACTACTTATGAATTTGAAACTTTCAGGTTAAGGATAACCCATAGCCTTCTTTTGTTCTAAAATATTGTCGATGTTGTACAACTTCCGGAAAGACCGGAAATCGCCATTCATCTTCTTATTTTAAATGGAACACCCTGTATATTATTGCATTTTTGGATTATACAATCGATTCTGCGTTAATATGTATTAGATTATCCTATACCTATCTTCAACTGTTTTTGAGATATTATGATTTTTTGAAAAATTTGCGCTTTGCGGAGGGATGTTTAATAGCCCACCTTTTGCTCTTCTTTGAACGCAAAACATTCATACTTTACAAACACGAAGTAAAACCATAAGGGTTCACAAAATGTATTTGCAAACCTATCATAGATTATACAGGGCGTTCAAAATTAGTAGCAAAGTTAAAAAACTTCAAACACCAAAAAGTCATTTTTTTCAAATCGAACACCCTGTATATTTTTACATATTTGGAAGACGATTTAATTTAGGCATCGATAAGCTGTAGGTATCCCTATACCTATCTTTAGCGGTTTTGTAGTTATTAATACTTTTTATCTAATATTGATTAAAACTGCACTTAAAACCTATGCACATTTGAAAGTAGGCTGTGAGTATGACAATAGGAAAAACAATTACTTTTACAAAACGAATTTAATGATCTTATTTATACAACAAACAAATAAAAAGGACTATAAAATGGATATAGAACAAATTCAAAATATCAGTATTGGAATATGCGTTAACTGCTTCCATTTTATAAAATTGTTTACTGTTTACCACCTGTTTGCTTTAATGAGCATGACATCCAGATAAACATTCGTTTGTCTAATCATACTAATAATAATAATAATAATAAGATAATATAATAATAATAAGGTAGCTAAGATAATACACCAAAAACTCGCCACAAAACATAATCTTTCTACTGATAACACACCCTATTACAAATATACACCGCAAGTTGTACTTGAAAACACCACACACAAACTTTATTGGGATAGGACACTTCTCACAGACAAAACTGTATATAACAATAGGCCAGATATAACACTTATAGATAAAACACAAAAAATCATATACATAATAGATATTGCCGTTCCCAACACAAACAATTTAGACAATACACACGCAGAGAAACACCGCAAATACACTGATATAGCTCAGGAACTTAAACCGCAATGGAGAATGGGAACTGCTCTTACAGTACCCATTGTTCTTAGTGCAACCGGAGTTATACCAAAAACAATACATCACAGTTTACACATTTTAGGCTTAGATAAGAACATATACATACAATTACAAAAGGCAGTCATCATCAACACTTGCCACATAGTTAGAAAATTTCTAAACATAACGGAAGATACTGCACATCACACACTTTCAACTAATACCATTCAAACACAAAATGAAACACAACACTCAATCCTCCCTTCACAAATTGAAACTCTGTTGCATACACAACATAACTACTCAACCCTCATTACCATATTTTATTTTCGCATACTCATAGCCTACTTTCAAATGCGCATAAATTTTTAGTGGGGTTTTAATCAATATTAGATAAAAAGTGTTAATAACTACAAAACCGCTAAAGATAGGTATAGGGATACCTACAGCTTATCGATGCCTAAATTAAATCGTCTTCCAAATATGTAAAAATATATGGGGTGTTCGATTTGAAAAAAATGACTTTTTGGTGTTTGAAGTTTTTTAACTTTGCTACTAATTTTGAACGCCCTGTATAATCTGTGATAGGTTTGCAAATGCATTTTGTGAACCCTTATGGTTTTACTTCGTGTTTGTAAAGTATGAATGTTTTGCGTTCAAAGAAGAGCAAAAGGTGGGCTATTAAACATCCCTCCGAAAAGCGCAAATTTTTCAAAAAAATCATAATATCTCAAAAACAGTTGAAGATAGGTATAGGATAATCTAATACATATTAACTCAGAATCGATTGTATAATCCAAAAATGCAATAATATACAGGGTGTTCCATTTAAAATAAGAAGATGAATGGCGATTTCCGGTCTTTCCGGAAGTTGTACAACATCGACAATATTTTAGAACAAAAGAAGGCTATGGGTTATCCTTAACCTGAAAGTTTCAAATTCATAAGTAGTAAGGGACCCCAGAAACTTCTAATGAACGGATTCCGTGATATACCCTGTATACAATTACGTTTCGTTTAGCTAGTATTCAGCTTCAAAGTTCTTTAAAAAAAAAGTTATTTTATCCATAACGACAGAACGCTTGGATCGATTTGGATAATATTCGGTATTGTACTCCTTACAGATGTAGGTCATCTTTGAAGGTGATACTAGTTATTATCAGTGAACCATTAGTGTACGAAACACGGGTAACCCGGCATAAACCAGTCAAAAACTTTTTAATGGTAAGACCAATAACTTTCAAAAAAATAGTTTCAGAAAGAGACATTCCATAGTAATTTTTTTTGTTACTTGTTAATTGATGGTATCTGTTAAGGTTTAGACACAAAAAAATAAAATCTGAGGGACGGCGCAAATATATTCCGGATCCAATATTAGAAAATGATTCGTACATTTTATATTGGGATAGAATAATTATAACAGACAGGGAAGTCTCACACAATAAACCCGATATTGTTATAATTAATAAAATTGATAAACATGCTGTTATCATTGATGTTGCTGTGCCATTATCCACAAATATTATAAAAACTGAAAACGAGAAACGCAGAAAATATGAAGCATTGGCAATTGAGATGATGGCAATTTGGAATTTAACTAAAATCTACATTACTCCAATTGTTATTTCGGCAACAGGTGTAATTTCTTGTAAATTTGAATCTTATTTAACATCACTAAATTTGAATCCAAAATTATTTGTGATAATACAACGCGCTGTTTTATTACAAACATGTCACATTGTCCGAAAATTCTTTAATATAAATTAATTTAATTTCACTTATAAATTAATAGTAGATAATATAATATAATTTTATTTAATCTTAAGATTCCTTAAAAATGAATTTATGGTTGGATGTTATCCCCCATAAATTTAATTATTGTACCACTATGTAAGTGTGAATGAATAAATAATAATAATAATAATAATGAATCTGGAAGTCTCTGACAAATGTAGAAAATGTCTCTCCAAGAATGAAACCATAGAGCACATTATAGCTGGTTGTTCTAATTTGGCACCGATTGACTATCTTTATAGACATAACCAGGTTTGCAAAATTGTACATCAACAAATAGCGAAAAATTTAAAGTTAATAAACAGTATTAAACCTTATTATAAATACATTCCGGAACCATTATTAGAAAATGATTCATACTTCTTGAATTGGGATAGAATAATTATAACAGATAGGGAAGTTTCACACAATAAACCCGATATTGTTATAATTAATAAAATTGATAAACATGCTGTCATCATTGATGTTGCTGTGCCATTATCCACAAATATTATAAAAACTGAAAACGAGAAACGCAGAAAATATGAAGCATTGGCAATTGAGATGATGGCAATTTTGAATTTAACTAAAATCTACATTACTTTGTTATTTCGGCAACAGGTGTAATTTCTTGTAAATTTGAATCTTATTTAACATCACTAAATTTGAATTCAAAATTATTTGTGATATTACAACGAGCTGTTTTATTACAAACATGTCACATTGTCCGAAAATTCTTTAATATAAATTAATTTCACTTATAAATTAATATCTATTAGATAATATAATATAAGTAATTTTATTTAATCTTAAGACTCCTCAACAATGAATTTATGGTTAGATGTTATCCCCCATAAATTTAATTATTGTACCACTATGTAAGTGTGAATGAATAAATAATAATAATAATAATAATAATAAATTAATTAATTAATAACGAGAAACGCAGAAAATATGAAGAATTGGCAATTGAGATGATGGCAATTTGGAATTTGACCAAAATCTACATTACTCCAATTGTTATTTCGGCAACAGGTGTAATTTCTTGTAAATTTGAATCTTATTTAACATCACTAAATTGGAATACAAAATTATTTGTAATAATACAACGAGCTGTTTTATTACAAACACGTCACATTGTCCGAAAATTCTTTAATCTAAATAAATTTAATTTTACTCATAAATATTAGATACATAATATAATTTTGTTTAATCTTAAGATTCCTCAAAAATGAATTTATGGTTAGATGTTATCCCCCATAAATTTAATTGTTGTACCACTGTAAGTGTGAATGAATAAATAATAATAATAATACGATCAGGTACACCAAAAACTCGCCACAAAATATAACATTTCTACTGATAACACACCCTATTACAAATACAATACACCGCAAGTTGTACGTGAAAACACCACACACAAACTTTATTGGGATACGACACCACTCACAGATAAAACTGTATATAACAATAGGCCAGATATAACACTTATAGACAAAACACAAAAAATCATATACAGTGCTCGCCAAAAAGTCGGCACCAAATGGATTTTTTTTTTGGTTTAAAAAAAAAATTTACGGCAATAATTTGTGCTAGTGTGAAAACCCTATCAGATATACCGAGCGATTTTCACTTAGCTAGGAAATGGCGTTTTTCACAATTATCTAAATTCTAAAAGTGCTATTTTTCGTAAATTAAGCAAGATTTCAATGAATTTTTTTCATCGTCTGTTAGTTTTAGCTTACCAAACAATCTCAAGACCAGAAAATATTTTTTTTTCTTTAACTTCCGCCCGAACTAAAGTTTTAATTTTTTACAACTTTTTCAAATTTTCACATACCAAGACATGATTTCAAAATTCAATTTGATTTCATTAAAAACGTTAAAGATTTATAGTTGGAAAAAACAATAGAAAATTGTTAATTATTCCTTTAGGTTTGTTATTATTTACAGAAAAGTAATATTGTTACATAATCTTTACGTTTTTGGTGCAAGATACTTTATGGGAGAAATGTTCTTCAATGATAATACGTGGCTTCTAAAAACTTTAATTTACCCTTACTGATTAATTACTTTCACAAAAATCCTGTAAATGTTCTTCGAGGAAATTTTTCTTTATTCAGTTTACATGATTCAGTCAATTAAATAGTACAACAATCCACAACCGTCTCATATTCTGCCTACTTAATATACAGTAATAGTTATTTACATATGAGTACGGTAAATCAAGGTTTACGTTAACAAGTGAGAAGTTTACTGCCGAAGCGTAGCTGAGGCAGGAATTTCGAAAGGAGTAACGTAATCTGATTTAACGTACAAATAATGTAAAACATTTTATTTCATACTGGCCATACATTCATTTCTTAAGAGTTTTTCTATTAACTTTATATAAAATTTGACGTTTCCAAAGTCATGTCACTTTATGTTGCTATGGCAACCTTTGTATTCGGGTACAAAATTTCTAGTACGGTATAGTACGGTAAAATTTCATTTTCCGGACTGAAATGAGTCCGGAAAATCAAAGAATGTGACACAGGATGAAATAAATTTCATTTACTTCACCACACGTGCACTATCAGAATTATATTAAATGCTTTCTACGCTCTTTAAGCTGTAAGATAAGCTACAACCGTCGGGGCCATTCCAGTTAGTATAGAGTTCACTGTCAGAGGGTTGCAACTATAAAACAAGAACTAAAGGAAATTTTAGACGTCACACGATTATGAAACACCGATCAAAAATAGCAACTACTATAGATTATCATATCCATTGAAATTCGGAACAATATGGCTGGAAAAGAAATTATTTGGACAGGTGAGACTCGTTTCGAGGCATCTATGTCTGTGGCCGTAGTCAGGTCGTAATTACAATGTAAGAAGAGGCTTTGAAAACTAACAACTTAAATCAAAATGTTCATCACCTTGTTTCATTATATGTAATATGGAACGCTAATTTATGCTTTGTTTAAATATTAAAATTACATAAAACACGTTAAAAAAATTTTCAAATTGTTTTGAAGCCAATTTCCAAAGGGAAAACATTTTATGTTACTGTGTAAAATCAATGTCAAGTATCGAATAAATTAATTGTTGTTAAAATTGTATGTTGAAATGTTAGAAGTATATTGAAATATTTAAGCAGATCGATAAGCTTCATGTGTTACCTTTCTGTAGCCGCATTTCACAAAATGCATACGCAACCTTAAAGAGAAATGGCATCAATTTTGTGGTCTCCCCAAAATTGGTTCCACCCTGTGTAGATTTAAAGATAGGCTGAAAAATTACAACTACCAGGTATAATTAGTTATTACAAACTGAACTGCAATGATAGCGGTTCATGGTATGCCGGCCCCACTTCCCGCAAACCAAAGTTAAAGAGCACAAACGTCAAATGAAAAGTAATAACACAGGCACACAGTTCTCGCACTTTGCTGCACACATTCTCAACGCTTCGTCACACATTCTGTTACTCAACTGAAGTTTTAGACAGTAATAACCTTAAACTCAAAGAAAAATATTACATCACCAAATATAACAAAATCACACTTTCTTCTTTTTATGTTCTTTATTTCAACTTTATGCTAGTGGACAATTTTTGGTTGTAAATGTTGCTCGTCATATAAGCGAAGAGCTACTGTTATTATTCTAAATTTGAATGTAACATTTTGTCATCGTATCGTGCTTCAGAAAAAAAGTAGCTTGTGTACATCCATATCAAATCCCAATGTGGAAGAGATTATGTCTGTTATATCACTGATTGTGAATACAAGGTTAAAACAAAAGTAGAGTAAACTTTTTATGAGAACTACATGACGTCATACAATTTTCGACACAAAAATCGTTCAAAACAAGCAAATACAACAAAAACATTGGACGTGCGAAAACAAACTAAAGTCAAATTATTGTAGGTACGTAC
This sequence comes from Pyrocoelia pectoralis, assembly GCA_036250285.1. NCBI lineage: Eukaryota > Metazoa > Arthropoda > Insecta > Coleoptera > Lampyridae > Pyrocoelia > Pyrocoelia pectoralis. Next base: position 170,098 of record CM070079.1, read on the forward strand.
TTCCCTACCATTTTAAAAATGAGATCGTCGAAATAAGATTATTGGTGTCTGCACATTATGACGTCTTGTAGTTCTCATAAAAATTTTACTCTACTATGTAATATTAAAACATTCCGCTAAAACTGTGTAGCTATTGTTGTTATGTGTTACCTAGATGTACTTATATAAAAATGTGAGGAACTAAAAGGTCAGGCTATGCTTATTTATGCTTTGTACGCGCAAGTACCAAGTAACTAACAATAATATTGTGCATGTTAGTGATACAGTTCATTCAAATCTATGGATATTATAAAATTGTATTTAATATTTGTTAAATTTAATAATAAATCCTAATGAAACGGTAATTCGAACTGAGTAAAATTAACTGTTTCAGGTTACATGTTTTCACACATTGGAGAACCTCGTTATCGTATTATTGTTACGGCCAATGAACAAGGAAGGTATGCTTGTGAAAGATGTGGAACATCATATAAAAATAGAACACATTTATCACGGCACTTTCATCATGAATGTGGAGTATTGTCAAATTTTCAATGTAATATATGCCAGAAAGGTTTTAAGCGTCGAGAACATCTTAAGAGTCATCTTCAAACCCACATGCACTACAGCTGAACTTGTTTCCTTTTGTACTTGCAAAAATTCCATGTTAACTACACTCACCGCCAAATTAGGGCGACACTTAAAAAATACATTTGTTTTTTTTTGGATTTGGGTCATCGTTGATTAATGTATTATTTTTAAATCTAGTATTCAATTGTTTATACAAAATTGACAGCTGCCAAACGTTTTAAAAAAAATTATAGAATCATTTGAAAATTTGCTCGTATTTTCGTCATATTACAGCTTCTAAAAAAATTAATTTTTGTTTCGTAATTGATATCAAATCCAATCCAATCATGAGAACAATAATAGCAATAATATGAGGGATTTATAACCCCGACAGAAGTTGCTAGAGCTACGGCAGTAATGGTTGTGGCCTTCGAACATATAACAAAAGGAAGGAACATGTATATGGCAAAATGAGTAACATTAATGGTTTACCAATATGGCTACCTACTGTGACGTATTCCGTCGAGTCATTGGTGTACTGTTAAGCAGGGTCGTAAATCCAACATTTGTATGTTTACGCGCCCGCTGTAAACAAAATAAAATGCATAAATTTTTTTTTAATTTTATTGCCCTTTAAACATAATTAATTTGGTATGCATATTTCTAATTTTTTGCACATTCTCTATGTTCTTAACCGTATAATGAATTCTACGCTACTGGTAATTTTTTAATTTTAAATCGACAAACTGCACGCTACACCCGTTTGACCAATCACAAATGGTTTACTGTTACGTCACTGTGACGTAAAGCCTGCGTAACTTCCGTTACATTGTACCATCTACTAAACTATAGGGATATTCCTTCCTTTTGTTATATGTTCGAAGGTTATGGCCAATCTTACCGCGCAGTGGCTAAAACCCTTCAAACATCAAAATCTACTGTTCATAGGAATGTTTTGCGATTTAGAGATACTGCTTCCTACATGAGACGGAGAGAGCAGAAAACGGTCAACTACGATCAGGGACCATCGTTTCATAGTACTCCAAACTTTGAGAAACAGACGGCAAACAGTAGTACAGGCCAGAATAGCTTTACAAGAGGTGCCAGGTGTACAAATAAGTGGAAGAACAGTAAGAAGAAAGCTCAAGAAAGTCGAATTTGGTTCATACGTACCAGCAAAAGCTCCAAAACTTACGGTACGGCATCGAGTAGCGCGACTTGCTTTTGGACATGAACAACAGGAGTGGGATATGGATCAGTGGGGTCCCGTTTTGTTCACGGACGAGAGCCGTTTCTGTGTAAACTCGATCGATGGGAGAGAAAAAATACGGGGACGCCGAGGAGAAAGATATAGCCAATTTAATTTCACTCCCACACTTGCTTTTAATGAAGGCTCAGTTATGAGCTGGGGTGGAGTATGTTTGAGAGCGCGCACAGCCTTGGTGATAATAAACAAAGGCACAATGAATGCTGATTGGTACATCACCAATATTTTGCAAGACCATGTGGTACCTTTTGCCCCATATATCGGGGAAAATGTTCTGTTTATGCAGGATAATGCTCGCCCGAATGTCGCTCGCTGTGTAACACATTTTTGTAATACTCGTATATGTCTAAATATCAGAATGGATTGACCTGCTAGGCCTGCTGATATGAATCCTATCGAACATGTCTGGGACATGTGTTAGGAAGAAGAGTTAAGGCAAGAAATCCTGCACCCCAAACGACACAAGAGCTAAAAATATGTTGTTTGGGACAAGTTGCCTCAAAATTTAATTGACAATGCCATTACGAGTATGCCGAGACGTATGACTCCATTGATAGGTGCTCGTGTAGGAAATACCCGCTACTGAAATAAAGAAAACTTCTAAAATAACAGAAAAAAATTTTCCCCCAACTCTTTTTTTTTATTTGCGATAATAAATAAATAAATTATTTATTTAATGTTATGTTAAACTTGTAAATTAATCTATTGTTTTGCAAAAAAACGTATTTTTTACGTGTCCCCTTAATTTTGCCGGTGAGTTTACACTGTTGTACATGAATAAAATTGAAATACTGAATATTAGTTTAGTAATATTATAATAATAACCTTTATCATTCCTTTGATCCTTTGATTATGTACGTAGTATCACATGGTTCCTTGGATTATTTGGTGCTTGTTAACACTAACAGTTTAAACTTTATCTTAGAATAACAATGACAGAAAATCAACTCCGCTTATTTTTTTATTTCAATTTTCTTACCCTGTGTACGTGTAGATAATAAATTTTTATTCGTCGTTTTAAGAGACAAATTATTATTATTTCTATCTTAACGATTACGGATGTGTTGCAGATTATTATTTGGTTAAACACATAGGTTTATAATAGATTGTATTATGGTGGAAAATTGAAATGATACTATAATTTGGGTACAAAACGAAATTAGTCAATGTTCAAATTATTATTTCACCAAAAAGGCTCTTCGTCAATAAGTTCTCTTTATTGACCATTTCAGGATTTATAAAGAAGAGCTGACTGTTTTGAGAAGTACTTCGTTCCTTGACAATTCTGAACTCTGTAGAAACTACTTGAGCCATTTTATGTTGTCTTATCTTTGACCAACGTAACACAATCACCACCCCTCACAACAACACTCCTGTAGAGCTGTGCTATCCAGGGCTATCCGGAAAGAACCTGCGGCTACTTGTGGGCATACTTTCTGGGCACCGTAAACTTAACAAGCGCATGCGCCGCATGGCTTGGTCGAATCACCATCCTGTAAAGGATGCTACACAGACGACCAGACAGCGCAACACATACTTGATGAGTGTCCCGTACTCGTCGAATTAAGACGATCCATGTTGGGGGAATCCTGGCCGGACATGGCAGAGCCGCTTCCCCGTCCAGCGTTCTCAGGTTTACCTCAGGTGTGGGATGGCTTGAGTGACGTTGCGGGACTGAACGACTCTAATCAGGGAGGCAGCACAAAGGGCTCGAATAGGTGGCCTACGCCTACGTGCGTGTGGACTTCTGACTACCCTCCCATCGTAATCCAGAATCCAGAGCTGTGCTCTGCGGTGTTTTAACAACAGCTGTTCAAACTTCAAGTGGTACGTGTAATTTACTTCTTGCCGCATATATAAACCTTGCCACATCCATCTACATAATTGCATTTACTCACCATTAATGAATTTAATCAGATCTTATGGCTACAACTAGGAAGACTCGTTCAATTGTTAACAACTTACATGCAAGTGCCATTTTACAAACCAGAACCAGAAATATACGAGTTAACCATAGAGTTGGTTTGTGGATTATTGTTTGTTCTTCTTTTTCTGGTATCTGTCCATACTCGATTGGTGTATTTGAATCTTTGCCTCAGTCATTTGTTCTCTGTCAAATACTTTTCTTTTATTGTTCCTCTTTCATTCCGTTTCTTTTCCGAAAGATCTGTTCTTCCTTACCGTTATTGTTTGTCTTTTAGTGTTTTCTGCTAACAGCTACAATTCTGCGGTGTTCCGGCTTTAATGGTTAATAGTAAAGATTTATAGAAATGCATGTTAGTATAAATAATTTGTTATGCTAAGTTATATTAAATATTAGTAAACCGTAGAATTTTAGAAAATTCTTTCTCCAACTACTTCAGTCAGTTCTCGTAGAGTTAGACTTTTTGTGCACTTCACAATAGAAATTTTGATTAATTTCGTATATACTAACATTGTTTTTTTAGGGTCAAAATTTATAATGGACGCTTTCACATCAGAGGAGAAATTGTATGAATGTGGAATATGTAATCGAAAGTATAACCGTAAAGACACTTTTTTACGTCATGTTAAATCAGAATGTGGACAAGAACGCAAATATCAATGCAGACATTGCTTGTTCAAGTTTAAAAGAAGGGAACATTTAAAACGTCACCAAAGAAGAATTGACATTAACGGTATGGTTATTGAAACGTGCCGAAGTGTTTTTAAACAGACTGTATTAACTCAGGCGAATAATAATTAATTAAAACTAGGCATAAGGAAAAGTTCTAATTAAAATAATTGTGTTTTAAGTATAGGTTTAATATTTTTGGTATGTAGGTCATCGCTCTTTCGTTCCTTCGTTGTTTAACCTTAAGAATTTTTTGTAAATTATCGACATAAAATGAAAAAAGGATGTAATTTTTTAGGATAACCCACAGGTTCTTTGTTGCGATCCCATGGGGGCGTAGATATGTTATAGACTCTCACTCGGTGTTCAGTTCTCCATTATTAAATTTTCATATGATACGTTATTATATAACAAAAATGTTAGTTTACACCTAACATTAATGAATTACTTTGTGCTCAACACTTTCTCAATCTAATCAGATGTCAATTGCTATCCTTTAACTAATTCAATAGAAGGGGTAAACCGTTATCTTAACTTAGCGCTAAAGATATGTGGTTTGATAATACTAGTAATAAACTTATAACTGATTCCGTTAAAAATGCATTTTTCGTTGTACCTACACACAAAGCTTTAATGTCTTTCTGTAATATGGTACCCTCGAAACCCTTGTTTATAAAGATTGCAGATTTTTACTATCTAGCTTGTATAACAGAAAAAAACAGCAACTTTATTATACTTCTCTATAAATTTATATGGAATTATTATTTGTCTTTTAATTTCTTAACAAACACTGTACTTAACACTTAACTGTAAGGATACCATTACATTATTGCTTGTGAGAAACTATAATTAATGTATTAGTCAAATCTTATATTGCAATAATGTAACTGTAAACATTAATATAAATTCAGTAATGTAATTTATTAATAGTTGTACTGTTACAGAGCTTTTCGGTATAATTTTTGGTTGTGTGGATCTCCCATCTCCAAAGGGAAGAGAACCTATAGGAAACTTAAAGTTTATATTGAAATTTGCCTAGAAATTGATATGTGCAAAGGTATAGTGGGAAGACAGGGCTGTTATTGGAATTCTGTTCTTTAGGAACTCATTTTCACGATGACTTTGGAACAGTGGAAGTTCATTATAAAAATGGCTTAAATTATAAGTAAAACTTCTGCATTCTTTTGAAATTTGAAATTTTATTTTCACTTCTGAGTCTTAAACATCAGCTCGCAAAATAAGTGTATTTGAATTGTATGTGAATTGTATGTGAATTGTCAATAATGGCGGCAAGTGAAGGCACGCTCGTTCAAGAGCTCTGCGGTATCTGCTCTAATAATGCTGTAAATAAACGTGTGAAATGCATAAATTGTCTCAAATATTACCATAACAGCTGTGTTGTGAAAATAAAAGATAAATTAGTGATTAATGACAAAGAAATTACATGCTGCTCAAAAGAAATTAGTCCAACCAGTAATGACATTGAATTAAAGAATAATTCAGAAATGGAAATTTATTATCTAAAACTGCTAATGAAAACGAAAGATACATTAATCAAGGAACTGCAAGACAAAAATCAATTATTGGAGGGGAAACTTGCAGGTATGCTAAATAAAAATAATAATTATAATGTGGAAAATGCGATAAGGTTAAAACCCGTATCACGAAAACAACACCAAGAATGCGAGCAATCAAATTCAAGTACAACCACACACTCATACTCGAGCGTAACAAAAGAAGGCGTGCAAACCCGAAATGGGGACAAGAAATCTGTATTACCGATCTCAACAAATAATAAGATAACAAGTGACACTATTTATAATCAAAATGTATCTGAAATGCAGAATAAACAATTAGAGTTAATGGAATCTAGTAATAAAAAACTAACAAAAAACCCGCCACTGTATGGACAAAAAGACAACGCCGAAATTACAGGAATTGGAAAATTAGAATATATCTTTGTTAGTAGAATTAACCCAATCTATGGAAAAGAAGAAATGGTCACATTTCTAAACAAAAACGGTTTTAAAAATGCTTTTTGTGAAGAATTAAAAACTAGGTATGAAGGCTATAAATCGTTCAAAATTGGTGTAGAAAAAAAACTATTAAATGTTGAACTATGGGGAAAGAACATTTTAATAAAAAGGTTCCAATTCAGAAGTCGTCATACAGAAGTAAAGACATTTTTTCGTGAACAAGAAAGAAACCAACAGCAGTGAAAATTTCTTTCAGGTGTTACATGTAAATATTCGATCGCTAAAAGACAAACTGGAATTATTTGAGGTTAGTTTATTGGAACAAAGGCTTTATCCAACAATAATCTGTATTACGGAGCACTGGTTAACGAACATTGAAGTAAACCTGTATACAATTGAAGGTTATGAGGTAGCGCACTATTTCTGTAGATCTCACAAAAAAGGTGGTGGAGTTACAATCCTCGCTAAAGTAGGTGTCGTATTTGAAGTGATTAAAAATGTATCGGAACTATCAGTGGAATCGGTTTGTGAAACATCCGCAATTTACTTATCGCATATTGATATTTACATTTGTGTTATTTATAGGCCACCAGCAGGCGACTTTAATGAATTTATGGAAATTCTGGACAAAATTCTCACAATACTGCTATCCAAGAATAGGCCAGTTATTCTGGTTGGGGACTTTAACGTAATATTTAATAAAGAAACTACAAACAGGGTTAAATTATGCGACACCTTTGAGTCGTTTAATTTAAAACCAACTATAACTGTCGGAACAAGAGGTAACAACTGTATTGACAATATTATTACAAACATTCATGAAACAAAATTAAAAGCCGAAGTATGTGGTATCGGTAATCTGTCAGACCATCTGGCACAATATATTAATATCGAAATTAATGTACCGCATAAACCAAAAAATAAATACATATATCGAAATCAAATTACGCAATCCGGAATAAATGAATTTTTTAAACAGGTCAATTCCATAAATTGGGAAGACTCGGTGATAAAAAATAACGGAAACATTAATAGTAAATTTACTAAGTTTATTAATTGTTTAGTCGAAGCAAAAAACACTGCATTTCCAAAAAAATTAATTAAGGTAGAATCAAATAGAAAAAATCATAGTATTTGTTGGTATCACGCGGATCTAAGAATTATGAAAGAACGTTTAGATTTTTATACGGACTTAGATAAAAATATCAAAAACTTAAACTTAAAAGATACAATAAAATCTTTAAAAATCAATTACAAAAATGAAATTATTCGAGCAAAAAAAAAGGCTAACGACAAATACATCAAATCATCCGCTAACTCTAGCAAAGCACGCTGGCAAATAATAAACACAAAATCTAAACTACTCACAAAAAAGGATAATGAACAATTAAATTCCTTTCCCACTGTAAATGAATTTAACTGTTTTTTTAGTAACATTGCAAATGTGATTCACTCGTCTATAACACCCAGTAGCAATACGTCATGCAAAGATCTATTAAGAAATAAAAACATTGACAGTAAGGGATTTAGCTTTCAAAAAGTTACTTACATTCAAACACGTGATGCAATTATAAGCTTATCTAATAGTTCCGCATTAGATATATATGGATTAAACTCAAGAATAATTAAGAGTGTGATTAATACTATAACAACTCCTCTCGTGAATTTAATTAATGCATCAATTGACTCCTGCGATTATCCTTCCTGTTTTAAAATATCGCTAGTAACACCTATTTTTAAAGGAGGTGAATCAAAACACCCGTCTAATTATAGGCCTATATCAATTAATCCAGTCTTATCAAAGGTATATGAAAAAATGTTAAAAGATCAAATAGTAAACTACTTTGAAAACAATAATATATTTAATGAATTCCAATATGGATTTAGAAAAAATAAAAATACGGTAGCCGCTATAATCGAATACATAAAAGAGATTTTAAACGCGTTTGAAGAGGGAATGTATGCTAAGGGTACCATGTGGGACCTAGCGAAGGCCTTTGACTGCGTGGATCCTAAATTACTGTTACAAAAACTTGATCATTACCGATTTGACAAAAAATCAATTAAACTAATTGATTCATATCTCACGGATAGATGTCAGATTGTGAAGCATAATGGTAACTATTCTGAAAGCAAGAGGATTGACAAAGGCTTACCGCAAGGTTCCATATTGGGCCCAATTCTCTTTATAGTTTTCATAAATGATATATTTAACAATACCGATCGTAAAACAATCCTATATGCCGATGATTCAACGACAATTGATGTAGCGCCTACAGTTACAGAACTTCAAGCTAAAGCACAAACAGGAGATAACGAAATTCAAAGGTGGTTTGATACCAACATGCTTTCAATAAACGACTCAAAAACTCAAACAATATGGCACGGTTTGCGTGATTTAGATTTAGATGATATACAAAACCCTGAAAAAGGTATTAAACTATTAGGTATACTAATAGATCCTACGTTAAATTGGAACATACACACAAACAATCTAGCAAATAAATTAAATAAAATTGTTTATTTAATTAAAATGCTAAAGAGAAATGTATCTACGAGTACTTTGAAAACGGCATACTTCGGCCACTTCTATAGTCAATTGTCATATGGAGTTATCTTATGGGGTAATAGTTACGGGGCTAAAAGAATATTTGGTATTCAGCGCCGTATTGTGAGGATTATAGATAATCTAGGTTATCGCCAGGATTGCAAAAATTCCTTTATTCAATTAAAAATGTTAACACTACCATGCCTTTACATTTTAGAGAACTTAATATTTGCTCATAAAAATGCTATGGAGATTTCTAAAGCAGCAGATGTTCATGAACACGACACACGCAATAAAGAAAAACTGTATTTGCCATTTAAACGACTTAGTAAAACTCACTCAAGCTTTCAATACCTATCACTCAAGTTATATAACCATATTGGCAAGGATTGGAAACTTCTAAACGAATCTAAATTCAAACACTTAATGAAAAAATTATTACTCGCGAAAGCCTACTACAGTTGCGACGAATTCCTTTGTGACAATATAAACCATAAATCTACTGTAATGGATTAACTCTATGTATGTTTGTTATCACTAATTATTGACGTTTGTATACACATGTGTGTTAATAACAAATAAAAATAAAATATTAAAATATTAAATATTATTTTCTTAATAGAAAAATTCCGCATAATTGAGAATTCCATGTTGTTACATGTCCAGTTAACGAGATTCCCAAAGTCTAATACAGAATAAAGAAGGGACTCCGCAGTTTTGTTGAAGACTTTGTTGTTATGTCCAATGTCTGAATATTAGCTAATGGTGTTCTCAAAATTATTCCCTGGCATACAAAAATGGTTCTATTTAAACTATAAGATTTTCAGATTATTTCAGTATTTAATTAGTGGATAAGTAACTAATTCAAATGAAGAATGATGAAAATGGGAACCAAAAGCCATTACAAATCGATCAATTAGACAGTAATAAATTATATCTGATTTGAATAGTAAATGAGGAAAGTTAGTAATGAGTATCATTCTAACTACTAAGGAACTATTTTGGTGCAGTATGGTCCTGACTTAAACGGTATTTTGAAATTGAAATAAATGGGTGAGAAGTGTTTCTCCAGACAGACTATGAGCCCCCGGCAAAGAGGGCAGACTATATTATGTAAGTGAAATCGAACTCGTGATGCTTGAACTTCCATCTGTTGAACCTATGACTTAATTATTAGCTAATGAAAGCACCATCGAGAGTTATATGACCTTTGTATTACTACCAGTAATTATAAGCAAATAGAATGTACCTAAACTGTTTAACCAGTGGGTGTGGAGAACAAATGGCACATTTTTTAATACTGCCACTGATGTAACTTTACTAATTTGGTTTTATTTTAGCTGAAGCCGTTTTGGGAAGAAATAGGTGCACGAAATGTGGGAAAATGTATAAACATCGTCATCATATGCTGGAGCACATAAGAGAATGTGGAAAAACTCCATCTCTTTCATGTCCATATTGTGAACATAAGTCGCATAGAAAATATAATTTAAAATGTCATATCGTTAGCAAACATCTTGACAAATATGATTTTCCGATTTAAAGTGAAGTTCTATTTTACTGTTTAGGTATTATTTTCCTAATAAACGCTTTCATTGAAAATTGTTTAATTCATTAGGTACTAGGTTGGTTCACTACCGGTAAGTCGTCTTTTTTCTAAATCCGTAAAGAACCTAGATAATTTAAGACCTTTAACTTTACACGTCAACTTTTTGTAGGTATTTGTAGTGTCAAGTTTCCTTATTCCCGTCTTTTCTTTTATTATGGTGATGCTAGAGATCCTTTAACAATGAATCCTTTATTGGGTTCGGGAAAATTGCGTAAAATAAAATTCTGCATTTCTTTACTTGTGATTATTTTTATGTTCACGTATAGCTAAATAGTTCAAAAGAAAAAAGATTGATTGTAAAAAGTATGTTAAATGCGTTTCTTAGTCACCTTTATCTACACAGTGAGTTTCATAAATATACCAATAAACTTAGAAGTGGTTGGAGACAAACATTTTTTGCTTTATAAACATATGCCCGGAAACGGGTCGCTTTCGTGGTACAGGTTGTTAAGTATCCAAAGAAAAATTGTTTTTTCCTAATACCTATCTAAAAAACGCTTCCGCCGATTTTAATTGAATGAAATTTTCAAAGGTTGATCGTAATTTTATGAAGCATCTTTTGGATTGATTACAGTTGATTTGATACAGTAAGTTAAGGGGCGTGCTCACGGTGCAACCTGCTAGTCTTTCTGCATAAAAAATAATAACCCCAGTGTTTTTTTGCAATTATGTAACTTTTTTTACTATTAATAATCAAAATTTTACCTTAGCTATAAATATATTTACATTAATGTATTAGAAAACAATACAATACGATAAGTATTGCAATTTTTATTAGATCAGAAACTTTTCAAATTGTTCATGAAAAGCCACAGGAACAAAATTCTAACAGAGGAGGAAAAGGGCAGTTTTCTGTCAATGGCAAACTTTTAAGTACAGATTTCTGTTATCCTGTATAAACCCTTATCAGGCACGGCTCTTATGTTAGCCCCATACACCGATAACAGAAATCAAAAGTGGACACTCACCATAATAATGAAAGGGTTAGCAGTTTTTTGACGTTAATATTGACCACTATCGTGATATGGAATAAATTCGATCACTTAGTAGAAAAACTGGTCGGTATTCTACGTTAAATTCTAATCGGACCGATTAAGAAGCTTCAGAAGCTTGAAACGAATTGGTATCAAATCGTGAATCCATTGAATTTTTATTTTTTTACTATTCGATAATATACACGCCTATTTATTTGGATGTTATGATTATTTTATTAATTAGAAATTTACGAATTTCTAAACTTTCATAACAGTCGAGTTCATTCTTACTATTTATTTCCTTAACTAAGGAAGTATTATCTACTTTGACATTATTTTCAAGCATATCATAAAAACAAACGCCTTCTCATGAATAATGATAATTCACGTCCTTTAGGCTTATCAGAACTTTTAAACTTTCATTACAACTAGTTATGCAACTTTCACTTTAAGTAGTATAAATAGCACAATTATGTAATTTAGTTTTGGTTGTTTGCGGATGATGACAGCGTCGCAGTTGAAACGCGTTAGATGTAAAAAAATGTGTATTGTGGTTTTTGGTGATTTCAGTGTTCCCTATCTATAGGATTACATATTGTCTTGGCAAAAAAAGGTTTCCATTTTATGTCGGCGTATTCATTACTTGCCAAACTTTTAACTCATTTTTTAAACGTTGCATATTGTTATCTCGCGGACGGTTGTCATTTCCCGTGTAATTTGTTTAAAATAAACAAAGATTGGGGAAGACGGCGGCTTTTGATTAAAAAAAAAACAACAAAATCGGCGGTATTTGTTATAACGACTAACTAATCATAATTCATTTGAGGATTTTAAACCACCAAATTTGGTAGTAAATAAACGTATATATCTATTAATATTCTAATTTTGCCGAGTTTCACAAATTTTCATTCGACTTAAACATAGATAGGTAATTCAATTTTTAGTAACTGTGCTAACTGGAACAATATTATAAAAATGGAATGTTGATACGAAGGTAATTTTAAACCTATCACCTATGCAAATGCTATGTTTCTTTTACGTAATCTTTAGATCAGGGTCAGGTAAGTGCATATCAAAATTTGTGTATTAACGACATTATCAAAAATTATCTTGCAACGAAAGATAGAACCTTGCAATTTAAAATGGAAATTTTTAGAAGTTATACATAAACACTTCATCGCCTGTGTTGAATACAAATACATACTATAATAAAAAATGAAAATAAAAATGAAAGGTGTAATAATAGTTATTTATGTATCAAGTACGCAAAATGATGTTTTAGTGGATGAGTCGAGTTTGTCGGACGAGGCGAAGCCGAGTCCGAAAACTTAGACGAATCCACTAAAACGTTTTGCGTACGTGATGCATACAACATTTTTTTGCATGAATTCTCTAAATTATCAAATTAGTTTCATAAAAATTTAATTTGGTACGTACAGAACAGTTGTAAACGTCATATTTAGCTTTGACATAGTTGTTATAGCAACAACAAGTAAATTCGTAAAAAGTCAAAATAAAGATATCGTAAATACGTCAAAACGAATGAAAATCCAGCATTAAGGTTGTCATAGCGACTTTAGCGTACTTGTCCTTTAAAGATGTATTTTGCGGATTGTTTTCAGTCCGCAAAATGGTTACTTTGGAGACAATACAAAAAATGAATTTTAAATGTAGGAAAAACATGCCGTCAAAGGTAAAGAGAGTAAAGTGACTTTTCACATTAAATTTCATAATGGAATCTATCTTGGGAAAATAGTTCAAGAATTTACATTTGCTTTTACTGTGTAGTTCGGTGTTGATTGTTCATACATAATAGTTAACCATTTGTTCTTTCTCCAATTCCCAATGAATTAATCAGATTTAATTCTTATTTCACCTTTTCTGTTTCTGCTGTTCGTAGTTGTAGTTTTGTTACACCATTATATTTATTCTTTTCTTGCTGTATTTATTCCAGTTTTTCTAGTCACGTTTTTATTATAATAACGTTCTTTTTTAGGTGTCTGGAAAATACGAAAGTATCGAGGAAAATTTCAAATCAATGCTTACGGACGATATCCATGCCCTAAATGCAATTCCTCGTATAAACAGAAAACTCACTTAACGAGACACATTAATTTTGAATGTGGCGTTGAACCGAGATTTCACTGTATTTATTGCGGAAGAAAATTTAAACAACGAAGTAATTATCGTACGCATATGAAATTAATACATTTCGCCGATAGCTAGATATTTTCAATACAGTTCAGTAACTAATGAATACGTATTACTAATTTCGAAACTTCGTACGTGGTCGTGGATCATTTTAACTACTTTACAGTCCATCTTTAGGTTGCTTTTACATTTTGTATACACGGAATATGTAATTATTTTTAAAATAAATACGTCCCACGATATTCGGCCTTCTAACGATATGTCTAGTTCAATGACGTGTGGTTTTAAGGACAGAAAATCTGTTAGAGTGTCAACCGTCTGTAGATGGTTTACTAAATATAACCTATAGCACGGAGTACCTATAAATCAGAGGTAAAACTCAACGTCGCGTCGGTCGGCGCGTTTGATCTTTGTAAGACAAACGGCGCCATGTTTACAAAATAGAAAGTCAGGATCGTATTAGAAATTTTAATTATTAGGTGTGATAAGATCCGTACTTAAAATATTTGAGTAGACTATAAATTACATGTGAAATAAAAAATTATGTAAATGCCACAAAAAATTAGTCAATAAAATATGTAGTTTAGCACACTACACGATAATAATACGGTATAAGAAGAAATGAACACTAAACTACAAACTATTTAACAAAATACTTCGCCATTGCAATAACTACAATTCGAATGTAAAGCAAAGGATTTCAAGTAACGCCTCTGATCTACTCTGAAAATATGGCGATTTCAAATGCGCGAGGCGGAATGCGCGTACTTACCCCTTCCACGAGAATCAACCCTCTGATTTATAGGTACTCTGCGCCTATAGATTCAACAGTGTTGGTGTAACCTTATATGTAGTACCTGTTGAGGTTAAAGGAAGCAAAAACATTAGAATATCCTTTCCAGCATTCACAGGAAATATATTCTTATCTTAAACAGGTAGGTATTATTATTATTCATCACTCACTTCCTCTTTGCAATTTCAATGTAATCAGGATGATATTCTAGCTAAGACGAACTACCCTGAATAATGTTTGTTTAAAACTAAAAAGAAAGATCCTATGGTAGTTGCCTTCAAATTAGAATTGAATAACAACAATGGGTTTTGGATGCAATTATAATTAGAAATGAATTAGTCATAGTGCTGTTGATTCTTCAACTTACGTAATAATAGTCGCCTTAGGGTATGGTGTCATGCAAACTGCCTAACTTTCCATTCGCCTATTGAAAATTTGACAAAATATAAAATACTTTTTTATTTATTTACTACATTACGATAATAGTTGAAAAAAATATCTCTATGTACAACCGTACAATTTTATTAGAGAAACACATAATGGTAAAAATTTTGTTCATATCGTGTTTACCAACCGAGATATCTTTTAAATAAGTTTTACTTAAGAATGGTAATTATGTCCAAAATTAAGATGATTATCAAGAAAATATTTTACACGGTTAATATCTACCATTTGACAAACAATATCCAGTATTGAGACTTTCTTTAAACTTTAATGTAACTCTCTGAACCTAATAGAAAATTTTACGGAACTTTATGCAAGCTGTCCATATACCCCTTAAGAAGAGGACAGTTTGTTTAAAAACTTTTTTGCGAAAATAGTACAGTGTACGCTATCGCTATCCCTATCGGCCCCAGATTTTCGCTTATAGAAGTCAAAGTAATGGTCATAATTTAATACCATTTGGTGCTTATCAACATTTTTGTGTAAAAAGCATGGTGGAATCAAAGAAAACGTTGGAAATGATCACCATGAGCATCGAGGCATGCCTGAACACGTCTTTCCATGTTACGGAAGGGTGCCACCAACATTTCGGGATTCACAGCATCAATTTCCCGCCAAATATTGCCTCTTTTAAAAGAGTCCGTGGCGGCTTGTTTCGATACACGTTCCCTTTCAGCATGCCCCTTAAGAAGTCTGGTGGAGTGAGGTCTGGCGATCTTGGTGGCAAAATTCCCTTTGAAATAACTCGATTTTCAAAGAAAGGCTCAATTTCATCCACGCTGGTTTTGGAAGTGTGACAAGTGACAAAATCTCAGACCTGTATCACATCAACAGCGTAAATAACGTCAGCATGGTCGACTCGCGCATGCGTCGCCTCGCGCATACGCCTTCCTACGGAAGACTCTCGAAATGGAAAGACGTGTTCAGGCATGCCACCATACTTTCCACACCAAAAATGTTGGTAAGTACCAAATGTTATTAAATTATGACCATTATTTTGACATCTATAAGCGAAAATCTGGGGCCGATAGCGAATGGGACACTCTGTAGTTTCGGCAAGTTGTAAGTACATTTGGATAATAGATAATTTTCATACTGCACGTGGTTGTGTGAATTGTAGGATTGTTTTTTGGAAGTTGTTTTGTAACTAACCGGATTCGTACTTTGGGGGGATACAAGGGGTAGGGGTTAATGAGTGAAAGAAAGATAAGGTCGGGAAGCGTGGGGACATTAGAAGAATTTCTAAAGAGAGAGAGGAAGGGCAGAGGAGGGTAAGCAAGAGACCTTAATAAAGAGTCCGGTACTAGGAGATCTACGAGTAATAGGGAAGAGGAAGGAGTAAGGAATTCGAGAAAAAGGGAGACAAGGAGATAGAGGCGGTATTTAAAAAATTGGGCAATACGCAACAGGGGTTGTAGACGAGATGAAGAGTGTAATGGAGAGGTCAAGCAGATAAGGGAGGAATTTAAATATGCAAGGAAGAAACAAGCAAGAAATGAGTTGGAATGAAGAGAGGAAAGTAAAAGATTGAGGGAGGAGATAAGAGAGTTGAAGGATAAAGTTGAGAAATAGGAAAGGTCTAGTCTAGCAGAATGAACAACATAATAGTCAGAGGAAGTGGGAGGGTATATGATAGGCTACAAGGTACGAGTATTTTCATCGATGAAGACCTGACAATAGAAGAAAGGCGACTGCAGGACGAGTTAAGAAAAATAGTTATGCCGAAAGAGATAAGGGGCGGTGAGCCAAACTGTGGTATAGAAAGGTGTGGATAAAGGGGAGCAGGGGGGAGGAAACGAGGAATCTGAGGAAAGTACAAGGTGAAGGAGGGCAAAGAGGGACTAAAAACTGAATGAAAGAGGTGGGAAGGGGAAGGAGAGTTAGCGTTGGAGAAATAGGGAGAAGAGATAGGATGGATTGAAGGAGATATAAGAGTGAAGAGGTAGGAATAAAAAAGAAATCAGAGATAAGGGAGGGAATTTAAGGCAGCTAATTGGAATAATGGGATAGAATTAGTTTAAGATTTTAAAGTAGGGAAGAATGAGAATACATTGTTAAAACATTGTAATAATTTATAGCAATAAAGAAGTACACACATTATCACACACCAGGGTGGCTCGTTTTAAATGAAACACACTGTATTGAAAGTTGAATTACAAAATTTAACTTGGTCATTTTTAACTCATTATCCCTAATGGTTCAATTAATTATTTTGAACACGGAAACTTTTCTATTTTTTTATTTTGCATCAGTTCTAAGTTCTAACGATTATTGGGCCATTCTCATGCAACCTTTATTTAGTTGTGACTTGTCTCACTATGTTCAACCTGTTGGTAGATCCCCAATGCAATTATAACACCAGCTCCGAACTTTACATTAGATACTGCATGCTATTACGATCGTTGGAAATCCACAACGGTTGTTGAAGGTAAGGATTCTGTAGCAAACAAAGTGATGATCGTTGTAAAGAAAATGTATCGAATCCACATTCCACATGGTTCCACAACAAGTGTGACTATAGAATAACCTTGGTGGGTGATATAAATGTGGTCGTGCTATTATTTTTCCTCATATATTATACGTATTTTAAAACCTGCCAGAATTAATTTATTGTAATGTAGTGTAAATACATACCTACCTTTAAAAGAAGTAACTTTCACATTTTTCACAGGGACGAAACTACCCGAAGCGTACCTTTCTGTGTTGGAACCAATAAAAAGACCACGAATTAAACATGTGAGAAACGAATTTGGACGTTACTACTGTACACGATGTGGAGCTTCGTATAAAAATACATCACATTTAAACCGCCACCGTAATTTTGAATGTGGAGTTCCCGCCCAGTTTAGTTGTTACTTATGCCCTAAACGGTTTCGACAGAAACATAAGTTAAAAGTGCATTTACATGGACATACATAGAACAACGTATTTATTGTTATCATTGAATAAAGAATAGAGAGGAAGGAGAGTATCGTATCATTGCTGCATAAAAATTGGTTACGGAAGTTCGGCCATTTGTAGGTACACCACTGTTGAGTCATCTTTGTTTACATTTTGGTCGTGTTGACAGTTGACCATAAACCTGCAAAATTTGAAATATTTATTTGTTGATTGTTACAGTCACTGAACTCCAATTAGAGTTATGAATATGGCAATTGTTTCTGTCAATTTCTATGTAACAGGAAACATGTTAGTAGCCATTTTGCCACCACTTTGATTTCAAGGTCGAGGGCATATACTCCTTCCTCTCTATTCTTTATTCAATGATTGTTATAATAGACAATTGGTAAGTCTCACTTAAAGTACACATTCAACTAAATAAATTATTTATCAGTGTAAAGTAGTTATTTTTATTAAGCCACGATGCTCCATCCTTTAAGAGATATTCGTATTCAGTCCGCTTCCCTGACCTGAGATGAAATCCTACCATAAATTTATAATAGAAAATTGGAGTAATGAGACAATCAAAACCACTCAAAATCTTTTTTTCAACTCGGCCACATCTAGACTTTACTCGCAAGTGCTTGATCGTCTACGTCTCTACGAGGATTGCCAATGGAGGAACCCTAAATACAATCTCGCTTTGGAGTTTTCGATGGACGTCTGGGATTTCTTATTGTTCGGGCGGTTCCTTACATTCTATCTCAAAGAAGATCATCTTGCATCAGGCAATACTTTTCAGTTCAGTGTGTGTAGTTTAAATGTCAGACTCATATCACGTATTTTCTAAGTGTAACAAAAGTAAGTTCACTACGCAGGTTAAGTAGTAAGTACATATGTCTATCTCCTTGTTAGCCGTTCGATTTTCCCGCTACATGTACCTACACGTGTGAACAATGAACCCGATAAGCGGACGGCCATTTAGATGGTAGGGCTCTTAAGAAGGTACAGATTTCAACGGTGTTAGTGGACAAGCATCAGATCTCATCATTTGCTGTTGAGCTGGTCCAAACTATCAAAGTTTACAATTTTGTGTTAGTGTGCATCTACAAACTTTTACAAAAGTAAAGACTTTCTTGTGATGATGAAAAACAAGTAGGACGTTGGGTAGTATAATATTTTGAGCCATTACGCTAGAAATGAGCAGAAATGGTTTATAATTTCATCCTTTGCACTCATATTTCCAACTGAAATAATTATTCTTGTAGATCCGCTGTTCCAGGAACATGAATATATCTGTCAAAAATGCAATAAGATTTATCGTCACCGTTCATCATTATGGAAACATAAAAAATATGAGTGCGGAAAGCATGCCACTTTGTTATGCATTGTTAATGGATGCGATTACAAAGCCAAAAGAAAGGATCATTTGAAAAAACACTATTTAAACAATCATTTACATTCTAAGTAAGCTAAATAAAAATAACAATCCTTAAATGTCTTCTGAATTCCTTTATTGTAGATATTGTAAACTCCGATTAAAATACAAATGTAAAATGAGTCTTTATTTCTCACCTTCCATTTGGTAGGATAGGGATTGGGGTTAATAGTACTGTATGTAGCTTCTGGCAATTATACATATATAAATGTATAGATGGATAAAGTGGCAAATAAAATAAGAAATAAATTATGACTCACCTAATATGTTAATTAATATTTATCCAAGTCACTATATCCTTTCGGGAAAAGAAGTTTTATACAGAAACACGATAAAATACCTACCGCTATGTATTCACAGTTTATTACTATTATCTCCACTTCTCTAATTGAAAAATGAGATTGGCTAATTCCTTTTTTCCCCTAATGAAAATTCTCACCTGAAATGTCTCATTCTGTAAATTAATGATGATTAATAATTAGAAAGCTACGAACACGAAATCGAATTAAAATATTGTTTAATCGCACGATTAACCAAAATCTATACCACTTGCGGCTCAAATATACTGAACCTCGCTTAAGTAAAAATGAGCATCAATCACGATTCGAGGCATCTTTGTATGTGTCCTCTATGTTTTTATAAACAAAATGGAACAAAAATGACATATAATAGTAACAATTATAAATAAATATTGCTATTATTGTTATTACTATCTGAACTAACAATAAGTAAGTACTTCTTTATTTTAGGATACAACAAAAACTACGTCTTATTAGGTTTGCAACAAAATGTATAAGCTTTATTGCAATGTCCCTTTTGTGATTACAAATGTCAACGTAAAGATGTACTAAGAACGCATATTAAATCTTCAAAGAAACACCAACATTTAAATTTTGCCTTAACGTGTTTAACATCTGACTGTTTATATCTTTTTCTATTTTATTATAAAAGGTTTTTACATCTTGTAAGTTTTTTAAACATAACTAATGGTTTTCGTTGAAAGAAAATCGATTATCCAATCTTGGACATGAAGCTTACTTGGAGAATACGTATTAAGAAGCCTGTAGAAAAACATAAATCAATAGTCAACAGAAGCAAGCTATTATGCAACTTAACGTGAGGAGCAGATAAAGAATTCCTACCTAAAATAGTGAATGCTTTCGTTAGAAGCTGGATAGAGTATGGAAGTATCATCTACAATAATGCAGCAAGAACAAGAGGAGGCGCCTCTTCTGAGTGTCTCCAATGCGGTAATGCGTCATTAATAAAACACATTATCCAGGAGTGTGAAGTAGTGCAGCTATACATACAGAAGGAAATGTAATATAGGAAAAGAACTAAAAATAATCGTCAAAGAAAGAGACAATTCCTTAAGTTAAGAAAATTGGTATTGTGGGTGAAATATAAATAAAAGACGCAGTTTAGACGGGTATTAGGAGCAGTCAGTGATCTGAGATATCGAAAATGGTCCTACCTAGGCACATTTAAAGAAAAAAATAACAATAATAAATAAATCGAAGAATTAATACACAAATAATAAATGGTATCAGAAATCATACAATACATTACATCATGAGCATGCACAAGTCTAGCCCAAACAGAGTACAAACACAGACACGATCAAATCAGATGATACACCAAAAACTCGCTATAAAACATAACCTTTCTACTAATAACACACCCTATTACAAATATACCTACACCGCAAGTTGTACTTGAAAACACCGCGCACAAGCTATATTGGGATAGGACACTACTCACGTATATAACAATAGACCAAACATAAAAAATCATATACATAATAGATATTGCCATTGCCAACACAAACAATTTAGCCAATACACACGCAGAGAAACACCGCAAATACACTAATGTAGCTCAGGAACTTAACGCGCAATGGAGAATGAGAACTATACTTACAGTAACCATTGTTCTTGGTGTAACCGGAGTTATACCAATAAATCTACACATTTTACGCTTGGATAAAATCATTACAATCACACATCACCCAGAACCATATCACACATGTTCAACTAATGCCATTCGAACACAAAATGAAAACACAACACTCAATACTTCCTTCACAAACTGAAACTATGTTGCACACATAACATAATATTACAGAAAGTCCATTAGACACACACACACCCACACTACACTTCAACAACCATTCATGTGACACCACTAACTCGTCCACCCAAACGCAAGCACACAATACACTCACACAATTAACACAAGACACAAACAATATATTACCCTCTGCAACCTAAACAACAAATACTTACACGATAAACATAATACTATTTCAAAACAATATTATGTTTTTACAGCAACTTTTTTCTTTTGTAGATATTACTAGGACTAATCGTTACTTGAATTCGATACGTGCGGTTTGTTAACCAGACTTGGCTTGAGTATCCATAGGAATAAAAGTATAAATAATAATAATAATAATGTTAAAATTTAAACATACCTAAATTGTAATTTTAAAGTATGTTATACTGACAAGGGACGATAGAGTGTGTGGTCGAGTTTCTAAGGGACACTTATCGTACGGCCTCTAATTGATTAATCGGTACGATGCGATGGTAAATAACTCAATTCCTTCAGACATAAATGGTTTATTACATCTAATGGTAATAGTTGCTTGTTCTTGGTTAATTACGGTGAGCGTTTCTTACTTAGGTAACTAGAAACGCCGCTGTTGCAAAATAGCACTTGACCCCTGGGATTAATTATTATTAGATTAAATTAACTTCTATAGTGGTTAAAAACTCACACAGGGCACATAAACTACAGCATCGTCTTTGCGGCGCGATTGAGTTGGCCGTAAAACGTGGCTCGTGCGAAAACTGTCATTTAATAAGACTGTGTTGATTAAATTATTACGAGGTGCTTCATGAAGTCAATTTTTTTTCTTAATTAAATTGGAATATCATCAAAACTCATCATAATTTGAAGAGGTATAAAGAAATAGAGCGTGGTATTAAATATAAAAAAAAGATAGTAACGAATGAAACATTTTTTAGATATAGCAACTTCAGCATGATTACTTCTTATTTTTTTAATTATTTTTAGATACCGGCATAGATGATATTAACCATTCGTGTATCGTACTTCCACAAGAAATTGCAAGTGGCACACCCACAAGTTCGTCGCCGTCAACCATGAAACTATATGGAGAGGTGGTGGAAGTACTTAACAACGAAATTTTAAGTAGGATCTTGCCGCTTTATTTCATATACGTGTCTGTCTATTTTAGGTGCTGATGTAACAAATTCGAAATTTGACCAAACAGGCAAGTTTGTATCCGGAGATCTTGCCACAAATTCCCTTCAAGGAGCAGAAATGAATAACGCAGGTTAGATATTATGTGTGGTTATTGAATAATTTATTGTGTTACATTTATTGACCACCTCCTTCCTTTAACATTTGAACGAATCCACTTGAATTTGGATAAAACTGGGGTGGTTTATGGTTTAATGATGATTCCACTTCAAATATCAACTACTTTTGTAAATTAAAAAAGGTCATATACTACATATTGTGAAGGGTCTCTCTTAGGCAAGAAAACCCCTTTCCAATGCGACATAAGGAAATGGAATCGATAGCACCCTATACGGCATCTTTGAATTACATAAACTAGTCTATCTATGAAGCTCAGTTTTGTCCGAATTTGATTATAAGTTTTTGGACCGAGGTAGTGGGGTGGGTGAAGTGGTGGTGCACTATAAGGCACGGCTTTTCAGATTTTCAGAAGACTGTATTAACAGCGATTGCAAATTTACAAAATTCTAATGATCAAATTCTATTAAAAATGCAAGAAATTTTGCGCTATGACAAAAAGATTGCAATGGAAAAATTAATAGCGCCAGAAAACTTGCCGCATTTTCCTCTTAAGACATGTGATGATTTTTTGAGTTTTGAATGTATGGCTAAAGAAGATCCAATTGTTAATCATTATATGGTATTTAATCACCATCTCAATGTGACCGGTGATGGTAATCTCGAACTTCTTGCAGATTCGAAGGTTGGCGGCATTGGGTGGATCAGGAGTTGAAGGTGTAACACGACGTATAATGAAGTTCTTATTAACTAATGAGCTCGGTGTTCAATTCAATTGGAAAGGGCGCCATAATAAAATCAGCTTTGAACACACATCTACAATGGGGATAGTTTACGGTAGAAAAATTCTTACCATTATCATAATTTATAGGTACATTACTTTTGTTATTCAGAAGCTGCAAAGCTCAACTTTCCAACTCATGAAAGAAACGACATGAAAGTTGCTTGGTGTGTGAAAGAATGGCTGAAGCATTCTACAACGAGAATAAACCAGGCGGGTAAACAAAAGTAGGAATTCTTCAATGTGAAAATCCGGTAATGTCAAGTGCTGGAGCTTTCTAACAAATTTCATCACAGGTTAATAATATTAAAAAATAGAATACTAAATGTTTTTCATTTCTAGTGTAATGACTTTTCACAACTCGTGTGCTTAATAAAGTTACTTATAATGATCACAATAGATAAATTACCACCTCTAAATGTATTACCGTTATTCCTTATTTCGGGAGCATACTTGTACGCTGTACTGCAGAAAACAAAATAAATGAAAGAGTGTCAAAACAGGAAGATATGAACACCAAGTTTCTGAACTGAGAGGAAACATCATCGGCAGTAGTAAAAATTATCTACTTTCATGACAGATGATGTACGGCCACGGAAATTCAATGGACTAAAATAGCGGAAATTAAAAAAAAGTGAAAGACAAGAAATCTACTGAGAACTACATAATATGTACATATACAGTAAATTTTTCATTTCAACTAAATATAGCGTAATAAATAAAACAACTCTAAACCTCCCCTTAGACGATGAAATTTAATGAAGTAAAGTCAAACTAGGATGAAATATGAGTTATGTTTTTTTTATGTTTTTAGTTACGTACATTAAAAATGTACTAAACACTAGCCCCAATAAATAGCAACACTAGCGGAGATGACTTTAAATGATTAATATGGCCGCTCCTCGTGAGTACATCAACGTAGGAGACAAACCAGCATTAATCAGAAGAATTAATATTTTGAATTTCAAAATATTAATTTAATTCTTCTGATTTAAGAAGAAGAATTAATAATTTGAATTTCAAAATATTAATTTAATTCTTCTGATTAATGCTGGTTTGTCTCCTACGTTGATGTACTCACGAGGAACGCCCAATTAATCATTTAAAGTCATCTCCGCTAGTGTTGCCATTTATTGGGGCTAGTGTTTAGTACATTTTAATGTACGTAACTAAAAACATAAAAAAAGATACCTACCTTCATATTTCATCCAAGTTTGACTTTACTTCATTAAATTTCATCGTCTACTAAGGGGAGGTTTAGAGTTGTTTTATTTATTGCAATTTACCCCCTTTGTGGTAGCTGACCTTCAATGGATTGAAATATAACGTTTTATTATTTATATACCTACGTTACCAGACGTTTAAAATTCATTTTGTTGTAGTCATTGTTGAATTACTAACCAAATTAGCAATAAACGCTTCTAGTAGCAGTATTTTGAACTTACACAACACCGCGATATTTTTAAGTAATATTCTTATTCGAATGGAATTCTTAAGATGTACCCAATTAGATTTGTATAGGGGTTACAACAAAAATGCCCTAATTATTTTAGTCAGTATCTTTTAAATATACAAAGTGTACGCGAACGAGATTAACGGTCGATCTCCACCTTGCTAAAATTGTGCTGTGGCAATTGAGATACAGTAGAATTTCAAATTTTAATTTTATGATGCATCTCACGTATAATGGAACGGTATTAAAAATGAATTAATTTTCTGTAAACTTACGTTGTGGAATTCCATAAATAATTAAAATAATAACAAATAATAAACCGGAATTACTTGGTATTTTTATAATTAGATATTAAAATTACTTTCTCTATTGTTATGTTGCTTTAATCTAATTAAAACTACTTATAGGTCACTATTTGGTATTCAACGCAAATGGTTATCCTTGTCCCAACTGTGGACGAACATATAAGTATAAGAGGTCACTACATCTTCATGTGACGAAGGAGTGTGGTAAAGATCCTTCATATTTTTGTAATAATTGTTCCTATAAAAGCAAACATAAAGGAAACCTGAAAAATCACTTAATCAGGATGCACGGAATATTTGCTATGCCGAACATCCTCAAAGCTGATTGATCTTCAATTCTATCCATTTCCACATATCAATATACGAACTAATTGTAAAAAGAAAATTAAATACATACAAAGTAAACTGTAATTATGGTTTTATTAACACAATAGTATAGTTACAGGTTCTAAACACTATGAGATTGGTTGGTCATTGATCACGATTGAACTATAGTGAGTGAAAGTGTAAAATCGCACTAGTGCAATGTGCTACGTAATCATATATTTTTTCTAGTAATTAGTCTATACAGTTGCAATAGCTTCTACTAGTATAAAGCTTGGAGGTAATGTTACTTTATATTATACCTACACAAAAGCTCCTTTTATCCACTATCCAGAATAACTCGATTCTACGATGATTTGGACTAAATTAAATTGTATACGTACTGGTCATGGGCGATGTAATTTTATGTTATTTAAATGGGGTGTAGTGCACAATCCGTTGTGTGATAATGAGGAATCTGCAAAACACATTGTTGACTATTGTCAAGTGACCAGATTTCCGGGAGGTTTTACTAAATTAAATGAACTAACACCAGAAGCGGTTCGTTGGGTGGGTAACACAGGGGCGCCATGAAAAGTAGTACTTCTCCTCCACGTTAAATAGTCTACCATATTGTTCGACAGCAGTTTATTTTAGGTACCATTACCATTAAGACCGGCACTTTTTCAAGTTCTCTTCGTACATTAGAATCATATTCAGAAACTGTGGAATTAGTTTTTCAAAATAATCTCTTACACAGTGCAGACATTTTCATCATCTTTCAATAACTCACTCTACTAATATTGCAATGTTTTTTAGATTACGAACACAACCCACAGAGCAATCAATCCAATGATGTGCAACATGAAAAACCCAGTGAATGAAATGAACTACAAAAAATCTCTGAATTTGCCCCGCATATAGAGGGTCTTATTAAAGAGGTGAAACTCAAAAAAGTGAATAATAGAAATTGCGACGACCTGTGGTAACTTACGATGGAAATCAAAGACCAACAAGGTATTATTCTCGATGATCGATTATTATCCATTGAGAACATGGTAACAAATAGCGTTGGTATAATGGGTAATGTTGGTAACAGTGAGAAATTGCCTAAATTTCCGCTTGTCACATTAATGAACCTAAACGAATTTGAAGAAAAATTGAAAAATATTGATGTTCTACAGACCTGTTTGGTACATACAATTACGAATTATAGATTTGTAAATAAACGTCTTATTTCAGTTCAATTACTTATAGTTCGTCGGGGGAAATGATGCTAAATTTTGTATCTAAGTAGAGATGTTTGGGAAAGGTATTTTCAAATTACGTTGCACAGTTTTGCAGCTGGACCGGTAAAGGGGGTAATTTGAAATTATCGCAAACCAATAGAAATCATAAAAAGTGAGCGATGAAGCGCCTACTTAATAATATATGTATACATAGCTAATCCTCCCTCATTTGCAGAAGCTGTCAAGGTTTCTTTTCCGGAAACAACTGATCATTTTTACGGGGGGGGGGGGGGGGGGGGGGGCCTGGTTTAATCACGCAAAAACAAGGTTTTTGCGAGAAGGAAAGAAACATACATATAAATGTAATCCATTGTGTCGAGTAAGTTCGTGTCCGGAATTATTTGTCACATTGCGGGTCCTTAAACCAGATTAGCACAAAATGTTATGCCCGATATAGGTTTCGTATTACGTTCACTTTAACTTCTTTGATGCACACCACTATGAATCCTCATGCAACATATTCAACGAACTCGTTCGTTAACTGAATTCAATATTCCGTCCGTCGCTCGGTCCGTGCGTCCGTCGCATGGTTCCCACTGTGATAAAGCAAAGTTAAACAATGTATTTTATGTGAAATTTTACGCTGATTTCAGATCTGCAATCAGCTTTTCGATGTCCCTAATACTTTTAGATATAAATCGACTTCGTGCCCAAAAATATGTATAAATAATGGAAATTGTATTGTTTTCTGTTCTTTGTTAACTTTTCGCACACATGCGGTATTCGAAGTTCGTTTTGTAATCCCATAGATTTCAACTGGTTTTTCTTTTTACTTTTTTCGTAAATGACACTAATTTTTTAGGCCTTACTTATTGTAACCAAAGGAAATATTCAGTCGAACTCTAAATGTGACAATTTATTGTCCTCAAAACTTCAAAACTATTGGAAAGTGGACATGTACGATCTCATTACTGTATTGAGAATAAGAAAGTCAAAAAATCCAATGCAAACCCAATATTATGAATTATGAGTAGTAAGTTTTCGCCTTCGTCGATCATCTACGTTAATAAATTTGTTTCCAGAAGTGTGTCTGTAACCAATAGGTACCTTAGTATCTTTTTTAGCATCTGAGTCGATTCTTCCCGCTGTTCCTTTATGTAAAGTAGTTTAGTATCTTGTGAATTTCTTATTCTTCTCACAATACTTTCTACTAGAGCCTCTGTAATGCTTGTCCTTCAGGAATGAGGTTCGTTCGATATGAACTCCAATCTCACATTCATTATGTCGGTTTTAAATGTTTTCGACGAGGATTTACGTTCTGGCGTTAACATTAATTCAAAGTTTCAAATAAGTTATTCAAATAAATTAATTTCCCATATCATTCCTATGGAGACAGTTGCTGATACCATCGTTACCTTGTAATTTATTTGTAGGATGATGAATAATAATAATTAAATAACAATTAATAGGAAGATGGGATGACCGGCTGCGTGTAATTGTGTGTTATTTCAAATGTTAACTTCTGTGGTACATTTTTCTATCTATCACAAAAAATGTAAGTGCTATGTGGTACATTAGACTTTTCACTATTTATTAGTACCTATCCCATTAGATTATTTAAATTACACACTTTCCAATTTCGTAATTTTTATTTTTGTTTTCTAGGTCAATGGGGATATACATGTACTAAATGTGGAAAATGTTACAAGCACAGCAGAAATTTATGGCGGCATCAAAAATTTGAATGTGATACGTTACCAGCATTTTCCTGTCCTGTAGAGCTTTGTAGCTTTATGACACGCCGAAAAGGAACTCTAACAAAACACCTACAAAAACACATGCATTTCAACTAGCACGTGATTTTCGAAATAAACAATTTGTTACTCCCTTTAATTATTAAGAATTCTATTGAATAAATGAGTACTTTTGCACATCTTGATCTCTTCTATAATACCTATTAATGCCTTCAATCATAAGGATTTGCACTTAATGTTGCATTGAATGTATTGAATTTTCCACTGGAATCGCACTGAAAAAGTTCTGCTTTGAATTTGTGTTTGGAACAACATAACAGTTATATCATAACGAAAGCACTACACCATAGATATAATGATAATGTTTATTATTTTTCTTGGTAACTTACGTTATATTTCTTAATCCTATACGCTACCTTAAATTTAATGGATGAAAAACACCATTATTGTAGTGACAATAGTGGTCGACGTATTACAATAAATTTAAATTGATCGATATAGCCCGTTGATGTGATGGTAAAGCTAAGAATATTCATGAAAAGTAATTAGCCAGGGTTCAGTATGCATATAAGTAGATGAATGTTAATAGCAATGAAAAAGAAAAAAGGCAAAAGTTAAAATAAAAATAAATTTTGTACGAAATCTTGAAAAAACGCCAGAGCCACGAACCCCCAATACTATTTGCCCCCCCTGGGAAAATTTTCTGGCGGCGCCCTTGTTAATCACTAGTTGTCATTATTAACAGGTTGGGGTACAACCGGTCAAACGCAACAGTTTGAAATAACTAAGTAAGTTAAGTTAATCGTGGTAAATAATTACCACTCTACTATAACTATGCAAACGTTTAAGTCATAGCGTAGTAAACAATGTGAGAAATCACTCAGCTGGTACAATTGTGATACACAGATACTCTCATCTCCACTCCATTCAGAAGTCAGTTGGTCTGTTAGTAACTTAAGCACATCACTTTAATTTTAAAATTAACAGAATCAAGTTCGTGTTTACAGTGATTGCACTACATGTTAATAGTGACGTTTTCAATTAGTATACAAAAATCGTAGGTTAACAAAGCGATTGTATCCTAACTTTGAACGTGCAATATTTTCATGTACTTAATTATCGACGAACAAATAGTTCATATGAATTCACAAAGTCTGGATTACCGTTACTTTTTATCTATAGATATTTTTGACATTCTGACTTCGCATTCTTGTAGAACATCAAAATTAAAGACATTTTGTATTTTTGTGTGGATCTCATCGGGAATTGGTCAAAATGGCCGTCGAAAATATTGTTCATCATGGCAATTCAAGCGCTTGCACATTCCCAACTGGTTAAATGTTTATAAGACAAATTTTTAACCTGAATTTTTAATTTATAATGTACGTTTCAGCTTGAGAACCTAAAATAACAAGCTCGTTCGGTTGTTATCAGCGACAAGTATTAAAAATTGTTGCTAATAAGAACATTGCACTTTATTATCTACCGAACAAAAACGTACTTTTCTATTGAGTACACAAAAACAGTTGTTTGTGGTATAGAAGAAGACAGTGGAACAGCAAAAGTTATCTACACAATGAAAACTTGTAAATGGAAAATTGCCTTAATACTGAAATTGTGAAACACTACTTTTACTATTTCTTTAAAATTACTGCACTCAACTATTAATCACGTACAATTGCACACAATATTTATGTGGTGTAACACTAAGATGCATGTGTCATATTTATTGTGTAAAATTCAAGGAACTCTAATAATATAATTAATGATATTTTTTTAGATTTGCAACTTATATTTCCTTGCAAGCAATGTGGAAGACATTATCACTCGAAAAGTAATTTAGGGCGACATATAACTTACGAATGTGGAGGGAAAAAACAGTTTCAGTGTACTTGTTGTATGTACAAATGTAAAAGAAGAGACACCTTGAAGAGACATTACTTGTCAGTGCACCGAGAAAAGTACTTAAATTATTTATATAATACTTAGAGAAGTTAGCATCGCTTGCATAATGTACTGTCCCTTTGTGCCTGAACTTTTGATATTTATTAAAAATGATGTAATAGGCCCTTTCCCATGTGAAGGATTTAGCACAAATCACCATTTTAGAAAACGATTAATATAATTTTGTGTACCTACCTATTGTTTTATTACAATAAAAATTGATTTGTAAGAATTATTTTATTTGTCTATTCCTCCTAAACTAAAAAATTCAGTAATTTTTTTAAATATGAAGCCGATTGATAGTTAATGTCTGTTACTCTCCAACGAAGTAATGGTCAGTATTTGGAAATACAAAAATGGTCGATGGAGTATGAATTGGCTGTACACATTTTGGTATCGAGAATCTGAATAACTTTGCTTTGTGAAGAATGTACAAGTGTAATGCTAAAGCAACTTCATATGTAAATACTGCTGGATTCGGGACCAAATTCTAAGTTACACGCGTGCATTTGGAATGTGGAATCGATAGTAAATGAATAGAGCAACGCGCCTAAATTCGACCGTTGAGGAGCACTACTATTGTTGAATTTGGCCGCAAAAAATGTTAGATAAACTTCTATATTCGAAATAATGTCGATCCCTAAGGTATTTGTTACAAGAGAAGTAATTTAGATCTTTGATTACAGAACTCAAAATTATTTAAGTAGTTGGTTGTATAATAATGACAATATAAACAAATTAGAATCTTAATTTCCAAATTAGTAATCTACAGTGTCTGTTACTTCACAAGGAAAATAACCCTGTATTTCGGAAATCAGCGCTCTATTTGTGTGTGTGGAAATTTCATATAGATTTTTCAATTGCATGTAAATCACTATTACCGATTTCAGTCTAACCTATTTACACAATACTAAGCTAATTGCATTACTTCGATTACAGGTACCTTTCAAGATGTGATGAATACCAAACAATATCGATGTGATGGATGTCAAAGAACTTATCGATGGAAACAAGGGTTAGTTCAGCATATTCGATACGAATGTGGCAAAGAGCCTAAATTTAAATGTTCTGTTATGGAATGTCAGTATAAAGCGAAAAGAAAGGAACATTTGAGAATGCATATGTTTTGTCGACATAAAGTCATACTGTAATGGGCTCGGAAGGAACATGAACCTTGCAAATGGAAATGCAAAAGGTGTAACTTGCAATGTTTAGTTGTCTCTGCAGCAAACATTTATTTTTCATGATGATTATATTTCTTGTCATATATGTAGGTATATCACATTGTAGTAAATGGATTTATGTGCTATTAAAATATAATTCAAGTTCAGGTAAAGTTTGAATGTCTTTTATACGAAATTCTACTATTTGTAGACATAAAACTACCTTTACGTTTGCATACTAGGATACAATGGTATAATGGAATCCAAAATGTTACGATTTAATCTAATTACCTACTCCCCTTTATACTTCAAAACTTTACTTTCAAAAAATATAGTGTTATTCTCTTAACTACATACAGTAGTTGTGACTGTGACCAACTAGATATAAATCCATTATATTAACCTTTCACCTTTTCGTTTTATAGTTTTATGAGCCTTGTGAAAATAATAGCCTATAGTTATGGTTAAATACGTGATTGTATTATTAGAGCATAGGCCGAGGGCTGTCCATTTAGTATAGTTCATCATGAATTCAGTGGATGACCTTTATGTAATAGATTGTTCAACTGAAGACATAATTGTTTCATATTTTAGGTGATGAGGATAAATTGACGTGCAAATCCTGTGGAAAAGTGTACAAATACAAACGATCATTAGGGCTACATATCAAATATGAATGTGGAGTTCCACCACAATTTCAATGTTTAATCTGCTCGTACAAAACCAAGCAAAAGGGAAATTTAAAACAGCACATGATAAGGAAGCATAATACATTAGTTCAGTGAAATGATTTTTTTTTCATCGCAGTATTTACTTATAACCAAACATACCGTAAATATAATATTTTTTTGTGTAACAATTTCCATGTCTAATAAATTAATATACAGATAAATATCAAACATGTGCCTTATTTAATGGTTATTTATAATCTGTCAACTCATTCCAAAGTTTTGTAGTTAATTTTTAATTGATGACGCCTGGTTCGCTGTTACAAGAGTAGTTGGTTGTAATTGTTTTATACAGGGTGATTCATTAAGAATGTCCAATCTCTGAACTGTAGATTCCAGACCTCGAAATATGATGATTCTGCCCAACATGCCTTATACAAATATTGATAGTTTCCGAGATACCGGGTGTTTAAAGTTTAAATATGAATTTTGATTTTCGCAATAACTTTCTATTTTTTCACAATTTCTTTTTGAAAATTGGCAGTTTTACCTTTTTTTGCATGAGGATTGCCAATTTGGACTCTAATTTAGCATTGCTAATAGAGGGCGCTAGTTATACTTGGTTGTGTTTAGTAAATCTAAGCAAAAATTTTTTTCGGCTGAACTATTAGCAAACTAATAATAAAATATGGAAAAGCGTTAGATTCTACAAAAAAAAGTTACTCTTGTTTGATTCGTGTAACTCGATCAGTTATCGAGTTATTTGCTTCTAAACAGTTCAATAAATTTTAATTAAAAAAAAAAAAATTATTCTCTAAATGTGTACCTAACAACAATAAACTATTATTTATGATCCGTTTTCGCAAAGATCTCTTCGTATCAAATAACCCTTGTCTATTATTTTTAATCACATTAATTAATTGTTATTGCGAAAATCAAAATTCATATTTAAACTTTAAACACCCGGTATCTCGGAAACTAGCAATATTTGTATAAGGCATGTTGGGCAGAATCATCATATTTTGAGGTCTGGAATCTACAATTCAGAGATTGGACATTCTTAATGAATCACCCTGTATATGGATATACTGTCAGTTCCATAGTTCTTGTGCCTGCAGTTTAATTTTGAGTGTAAAACACAGTGAACTAAATGTAGGTAATAATTCAGCAACAAATTTTTAAGAAGAAATATTGTATTATAAGATTAAATGAATAACGGAACATACAGAATCAAAGCAGGTGGACTCTACGCACGAAAATGCAAACACAGCGCTGTGATGGTTAGTTCGTAACGGTGGAAAATGATAAAATGTGCAATTGTGCGTAACAACGGTATTAAAAGTTGTTGAATTGATATACATGTTGCATAAAGGATAATGCGCATTGAACAAGAGCTACAGATCAAAAGAGATATTGTGAGTGAGTGTGAAAATCTCAATTGTCTAATGATTTAAAAGAAAGATGTAGTCGGTTTTCTGGGTGTTCTATGAATAAATAGAAGTATGCGCCTAAGTGACTATTTTGTTATTTCATGTGAAATGTCTGCCTTTATTAATCAATGGTGAGTACTACAGATCAATAAAATTTCCAATTATTACGTTTCAGCAAATATTACTAATAGGATTCTAAGAGAGCCTCTACGAAAAGTATTCCAAAAAGTAAGGTGTCAGAAGCTAAATTAGTGAAATATTTATTAAATTTACAGCTTTAGTTGTATCGTGGAATGTCTATATCTATAATATTATTGCAAATCTACTTGAAGTAAATTTTTTTATTATTTCGAGTTCTAATTGTTAATTATGAGAATAACTAGAAAGGAAGTGACAAATAGTGTTCCAGAAGTATTGTAAGAATAAATATTGATCGTCAACATTTTCACGCGATGGTTTTGCATGATTTCTTTCTCCCGCAATACTTTGTTAGATTTCTCAATTTAAATCTAAACAAACGATGATGAAAAACGGAGGCGTCTTGCTCAAACTCCGAGTCGTGGACTTTTAATCACTGCAGAAAACGTGGAAACCGTAAGAAAGCTCGAATATCCACTGCATTCAAGTAGATTGAAGAAACCTTCAATTACTGGTATGAATGGAATTTTTCATTAACACCTTGAACGGCAAGCTGCAGATCAAAAATAGTTTCGCGTATCATAATGCAAAGAAATCCTCAGCAAATTCGAAAATGGAATTTTTAATAGTCACGAGAGATCTGTCGATGTGATCCTCAGCCCAAAAGGCAGTGGACGATTTAGCTTAAGGGAAATCTCGAATGAGAAGATATCATAGTCGTAAGACGTATATTTTCACTAATAAACAATGGTAAAATGTAGCTATAGGGTTTCGTTTATACTATCCTCGCCAGGAGTGTTTACCGCTACGTCATTAATGTCTGAAATTAGCTATCCAATTTGTTTATACTGCCTTCTCATATTAA
This sequence comes from Pyrocoelia pectoralis, assembly GCA_036250285.1. Taxonomy (NCBI): domain Eukaryota; kingdom Metazoa; phylum Arthropoda; class Insecta; order Coleoptera; family Lampyridae; genus Pyrocoelia; species Pyrocoelia pectoralis. The sequence goes on from CM070079.1 coordinate 204,698, forward strand.
TCAGTGAATTAAATAAAGATGGTGAACATTCGCAGTGCATTTGACGAAATCGACATACGGTATTGAATAAGCAAATGTAGTAGAAAGAGTAAACCTATAAACACGAAAGCTATTTGTGTTATATTCATATGAATTTAATTCTCATTTGACTAATATAGTACCTACTACATAACCTCGAACCTGGTGTTGTTTATTTATCCTTTGACCGTTTCTCATTTCCTAAATTTACTTCTTTTAATCATCATTTTTGTTACACACTTTAAATCAGTTCTTTTTACGTTTTTACGTTATACAACTTGTATGCACAAAGTGAGTAATATTACATCACAATGTTTTACAGATGTTTGACGTACTACATTTATTTCCAGTCGCCTAGCATTCAAATTCAAAAAAGACTCCAACCGTAGAGCTTTATTGGAAAAAAGTTACATAGCAGAAATGCGAATTCAATTTCTTAAGCAATACATTAAAAAGCATTATTAAAGAAATCAATTCACCGAATCGTCGGCAAGTTGTATTTATGGACGAAACGTGGATCTACTCTAAAGGAAATCCAGGAAAATCATGGCATATTGGACGAGATGGCTATAAAGATGAAAATGTAATTGCTATGTGGAACGAGGCTTTACAGCAGTGTGACGAGACTGTATGGGCAAATTGTGTGCGACATACTGAAGAAACCATAAAACAGTGGTATAAACGGGAAGAAATGTTGGACATCACAGTTGACGAACTAGTTATTAACGTGGGAAACTGTTCTGAAAGCTCGGATGTAGAAAGTGACTCCGATTAGAAGTCTTAGAACACTTTTGACAAGCAAGTTTCTACAACCTACAATTTGTAATAAAAGTGTATTTCATATTTAATACAATTTCTTGTATTTCAATTATGTAAGTACAATATATTTTGTCGTAAAATACTCAAAGTGTTAATTCACACATTTCCTATAAAATGTAATGTTCAACATTAAATGTCATCTTCGTACTAATAAATACTTCCATTTTATTTACTAACGTAACTTAATATGCATTTTGTGTAATTACAGTAAAATAATGTTCCCAATCTTATTGTTGGCCAATATTACTGAATTGGTAACGACAATAAGAAATTATGATTATGAAACGTAGTAGCCTTGCGAGGTGTAAATAATGCAGCTCGACAGTTGAGTCGTTGAGTTCTTCGATGCCTGTTCGATGCAAATTGTTTAACCTTTAACCTATAAATTGAATTCTATAATTATCAATTGTTTGATTGTTTATGAGGAACTTACGACACAAGTATTCTCCTGCTTTTATAGTTCCGCTGCAATTACCTATTAAATGTTCTCATTTTGTTGAAAATTGCAGAGTTTGTAATAGAACCTACATAACCTGCAGACTACAAAAATAACGTACCGGTACCGAACACCTGTTCGATTTCAAGGATATTGTTTTTCGACCGTTATAATTACGATAATTAAGGTTCTCTAATGTTTACAAAATAAATCACAAGAAATACGTAATTACATTTTGGAATTATGCAAGTCTGTCTGAAATTACAACTTTAAATGCTGCCATCTCGGAGTATATTTTCTAATCAGAATTTATTATAAGGAAACAATTTTGACTCATGTTTTTCATATTACACCATATGATTGTAAGTGATGACGTAGCGGTAAACACTCCTGGCGAGGATAGTACACGACTGTATAGTTACTTACAACATTTGTAGTTATTTAGATCCGATAATCACAAAATTGATATACAAATATCAGGACCACATTTTGTATAAAATAATACAAAATTGACTGTAATAAGTGGATACACTTGACTGATTTGCTTGGCGCACTTTTAAATGAACTGTTATTTATTACATTTCACGGGCGATTGTTAGAGCAGTGTTTAATAAAAATAGGTTACTACTTATAGTGGCTCAAATCCTTTATTTTGTAAACAAATCCGACAGGCTTACCCCGTTACAATACACTCGAAGTGCAGCGAAATTCTAGGGTCGGCAATTAAATTCTCTGGTGTACGTAAATGACTGGGACTGAAGAGCAATTTTATTAATATAATAAAGGTTCCTATGTAGACTTTCTGAGAAAGTTTGTTACGTTCCTCGTTTATTGGCTTAGTTCGCAAGAATCAATCATATCAATTTCTCTATCAGAATTACAGATTACAATCTCTTAATTCAATGTTTTGCTAATAGAGTCCACTTTCAATACTTTTGGTACTACTTTTCCTCCGCATTTGCTCTATTCTACGCGAAGCGTTATCTCTAACCACTTCGGCTTCGTTGGTTCCCTTACAGCTTTTCTACTCGGCAACGAAAACAACTGATATCGCTGTACTGTAAATTATTCTATTGGCTGTCAATGTAGTCATTTAGTTTCTGATTGGCTGATCCTCGGCTAACTAAATAAAATATTTCATCTTAAAAACGGAACAAGCACTTCACTAGGGAATATCTCCGTGCTGATATAAATAGCAACTCGATTTTCAACCGCGTATCTTTTTCTATTCTACTTCCTAACAAACGTTACTAAGTGCTACGGAAATTTCACAAGTTTCTCATATCGATATTAATCGTCTATAAGTGAAAGTTTTCCACAAATAGTGATTATTTAGAATCATCTGCTTATTCTAAGTACCATTAAAACGTGATATTACGTCTTTTTGCATTAGTACCGCTACGTTAAAAGTGTCCACGCTCTAGGATTAATTTCCTTGAGGTATGTAGAAAATTCTTTTGTAACAATTACCGTGTCATTCTTAAATTCCTCGACAGTAATTTATATTATTTGTCCTAGCGTTTCCTACCCCGTTTACTTTTGGAGTACATCTTTACTTGTTGGTTACCGCCATTTTGTTAACATCACCTGAAATTATTGCTGATCCGTTGCTATTGAACATCGATGGTTATTTTGCTGCCAAACTACATATTTGCTGTTCACCAAATCATCTTTAATTATTCCTGTGTGAAGAAATTGATTTATTTTGGAAATTACAGGCTGCCATCCTGTGCCATCTTGTGTCAACTTCTGAAAATAAGATTGATAAGTTATTTGAATTATTAACCTTACATTTCTTGCTGAACTTTACCTGAATTTTGTTACTGTTTATTGTAAAATTTGATTATACTAAATTACGTAATCACATTTCATATTTTTGCTTCAATTTAAAACATTTAATTTATTCATTTTGTTTACTACTCAATTAATTTTGCATTAACTTTGTTCGTTACTTTAAAAATTACTTTTATTATTTGTGTATTATCTTTTACCTTGAAGATTTAATTTGCTAAAGTTAAAGTTTAAAAGCTAATTGCTATTATTTTTTACATATCAACTCTCCGAACGAGTACTGACCAAAGTCGGTAATTATTACTTTCAGTCGGTCTGCTTGTCGCAGCCCTATTAATTTTCTTGTTAATCAACCTTTCTGTTTAGATAACTCAGCGATATTGACGTTGCGCAACGGCGATAATCGGATGTGTTTTTGGTAAGCGTTGTTTAATGACAACTACGTACTGACTTTCGTACAGCTACCGAGACGGTTGCTGATATATTTATGTGTATTATTTTTGTGTTATTAATTGTACATTGTTGTAATATGTAAACTTCATTTCCTGCAAGGTAAAAGTTAAACCCCCTTTACTGCTTCACTCCTGTGAAGATTTGTTTTGTAAAATTTGTTCCGATTGTGTCAATGTTATTTTGTTTTGATTCATTATAACCACCACTATCATTATTTTAGTGTATTTCTTTATCGAATACCCACTTTCTCTTTCAGAAATCATATCTCTGTTATTATTATTATAAGCTGCTAAGCTCTTCGTAGTTCTGATTACCAGCTTGTCTTTACTAAAGAACTATCGTGGCGCCCTAAAAGGTATTTGACTATATTTGTTAACTATAACTTACTATAAATTTAAATTCTATACTCATTATTCCCACGCCCATTAGATTGCCCCTTATAACTGAGCTTATCGAGTCATTGCATTTTTCCTGATTACGGTACCAATCATTTGTTGCCGTAACACGATTTTTGGCGCCTCAACGTGCGGGCCTCTCTTTCCGTTACTCTAACACGATTTTTAGCTCTCGTTTTCTTTACTTTCACAGATTTCTTTTGGCACACAACGTGTTGTTCTCTTATTTTTGATTTTCAATTCTACTTATTTCTCTCCTATCACTTATCGTTTGTCTAGTCATCATGTTTTCATTCAAAATGGATGTCAATCGCTTAAACAAAACCGAATTAGAATATGAACTTGTCTCTCGACGTATAGAATTAGCGCCTACTGTTATTGACTTAAGAAGATCTGTTCGTAATGCTATCTTACTCGAATTGAACAAATCCTTAACTTCTGTTACTCACTCTATCTCTTTTGCTGATGATTGCACTGCAGTTACTCAGTCCATTGAAGAAATTAAATCACTAATCACTTCTGTTACAAATGACTCCAAGTCAAGAGATTTCTTACGTGTTAATACTTTGATCCCTCACTTAGAACGTCGCTGTTCTTTAATGAATGCTACTACTGATGCTGAAATAGGCCAACGAAATACTTTTCTTCTGTCCATTGCAACTCTTAAATCAAATTTAGTACTCAAACTTAAAAAACTCAACCGTGTTACTTTATCAGAATTTCAATCACCTTCCTTTAGTCCGAAACCTACTACTTCTAGTGTAACTAATATAGCTGAAGACAATGAAAGTAACTCTGATCCTTTAATTCCTCCTTTACTTTCTTCTAGTGAAGATGAACTTGAACCAAATGAACCTTTACGACAAATAGCTGCTGTTACTGAATCTCTTCCTTTCGAGAAACGTCTCGATATTTCTAAACTTGGCTTAACCTTTTCAGGCGAAGGCAAGGTATCTCTCTTAGATTTTCTTACTCGCTTAGACGAATTAGCTACTTCTCGTAGTATTTCTAAACAGATGTTATTCTCTCGTGTACCTGAATTATTAACAGGACGTGCTTTATTACTGTACCGATCTCGTAAATTTACCTTAACTAAATGGGACGAAGTTATAGATATGCTTAAGTCTGAATTTTTACCTATCGATTATGATGAACGTTTACTTGAAGAAATTAAAAACCGAACAATGGGTCCTACCGAAAATATGAGCTCATACCTTGCTGTTATGTATAATCTTTTTCAACGTTTAACTACTCCTTTATCTGAATCTAAACAACTTTACTATATTCGTCGAAATTTAACTCCTTTCTATCAGAAAGCTTTAACTCTTACTCCGATCTCTAGCATTCCTCAGCTCTCTGCTTTAGGAAAACAAATTGAACAGAACCATTACTTTGTTGAATCTTTTAAACCACCACCTTCTAGAAAAACTACACAATTACTTGAACCAAGTCTCGCTTACTTAACTATCTCATCTTCTTCTGATACTGATTCTTCTAAACGTAACTCAAGTACACCTAAACTCTCTTCTGCTACTGTCATGTCTAATCCTAAAGGAAAAGATACTTCATCTACTCCTAAACCATTAACTTCGACTAATGCTAATAATACTGCTACGGCTAAACCCAAATTTACTTCGAAACCATCAACTAAACCTGCTTCTACTTCTAATTCTTCCCCGATTACTTGTTGGAATTGTAGGAAAATAGGTCATGTTTCTCCTATATGCCCAGAACCTCAATCTCTTCATTGCTACGGTTGTGGAAAACCTAATACCATTAAACCAAAGTGTCCTAACTGTAATAATATTTCTTTAAACTAACTTCAGAGTTCTCGAACCGAGTCGAGTCCTCTTCTCCTTCACTTATCTCGGAAACTCCTTTTGGTACTTTATCTGATAATCATAAATATGTTCTTAATTTTATACTTGCTAGTGTTCGTAAAGATGAACGTCCTTATCTTAACGTTTCAATTTTTGGCTATCCCTTTAAAAGTTTGTTAGACTCTGGATCTTCTAAAACTATTCTAGGTCAACTAGGATGGAATCTTTTAAGCTCTCTAGGTTTGTGCTTACGTCCTTATAAACATTTCTCTAACTCTTCTTCTACTTGTTTACTTGCTAACGGAAAAACCTGTAACATACTTGGTACTGTTAACCTTCCTATCACTCTTCAAGACAGAACTGTAACTTTAGAAGTTCTAGTCATCCCAGAAATTAATTCACCTCTAATCTTAGGTATAGACTTTTGGAAATCCATAGATTTTGTTCCTAATTTTCAAACTGGTACTTGGTCTTTCGGTACTTCCGATGAACTTTACTCAATTTCTACTGATAACTTAACTACAAGATCTAATCTCTCTCCTGCTGAAGAACAATCACTTCAATCTTTACTTGATTCTCCTGTACTAAATTCTTCTGAACTTGGCTGTACTGCCTTAATTGAACACAATATTCGTACTACTGCTGAACCAATAAAACAACGTTACTATCCACTTTCTCCTACCCTACTCAAAATTGCTAATGCTGAATTAGATTCTATGATCTCTTTAGGTATTGTTGAACCATCTTCAAGTCCTTGGTCTAGTCCTATCGTGCTTGTTAAGAAAAAGGATAACTCATATCGCTTCTGTATTGATTATAGAAAGGTAAATGCAGTAACTGAAAAGGATGCTTATCCACTTCCTTACATAAATACTATTCTAGATCGTCTTCGTGATGCTCAATTTCTCTCTTCTTTAGATATTCGCTCCGCTTACTGGCAAATTCCTTTATCTCAAAATTCTAAACCCATAACTGCTTTCACTATTCCCGGCAGAGGATTATATCAATTTACCCGTATGCCTTTTGGTCTCCATAACTCACCCGCTACTTTTCAACGTTTAATTGACCGTATTCTTGGTGCTGATCTGGAACCCTACTGTTTCGCCTATTTAGACGATATTATCATTGCTACCCCTTCCTTTGAAAAACATTTAGAAGTTTTAACTCAAATTTTTACTAGATTGTCTAATGCTGGTCTTACTTTAAATAAGTCCAAATGTCACTTTTGTCTTTCTGAACTTAAATACCTTGGCTATGTTGTCAATAAGAATGGTCTACTTGTAGATCCTGATAAGGTCAACTCTATTATCTCTATCCCTCAACCTACTTCAGTCTCTGAAATTCGTAGATTACTTGGTATGGCTAGTTGGTATCGTCGCTTCATACCGAATTTCTCAACTGCTTTAGCTCCCTTAACTAATTTAACCCGCAAAAATGTCTCTTTCTTTTGGTCTCCTGAATGTGAAGAAGCCTTTTCTTTTCTAAAAAAACAATTAATTTCTGCTCCAATACTTTCTTGCCCAGATTTCTCTTTACCCTTCACCATTCAGACAGATGCTTCTAACTATGGCTTAGGTGCTGTTTTAAGTCAGGAATCCCCTGATGGAGAAAAAGTCATCGCTTATATTAGTCGTTCCTTAACTCAACCCGAGAAACAGTATTCAACTACTGAAAAAGAATGCTTAGCTGTACTATGGGCTGTAGAAAAATTTCGTGCGTATATTGAAGGCGCTCACTTTACTATAATTACTGATCATCATTCACTTATTTGGCTTAATAAACTTCAGAATCCTTCTGGACGATTAGCTTGCTGGTCTTTACGACTCCAACAATATAATTTCTCAATTATTCACCGCAAGGGTAAAAATCATGTCGTTCCTGATATGTTATCTAGAGCTGTTCCTGATATACCTTCTGAATCTCTTCCTGAACTTTGTGAAATAAATATTTCTAATACCACACCTTCTATTAACTTGCCTATTACAGATACTTGGTACCTTACTATGATTGGAAAAGTTACTAATAATCCTAATAAATTTCCTCTTTGGCGTATAGAAAACAATTTGCTTTATAAACATGTTAATCCCTCAGATCTCTCAGACATATCTTTAGGAAATTGGAGAATTGTTGTTCCAAAAAATCAACGAACTGAAATAATTCGTCACTATCATGATCCACCTATTTATGGACATTGTGGTGTAACTAAAACTTTGAACCGTATTAATAAATTCTTCTATTGGCCAAATTTACGCTCCGATATTGCTAGATACATTCGTAACTGCCACACTTGTGCTGCTCATAAAGTTGAACAGAAAGCACAACCAGGTTTATTTTCTCCCAGAGCCACTCCCACTCGCCCTTGGCAAGTGCTGAGTTGTGACATTGTTGGTCCCTTACCTCGTTCTTCGAAAGGTAATTCTTATGTCTTTGTCGTTGCTGACTACTTTACAAAATTTCCATGCTTCTTTCCACTACGCACTGCTACTGCTAGTAAAATCACTAAAATAATGGAAGAACAAATATTTTTGTTATTTGGAACTCCACAATATCTCATATCTGATAACGGTGTGCAATTTCGTAGTAAGGAATTCACAAAATTATGCTCTCAATATCAAACAGAAATTCTCTTCACCGCTAAATATCATCCTAGGGCTAATCCAACTGAACGAATTAATCGAGTACTTAAAACTATGATCTCATCTTATATAAAAGATAACCAACGTTCTTGGGATGTTAATTTACAAAAAATAGGTTGCGCTATTCGCACTTCTAAACACGAAATAACTAATTACACTCCATACTTTGCATTTTGCGGCAGAGAACACATACTATTTGGAAACACTTTTAAAACTTCCTCTGATACTGAAATTCCTTCTATCGATCCTAATCCTATTGTTACTACACGTACTAAAGAGTTTTACGAAAACTTGCGTACAAATATTTTAACTAGAATAAAACAATCTTCTCAACGTACTCAAAATCGCTATAATCTTCGAAAACGCAATGTTACTTATAAAAAAAATGATTCTGTATGGAAACGTAACTTCATACTATCTGATGCTAGTAAATTTATTAATGCAAAACTTGCTCCTAAATTTGTTGGTCCCTATAAAATTAAAAATGTTATTTCTAGTTGGACATATGAACTTGCAGATTCTTCTGGAAAATCAATAGGTACTTTTCATGTAAAAGATTTGAAACCTGCTTTTTCTGATAATGTTAATTCTTCTGTGAACTCTTCTTCTGAATCTGAAGATAATTCCACTATTGCTACAAACAATATCTCTCTAAAACGTCGCTATCTTCGGAAACGACGAAAACGTGAAGAATAATTTTCTCTCTCTCTCTCTTGGGTGGATGGCTGGGGTTTCTCTACTTTCTTTCGCGGCGGTTTTTTTTAGAGGTCGATGCTCACGCTTTGTTTCTTTGGAGTATTCTTCCTCGCTCTTCCACCGAGCCCTACTCATTACTGTTATCTTTCTTTCTTTCTTTCTTTCTTTCTTTCTTTCTTTCTTTCTTTCTTTCTTTCTTTATTCCTCTTATTCTCTTTTGTTGACGACCATTGCTTTGTATTTTGGATTTTTCTTTCGATTACGGTTTATGGCTTTTGGTAGTAGTCCCCGTTCACTCAGTTACAGAGCCGGCTGGTGAGCGAGCGAACCCAAATGTCAATGATGCTTAGATTAGGGTTTTACCCACAAAATGTTACTTTTACTTTACAATTTCTTTTTGATTTTGACCAAACTGGTTCCCGCTAGGTTCTCCTTCAGATAGGAGTGGTCCTCAACCGCGTCGCCTCACGACCCATCTGATTGTATTGTAAGGTTAGTTTGCATCGCTACCTGATTTTGGCTCCGGTACCCCGTACTGGGAAGAATAGTTGCTCTACGGTACTTCATATTCTTCTATCTCTGGTGAAATCTAGGATACCTCTTTTACCTATTTTTCATTACCGTCCTTTCTCTTCTCCTTCCATGTAACTCTTTTTTTTTTTTACTTCATGGTTGGTCCACTTTTGTTGTTTTGTTTTGTTTTGTTTTGTTTACTTATTGATATTTACTTCCTTGTGTCGTAAGTATTAACTCAGTTGGTTTCGCTTTTGGCGTTCTCTTTCGTTTCGCCTACTAGCTCAACTTTTGTTGGGGGGGTGTTACGTTCCTCGTTTATTGGCTTAGTTCGCAAGAATCAATCATATCAATTTCTCTATCAGAATTACAGATTACAATCTCTTAATTCAATGTTTTGCTAATAGAGTCCACTTTCAATACTTTTGGTACTACTTTTCCTCCGCATTTGCTCTATTCTACGCGAAGCGTTATCTCTAACCACTTCGGCTTCGTTGGTTCCCTTACAGCTTTTCTACTCGGCAACGAAAACAACTGATATCGCTGTACTGTAAATTATTCTATTGGCTGTCAATGTAGTCATTTAGTTTCTGATTGGCTGATCCTCGGCTAACTAAATAAAATATTTCATCTTAAAAACGGAACAAGCACTTCACTAGGGAATATCTCCGTGCTGATATAAATAGCAACTCGATTTTCAACCGCGTATCTTTTTCTATTCTACTTCCTAACAAACGTTACTAAGTGCTACGGAAATTTCACAAGTTTCTCATATCGATATTAATCGTCTATAAGTGAAAGTTTTCCACAAATAGTGATTATTTAGAATCATCTGCTTATTCTAAGTACCATTAAAACGTGATATTACGTCTTTTTGCATTAGTACCGCTACGTTAAAAGTGTCCACGCTCTAGGATTAATTTCCTTGAGGTATGTAGAAAATTCTTTTGTAACAATTACCGTGTCATTCTTAAATTCCTCGACAGTAATTTATATTATTTGTCCTAGCGTTTCCTACCCCGTTTACTTTTGGAGTACATCTTTACTTGTTGGTTACCGCCATTTTGTTAACATCACCTGAAATTATTGCTGATCCGTTGCTATTGAACATCGATGGTTATTTTGCTGCCAAACTACATATTTGCTGTTCACCAAATCATCTTTAATTATTCCTGTGTGAAGAAATTGATTTATTTTGGAAATTACAGGCTGCCATCCTGTGCCATCTTGTGTCAACTTCTGAAAATAAGATTGATAAGTTATTTGAATTATTAACCTTACATTTCTTGCTGAACTTTACCTGAATTTTGTTACTGTTTATTGTAAAATTTGATTATACTAAATTACGTAATCACATTTCATATTTTTGCTTCAATTTAAAACATTTAATTTATTCATTTTGTTTACTACTCAATTAATTTTGCATTAACTTTGTTCGTTACTTTAAAAATTACTTTTATTATTTGTGTATTATCTTTTACCTTGAAGATTTAATTTGCTAAAGTTAAAGTTTAAAAGCTAATTGCTATTATTTTTTACATATCAACTCTCCGAACGAGTACTGACCAAAGTCGGTAATTATTACTTTCAGTCGGTCTGCTTGTCGCAGCCCTATTAATTTTCTTGTTAATCAACCTTTCTGTTTAGATAACTCAGCGATATTGACGTTGCGCAACGGCGATAATCGGATGTGTTTTTGGTAAGCGTTGTTTAATGACAACTACGTACTGACTTTCGTACAGCTACCGAGACGGTTGCTGATATATTTATGTGTATTATTTTTGTGTTATTAATTGTACATTGTTGTAATATGTAAACTTCATTTCCTGCAAGGTAAAAGTTAAACCCCCTTTACTGCTTCACTCCTGTGAAGATTTGTTTTGTAAAATTTGTTCCGATTGTGTCAATGTTATTTTGTTTTGATTCATTATAACCACCACTATCATTATTTTAGTGTATTTCTTTATCGAATACCCACTTTCTCTTTCAGAAATCATATCTCTGTTATTATTATTATAAGCTGCTAAGCTCTTCGTAGTTCTGATTACCAGCTTGTCTTTACTAAAGAACTATCGTGGCGCCCTAAAAGGTATTTGACTATATTTGTTAACTATAACTTACTATAAATTTAAATTCTATACTCATTATTCCCACGCCCATTAGATTGCCCCTTATAACTGAGCTTATCGAGTCATTGCATTTTTCCTGATTACGGTACCAATCATTTGTTGCCGTAACAAGTTTTAAATTAATACATTAATTAAAATTTCATACAAAAAATACAACTCTTATTTATTTGCTTTACAATGCGTAAATAAATAGCAAGTACCTATAAAACTGTTACTTTTAACTATAAGTATATCTCAAAATACAGGGTTATTACAAAAGAAATAGACATTTTCAATAGCCTCTAAAAAATCAGACTGGTGTATTTGAATATAGTAAGTGATATAGGTTTATAGGGAATTTCTTAAAGTTTATGTTGGTACAACTATAGTCTGTAAAATGAATGTTTGCGATTTTCGGCTTAGCGCTTTATTTAGCGTACACATTCGTAGTTTGTATCTATTTCGTTCTAACACACAATATTTGGAAATAGAGAGAATGGAATGCTACATTATTGTCGCCACGGGTGGTGAACTAACAAAGACACTATACCTTTAAAAACATCTGTATTTGTGTCAGGTGTGTTAGAAGGAGATAGTAATGTTTATTTTAGGCGTCTCTTTAACCCTTGAGCAGTCGCGTGGGTAATAATAACACCATTGATCGCGTGGATGACTATGGTCATCCATCAGTTATTTTTGAATTTATCAATTATATTTCTATTAGAAGATGTAATTTAATGAATTTACTAAATGATAGACAAACACATAAAATAATTGTAAACTTTAAAAAGTGTTATATCTGCATAATATATAAGATAAAGTACCTTATAGTCGCTAGAAGTACCTACATACAGTCTCCATTTCAAAATTATTATCTACTGGAAAGGGCGAATTAATTTATTCAAAGATTTTGATATATTATTTATTTAATTGGAAAGTCATACAAAAACTAATAATATTACTAAAACTGCTATAAACAAACATTTGAATAAAAGAGTAGGTACATATTTACAGTAAGTCCGTGGATGACAATTGTCACAATTGTCTTATTATAGTACAACTTACCACGTTGAAGGTTGACATATTGCTACTATATTCGTAAAACCCTAAACAAGGAATACTAAAAACTTGAACCCCCCTTTCTTCTTAGAAAGAATGTTATAGGCAATACAATAACAGCGGATGACAATAGTCATCCACGCGACCGCTCAAGGGTTAAAGACTGAATTGCCTGTTGTAATCCTTTGACAGTGGTATTCAATAGTTATTTTCGCGTGTTTGTAACAAGTACTGAAAATACGTTACATTTCTTCAATTTATACAGGGTGTCTCACGGTGACCGTCGGTTAGAAGTATATCAAGAACTGTAAAAGCTAGAAATTTGAAATTTTGCATATGCGACATGGAGTGTTTAATCTATTAAGTAAAAATATTTTCCAAATGGCAGCACTTCCGGAAATACCGGAAGTGACCATCAACTTCTTTATTTTAAATACAAACCAGGCAATTTTTTTTCACATTCTGATGTGTCATAAAATGTTTAGTAAGTATGCTCAAAATAATCGGCGTATTAATTTTGATTGTTGAGAAAAAAATTTTTTTTCACTGAAAAATGTCAAAATCTTGTTTAGGAAATAAAATTCAAAGTCGAAAGTGGCAAAAGTTAGGGAAATGGGATTTTAGGTTCTCAATGTCAAAAGATTGAGACACAATTATCTGTCATGGATTATAAAAAATTGCCCGCGGTTACGTATCTATTTGACGTTATTTCCAGACTTAAGAAAAACTTTAAAAAGTCTCTTTTTTTAAATGGAACGCCTATTTAATTATCGGCCCATTCGATGCAGAAATAAATTTGCTTTAAATTGATATACCATGTTCCTATACCTAAAATCAATGATTACAGAGTTATTTACATTTTTCTAATTAAATTTATAATTACATACTTTACAAAACATGGTTGGCTTTGAAAATTTTCAAAAAAATTTTATTCAAATGTTTCTTATGCTTTTATGATTATTTAAAATTCTATCTATGCGACTTCTTGACTATCAAAGGTCTCTTTCCGCCGAACGAACAGAACTTTCAAGGAAAACATTAAAATATCCCAATGCATTGGTTTCTGCAGCGTCATTGGGGACAATTGGCTTTTCCAAATTTCGTGGCGTATTTACTTCGCCCAAATTTAGAATATTCTTTTCAAACATCCTGATTTTTTGTTCTGTCATTGTAGGTAAATGCGGATATCTTTCGTTAAAGTGTTGAGTGATTCTTTATTCAATGGTTAAAGGTTCTGCAGGTCCGAAAAGTAATACGAGCAGACTCGCCATGAATGTAAAACAAATTTAGAATATCAGCGTTTGTGTATTCCATATTTCCCAATTAAAAACAAATATTAAGCGCAAAAATCAAAATTCAAACAGATAACACTGATAACAAACGTAAATGTAGCGTAAACTTTCAAACTGATAGCTAACTGACAACTGTCATCATAAGAAACAATTGAATAAGATTTTTTTGAAAATTTTCAAAGCCAACCATGTTTTGTAAAGTATGTAATTATAAATTTAAATAGAAAAATGTAAATAACTCTGTAATCATTGATTTTAGGTATAGGAACATAGTATATCAATTTAAAGCAAATTTATTTCTGCATCGAATGGGCCGATAATTAAATAGGCATTCCATTTAAAAAAAGAGACTTTTTAAAGTTTTTCTTAAGTCTGGAAATAACGTCAAATAGATACGTAACCGCGGGCAATTTTTTATAATCCATGACAGATAATTGTGTCTCAATCTTTTGACATTGAGAACCTAAAATCCCATTTCCCTAACTTTTGCCACTTTCGACTTTCAATTTTATTTCCTAAACAAGATTTTGACATTTTTCAGTGAAAAAAAATTTTTTTCTCAACAATCAAAATTAATACGCCGATTATTTTGAGCATACTTACTAAACATTTTATGACACATCAGAATGTGAAAAAAAATTGCCTGGTTTGTATTTAAAATAAAGAAGTTGATGGTCACTTCCGGTACTTCCGGAAGTGCTGCCATTTGGAAAATATTTTTACTTAATAGATTAAACACTCCATGTCGCATATGCAAAATTTCAAATTTCTAGCTTTTACAGTTCTTGATATACTTCTAACCGACGGTCACCGTGAGACACCCTGTATGTATTAGTAGGACTAATCGTAACTTGATTTCGATCCGTGCGATTAGTTAACCAGGCTTGGCCTGAGTATCGATAACAATCGAAGTACATAATAATAATAATAATAATAATATTTTTATTGTGTTATCGTATTAGTACACTTACACTTGTCAGTAAACTATATGTAAATATGGAGGTAAGTATATGGAGATTACGTGTAAAATAGAATTCGCTATTTGTGCTTATTTTTGGGTGAAAATTTTGTGTAAACATGCAAAGTTTGTCTGTCCGAGGTCCTTAATCCATTTCGAACATTAAAACAATAGTATTTTCGCGAAAATTTTCAAAATGACAAGTATCGGAAACTTTTTCTCGATAACATGGAAATTTAATTATTTCAAGTTGAAAAGTTATTTAAATGATGACAAATGATTCTATTATGCCTCGCGTTAACATTATCATGGTTAAAATGATGTAAAAAGTAGTAACAGCATTCATCGTAGACTAATTTATGTGTCCCGATACCTTCTTTCGGTAACTTTCGAAATGTACATGTTTGTGTGCTTATTTCGAATTTAGAGATTTTGAACGATGAACGATGTCGTAGGTAACATATATAGTCGAATGTTTTCATCGGGAAAAATGTTTTTGTCTACATATTTAACTTAATATCTATTGATGAAAGTAGGTGGCAAGTGTATTGTTACGTTACACTATACCAAAGAGAATACCTATACTTTGACTATACTTCTAAATATACAACTTATATTGTAATTAAGAGGAAGTAAAATCCATATTTACTGCTGTACATATACGTGTAAATGATGGCCTTTAGTTAGTGAAATAAACAAAAATTTGAAACTGTTTGAGGTAGAGAAGGTCTTTCTATAAAACAGATGTTATGCAACGTTAGACCAGCTTCTATTGTACATTTTATGTTTTATGGTATTTTTAGTTTTACTATAGTTAAAGATGAATGTTAAAACGTTCTCCCTAAGGCCATTCGTATTCCCAAAACGTTGCCAGTATCCAAATTGAGTTCTTTTACATTCAAAATTCATTCTAAACTATCCTTATGAAGTTCACACGGAATTTGTTATATTTTCGTTAATTTTTGGGCAAAGACTATGTGCAAAGACGTAATTAACATTGTGAAAGGGCCATTATGTATTTTTGGTCTCAAATCTATTCCAAAAAGTTTGCATTTTACATTTTTTTTAATAATTGGTAAAAATTTACTTTAAGTAGGTAGGAACGAATTCGTGTATCTTTACCAAATATCAACCCATTTTTGTGATTTTTACGTCAAATGTAAGTAAATGTAATCCTTTATTTTAGTTACTTTAATAACTTGCTAAATTACAGATACCTACAGGGTCAAAAATCTGAAAAGGTACAAAAACGTAAATTTTTTTTCTTTTTTCAAGCAACTAGCCAGCTCAACAAGGTGTGATATTTTAAAACAAAAGCTATTACAACCTACAATCACAAATACCCCCTCCCCCCAAAGCACGCAAAACGCGAGAATCGCGTGTACCCCCGTTTATACATAGATAAGGGCAACTAACGTACATTTACTGTTTTCACGTTAATCATTGTCATTATAAGCATCCAATAAAAAGTAAAAAATCTGTTAATTTAAAAATTTGGTGTAATCACTATGACGCCACTGGATTTCCTCAACTTGCACTGTTACGTTAATGTCAATTATCCTAAGAAGCATAACAGTGAGTAATTAGGATCAAACAGCCAGGTAGTCTCGCCAACCAGAGTCAGTAGATTACCAGAGTACCGCAACCTCCGCCATTTTTAGTCCTTTCCGTGCTTCACTCACTACACGCTCAGTAAAGTAGATGATGTTTTTGACTAAATTTTTCGGAATATAATAAAACAAATACACTTAACGGCACAATAACACGGCATTTCATTAAAAATTACGCACTTCGTAAGTATATTTTATGTATATGGACTAAAAATGGCCGCCAGGGCGGCATTTGTCGCGTCAAAGGCTTGCGGTACTCTGTTAATCTACTGACTCTGTCGCCAACCGCTAGTGAACGACCTCTACCTGATTGTTAGAACCTTATAACTAACAATGCAGCTTAGAAAATAAATCCTTTAGTGAGGTCAATTTCAGGACGATATATTTTGAAATATACAAATTAGTCTAAAACTTTTAATTTGATTTAGTTTCCCTTGCGAAGATAGTTAATTAGAAAGCAATTTGACCATAATTCATAATCACATTTAAATCATTTTGTTGCCCGCTGCAAAATGTAGGTACTTTCAAAACGATTATGATATTATTAGTCACCGACCCTTTATAAATAAAAAAATTACAAGTCAAAGGGTGAAAGTTATAAGTGAAATCTATGGGAAGTTGTATCTGAAATACCTTGCCTTGAAATTTGTTCTTTAGTACGGACACCTTTGGGCGACCAGGTCAGAGACAGCGAGCTGCAGGAAGCAGAATGGGTAGAAACAGAGACGTCGGAAAAGGAAAAACGTCCATATGAGCATCTTTCCGAGAGACGTCAAGGAAATCGTATGTTTATATTGCGTTAAAAGAAAGCTGAAATACATCTCTAAAGGAAACAACTCGATTCAACAAGGTACCAACAGCCACGATGGCTGCAATATAGTGAACGACTGAACGAAAAAGAAGGTGCGATTCCGTTAATTTCAAATCAATTGACCATTGTACGAAGATTTAATAAATTACGTGAAAAGTGTCCGATCTGTATGAAAAGAAATTGGTGCCCATAGTGCAAAGTCTAAATAACAAAGTATATACCTGCTATAATAACAAATTTACGAAGAAGGAATGTAAACCAACACAAAGCAGAAATTAGGGCGGGAAAAATGTATTCAACATGTAATTGCTGTAGAAGATCAAAATCATTCATTTACGAGTACAGTAGCAGCAACGACAGATCATATTCTGATAGTGATTAGCATTTTGCAGTTTTTGTTCTTGTAGATTCTAGATTTTACTTATTTATATACTCACACGAAACCTGTAAATGTTTTATGTATTTTATGTCTGACAATTGATATAACTTTATTGGTATCCGGTCATTTCCCCGCCGAAAAAATCCCGCCGGTCAATTGCCCGCCGGTAAATTGTTCGCCTCGTAAAAACCCCGCGCCGTGAAATGTTCGCCGGTAAAATGCCCGCCATAACAAAATCCCGTCGGTCATTTGCCCGCCGCTGTAGGCAAAATGATTCCCCTGATATTCCCCTATTTTTGTGATAAAGATCCACTTGTACCTATGTTATGTGCAGCCAGTGGTGGATTATGCGCTCAGGAGGCGTAAGATGAATTTGAGGCCGCTGTTTACTGTAAATTAAAATATGCTAAATTCAAAAAAGAAGACTGTATTAATAAACCAGACATTGCCATGTTTAACAAAAGAACCGTTATATATAAATTTATAAAATATTTTCGACGGCCATTTTAAGCACTTCCCGATGGAATTTTGACATCCTTTACAGACCTACGGCACTATACATGAATACTCGCCTGCTACTATCTCTTGTTTCAACCTCGTTCTTAACACGTAAATGTTGTACCATTTTCTACGCTTATTCCCCCACTAAAGCGCCTAGGTTATTTGCAGGTTTAGTATATTTTTTTTCAATTGATACTAAAATAGTGGCATGACACACAGGTTTACAAAACTGAAGTTATTTAAAAAAGAACTTTCTTAATTATTTATTTTTTCAAAAATTACGGCGGGAAATTGACCGACGGGATTTTGTCATGGCGGGCATTTTACCGGCGAACATTTCACCGCGCGGGGTTTTTACCAGGCGAACAATTTACCGGCGGGCAATTGACCGGCGGGATTTTTTCGGCGGGGAAATGACCGTGATTATTGAGAAGATTGACAAGTATTCCTCAGTCCCAGTCATTTAGATAGGCTTAAGAATTTTAATGCTGGTCCTGGAATTTCGATGTGCCAGAGTAAACCTGTCGGGTTTGTTTACAAAATAAAGGATTTGAGCAATTGCTCTTTAAATCCCCAGCAGTTTGAATAATTGTGACGGTCACTATAAAAATTGAGATGTAAATAATGTTCCATTAGACTTTTAAACAAACAGGGAATTTGAAACTTACCTGGGTAGCAATCCATTCAGGCTATGATTCTTCTATTACATCACGTAATTTATGATAGAAGCATAATTAATCTGGGTAGTTTTTTGGCACAAAACAATTTTCGTACACACTGTGAAGGTAATTAGCGCGATTTAAATTTTTATCATCAATACACATAACGCACTTTCCAAAAAACGTGCAAAGCACATAGACATTTTCAACAAAGATTTGAAAATAACCGAAACTTTCAAGTGCTTTCAACGAGTGGTAAATAGAAACTGGGAACTCTTCACAATTAATAAATGTGGTCTGATTTTTGAAAACAGGTGAGGTAAGTGATAACAGCGGAACAGGTTAGTATTGACCGACTACTTGTAGCGAATCTTGGGACATGAAAAAAAGACTTACTTACGTCAGCATAGCTCAACCACAGTATATAAGACGTATACTGTGGCTCAACTAACATCCAATGATGCTAAGAGCAGTATATTTTTCCGATTAGACTTTGAACTAATTTTATTAAAGTGGTTAATTAATTATTTTCTAATCGAACTTCCCCAAAGTCCATATGTAATAGTTAAAATAAAAAATCCGCTTCTAAGCGTTATATAGCTTTATTATAGATTAACTGGTTTTTTATTAGCCCAATTGGTAATTATTAAGGTTGGAGAAATAAAGGTATCACATGTGGATAATCGTTGAACAATTTTTTTTTATTTAACTGTTGACGTTTCGCCTATGTTATAGGCATAATCATAACATGATAATTTATTGTTAAAAAGATAAAAAAAATTTTTAATTATAAATACATGGTGAAGAATTTTAACTCATGCGTTATTAAAGACGCTATCAATAGGGGAGGGAAATTATTACCTCCACAAACATTAATTAATATATTGTTACGTTAAAAATTTAAAACTTCTATAAAATCTGGAACACCATCAACGTGCACGTATTCATATATAGCGTTATGGCCGTTCAACAGCCAGACAGCAAGTGCATTATCATTCAATGCATATATTAGATTAGTTTTCGAGTTTAAAAATAAACACAGTCCGCATTAAGTCTTATTTGCAACATTCAATTTTCCTCCACGCTTTATAAAAATAATTGAAATAGTAGCACGATCAAATAATTTTCTACATACTAAGGTAGTAGTTTATCCAGTAGCGCATTTCCCACTAGGCCCACTAGGCCCAGGCCTAGGGCGCCAAATTTTAGAGGGCGCAAAATCAGAAAAGAAATGAAGAACAATACGCGCTTATTATTGAGGTTCGGATTGTGAACGCCTGCGAAAACTTTATTGCACAGTTATAAACTACAATTTTGATTATTATAAATCACCAACTGTAGTTTAACTGTGCAATAAAGTTCATAAATAGGGCGACGCAACGCAAGCCTCGTGAAGACGTTCTTTCTGCGTTGCTGCGAAACAAGTCGTAGGCGCACTCCGCGGACAGTACCCCCCAGTCCCCGAAAGGTAACCGCTAAAGAATTTTAGTGTACAGCATTGAAGAATTACTGTGAATTAGAAAAGAATTTCTGTGTATTTCTTACAAATAACGAGTAATTATTAAGAATTCATACTTACAACTTACAAGTAGCGAGAATTACTACTGAAAGTACCTGCTCTACTTGTGAATCATGAATACATATTAGTATATAGGTATTACCTTTGTTTTTATATAAACAAGGATATTACTAAGAATTGAGTTTCTATAAAGATTTCGATTGGAATTAATTGGAGATCATTCTATCTATCGTATTACATACTTGATTACATCAAAATTACATGTGACTAGAAAACTCATATTTTTTTCAAGTTATTTTATACGCCATCCAAATGAAATTTTGTCAATATCAACAATTATTATTTACTGATAACTGGTGGGTACGTGGTACATATACATTTCTTTCAATACATATATAGTATTGTGTTTTATAACTGCTCCACCTCTACATTTTACAAGATTAAAATTTTCTGACAGAAGCTCTTTTTCATTATTCATTTTACCTCATGAGGTGTAGTGTGTAGTAAATGTTATATACGAATTACTGCGAAGTTCAGTATGATATACATTTTAAAGGAGTTGATTCATTTAAAATATCAACGATATTCTTGTATATTCAACTCAATTTACAATAATCGTAACATTATTTTTTGCGACCGGTATTGTGACAGGGAGGGCGCAAATGTTTTGTGTGCCTAGGGGCGCTGTTTGACTAAATGCGGCACTGAGTTTATCTACAGAAAGAAGAAATTGCATTATAAATAAAAATTAAAGATTTGGAAAACGTACAGTTGACGTTCTGCTGCAACTCTGATGCAGAGATTTATCCGTGAAAATTAAACATGAATTAGATCTGTCTAATTTAACGTTCATTTCTTGATATAATGTGATTTTTTTGTTAATACATGCAACTTGCATCTTCAAAGTGATGCAATGAGCACACATGCATATTTCAAAATAAACAGTGTTTACCGTTCTTATGGACACCGACATTGTTTTTTTCTTTTAAAGTACAACGAAAAATTTCTTTAACACAACGATATATTTAGGAAAAATGATTGAAAATTTGATCATTTGTTGGATGATAGAAATTGGTTAATGAATTTTGAACTAAATTCTAATTTCTTCCATCGCGTGAAGTGGATCATAACACAAGTATCCTCCTTTTCAGGCCACTTCCATGCTCTCATTTTTCTAGTCCTTGTCTGATAATATTTACTGGCATCACCTTCATTTAACCCTCATATCTAGAAACTATAAGAGCTGTTGTCGGTTTTTTCGTTTTCCGTTTTTTTAAAACTATGTTCTTTTTTTAAATGACAGGAATATGTGTCAATTTCTTCAACAAATTTTTGCGTTCTATTTAGAGAGGAAGATGTTAAAAAGGTACAGTGTATTAACATTAACGTTTATGAAAAATTTTGAATGTTGATGTTTCATAAACGTTAAGTGGTCGTACACTGTACCTTTAACATCTTCCTCCTCAAATTTAAAATATTAATTTCAATGCAATATAATATTAGTTTGTATATTTCCTCTAACAATCTCATATTTATGCAGGATGTGACACTACTTGTATAGTCATTTTAATTGCATCTAAAACACAGTGATCAGGAACATATTAATGCGTATATTTCTTACAATACCATGGAAATCAAATTGCGTCAAACATAAATACTCCAAACGGAAGATGTAATTGTGCGATGTCAGATATACGATGGTAATATTTATTATGAAATCTTCATAAAGTAAAAGCATACCTCTTCTATTATGGTAAAAGGCTATTGAAAATTACATGCCAATTCATGAACCCTTCTAACATATCTCTTTTTAGGTTCAACACGTGGTTCAAAAAAGAATAAGTTTCAATGTAAACAATGCGGAAATCGTTACAAATACCGATGGAATTTGAACAAGCACGTAAGATACGAGTGCAATAAGCCAGGAATTTTCACTTGTCCTGTTTGTGAAAGAGTGTTTAAGCAAAAAGGAAATTTAAAATATCACTTGAATCACCGCCATGACGTTAATTTGATTTCCCCACATATTGATAAAAGATTTATTCTTGAATAAAGTTGTGTCGATTAATTAAAAAATATTGAACTGAATTGTCTGTAATTAAAATAGGATGCCATAATAAACTACTTTATGTCAGGAGTTCTTTTGTTGATATATCATGTAAGCAGTTTGATATATTGTCAGTTCATTTGTAATTTGTGCTATAAATATAGAATACTATTTAGTATTGTGTATTAAAAAGTTTTGCTTGTACATGTAATAGTTAGTCCCTTGTCACACACAGTTACTTTGTTGAAGAGTTACTTTATACACAAATTCATGTTTCTTAAATTGGATTAGAACAAAGTTTGTGGGGAATTTCGGGGGCGTAAAGTGCTGCTAACTAACGTGTATCGTTCTCCCATCAATTAAAAAGGTAAAGGGTACCCTTGATAGTAAATTCACCTGGAATCTTCATTGTTGTCGCCATAAAAGTTGCTCGCTTGCAGAATTACGACACTATACTAGGGACTGACTAGGGACGGAACCTTGACCACATTCTATCAAATTCGTCAAATCCGGTATACAAAGAAATCATCTTCGGATGTTAAAGATTATAGAACGTGAAGCGATGGAATGGATGAGTTATAGCGTTACACAGCCAAACAATCAAAATCATGAAGATCTTCTCGTGACGCTTTTAAACTGTAGAGTGAATCGGAGAAGGTCATAATTCTCTTTCAATTATAATTTGGTAGGGCGCTATCAGCCTATGTGCGCTCTTCTATTAGTGTATGCATCTAAGGTCTCCATTAACGCCAAAGGTATCATTTTGTCTTTAGTTCTTATTTTCTAATATATAGATACAAATTTTCCTAAAGGGGTCAAAACTAAAAGCACGAATATTACCTACCTATTTATTTTCACTAAACATTCTGCTTAGTTTTCTATTGGTAGTAGTAGTAGTTAACCTTTTAGAGATCTCTCTAGATTAATATAGATATGTTTAGAGTAATGCATGTTTGTTTTAGGATCAGTGAAACCTTTTCCTTGTTCCAAATGCAGTAAGAGATATAAGTATAAGTCGACGTTGCAACGCCATCAGAAGTACGAGTGTGATGGTATTGCTCGATTTTCCTGCCCAATATGCCCAAAAACGTATACCCAAAGTATAACAGTTCGCAAACATATGCAGATGAATCATCCCGATCTAATATCATAAATTAAATCTGACAAATTCTTTGGCTTTGAGAATGAACGTCTTTATTGTACATTTTTGTACGTAATATAATGTTTGCATTCGTTTTTAATTATATCACAACCTTCTCTAAAATTTGCATGTCGCTACCCATTTTACAGTGATCACAAAGGTATATTTTTTCACATGAAAGACCTTGCCCAGAACTTTACGCGCGGGATTTCATCAGTATACAGGTGAGTTAGGTAGTGAGGATTCTGGTTAGCGGCTAAGAAGATTCCCTTCGATCGTGTTGGTGTCCAAACCACAAACCAGCACATACAGTTTTTTCCATTGAATTTATGGTAATAAACATCGATTTGTAAGCATTCAGTTTGATAACATTCCTGTTTTGTAACGGTACACTATCATTTTGTAACAAAGACAAGATACACTATCACGGAATTTGTAAAATGTTATGGATGAGTACCATCCATATATCTCTACATATATGTACAGGGTTATTAAAAAGTATGGAGACGGCGATTTATTGTCGTTAATATTCATTTTAGGAAAAATTGTTCAATACAAAAGTTGTTTATGTAATTTTTATCTATACTTGGGAATACTTCAATTTTTGTGATGTGCAATTGTTTCTGAGTTACCCCGTTCCGCATAATTTTTTTAAATGAGAACATGTTACTTTTACCTCACCATTCGATAGAGCATTTTTTGCTCTTTAAAACAGCACTAAAGAAAATTTTTTAAAATTTATTTTAATAACATTTTTTTCAAAAATACACCGATTCAAGTATTTACATGAAGTAGGTATATGGAAGACAAAAAAAAAGTTATGAATCAAAATCTTATCACTAAAAACAAATTAATAACTAAGTAATTTAAAGTAAGTGTTCAAATTGTCCCCCATTTGTCATTTGACAATGGCTCAGTCGATTTATAAAACCACGTACCTACTTGATGTAAAATGTTATTAAAATAAATTAAAAAATTTTTTTTCAAAAATACGCCGATTCAAGTATTTACATCAAGTAGGTACGTGGTTTTATAAATCGACTGAGCCATTGTCAAATGACAAATGGGGGACAATTTGAACACTTACTTTAAATTACTTAGTTATTAATTTGTTTTTAGTGATAAGATTTTGATTACTGGCAGCGACGCGACGACCACTTGTCCCGGCAGCTACTTATCTCGCGGCCAGTTGTCTCGGCGGCCAGTTGGCCGCGGCCACTAGTCCCATCCCTGTAACGGAAGTTACAAATGTTTCTAGCTACGCCACTGGTTGATTTCAATTCAATACCCAGGAGCATGAGATTCTTGTTTACAGGGTGCTAATCGGGCCCTCACGTTGCTGCGCCATTTGTAACGGAAGTTACAAACATGTTGATAAACTTCTTCAGGTTCGTGGTTAAAATGTTCGATAATTTTACTATCTTGGCAGTACGCTTGGACCTACCTTTTTCGTACTTTTCCTTCCCAGGCTAGCTCAGTAGGGATAAAAAGGATTAAATATAAATTTGGTAAAGCTTTTTCAATTTACTCAGGTTCGATCTTATTAAAAATGCTATCATCGATTAATTTGGAAGACAGTGATTTTAGTTACATGCAACGCTTATTTATAATCACTCAAGTACATGTGATGGGGTCCTTAACCTTTCATTTAGCGTCAAACTTTATGAAAAATACGTTTTTACTTTCCTTACACTTAGGTAAGAATCATTGAAAAATTCCATAAAATCAAGAACACAATCAATTTATTACAAAGTTATTCAAAATGAAACAAAATGTACAACTCCTAAAAAAAATAAACTTAATTTCTACCTACACAAAATATGAACTGGGTAAATTTTATCGCTTGCTAGCAAGGCGTTGACATCAAGATTAAAAAAATGCTACTTTACATCCGCTTAGATTTCAATTTCGCTTATATTTTAATTTTAATCCGAACTCAATACTATAAATACTACGCATAAAATTCAGTTTTTCTTCACTATTAGTTCAAATCAATACGTAAATAAAACTTTGGTACAGTACCTTAATGTTTCTCTACCTTATTGCAATAACGTAGTCTTCTCGTGGTACCTTCCAACGGCCGCTCGATTCATGGGTCGCTTGACGATAAGTTGCCTTAAAATTCTTCTTCTCACTGGGGTCAAATTCACTTGGAAAAGTTAAGATTTAACACAAAACGGGTCTCTCATTCACAACTAAAACGCGACTACTCTTACGATAAAGCGATATTAAAACAACTAAGCGATACTAAAACGACTAAGCGAGCGTTTTACCCCTTGAGGATTTTCCCTGGTAAACTAACTTCGGAAGCTCACCCTTATTTATTGAGGTAGCTCCGTTTTCACGTTTCGATATTTCAATTCCACTACTTCGAGTTCATTAACAGTTCACGCACATTAAATGCACCTTTGGTTCATATACGCCAATATAAAACTGTTTATTAAAACGTAATTTCGCTTCTAAATCACCTTAGTGACACTTTTAATCGCACTTAATGGTACCTTTTAGGTACCTTTCCGCTTTGTTCCGCAAAATCTCTTAATAAATTCAGAATCCTGGTGCGAGTCTTTACTTGAGCACCTTCCGCTACTACAGTCTTATTATAACTCACTTGTCCACTAACACTCACTTCCCCGCTCCCTTCATATACACTTTTATAAGCTGTTATCTTATTCTGCACATTCCAGATAAGACACTTGTGCTTTTATACTATCCGTTCTGCTTCACTTTTCTAAATCTATCATTGAAAACTTACTCACTTTTCTAAAAACATTTTCTATATATACAAACTTGAAAAGTAAAAAGTAATTAATTTAATTTAATCAAAAATAACGCCCGTTACAGTACCCCCTCTTGTTTTTGAGACAACTGAACGGTTGAATCGAAAACAACATACTTAGAGTTTAGGTTTATACATCATATAACAAATTTAACACTATATACAAACACCCTCAGTGAAACTGAAAGTTTTCCAAATGGATACAAGGAAATTAGGGCAATCTGTTTGGGTTGGGTTAGACAGAGGTAGCTGCCTGTCAGTTTTCTGTACAATTGGGTTGTTCTGACCCACCATATCTTTTTACATTTTTCTTTCTTCTTTTTCTTCTCCTATACCTCTTCCCCTTCTTCTTCCTTTTTCGGTGTCTGGTTCCACATATCGTCATATTTCGGGACTTATACATACGATACCCGTTTTCCTTAAACTTCACGTAATAGTCGGCTTCTTCATGCATAAACTTCATTTTCTTTTCTTTGACCTCTATCGTGGCTTTCTTTTCGTACATCCAGTCAACTCCCAAAATAATGGGCGGATCAATTCCCTTTACTACGTAAAAACCGTGGTCGTGGTCGCTTTCACCCACTTCAATCCTCATGAGGACGTGTTTTGTCACTTTGGAGATTCTTCCATTCACTCCCTGTATTGTTAACCCCTTGGTGGGTAACATTATTGCATTTTTAGGTTCAAGTTGTTTATATAATTCTTCGGACATGAGGCTTATTTGACTCCCTGTATCTACTAAAAATTGTTGAGTCACCCCCTCCATCTTTCCTAAGACCATTGGTTGGTAAGTGTTCTCTTCTTCTTCGCTGTTATCACCAATTCCTTCGATATCGGACTCTTCTGTAATACTTGCGGTTTCTTCTTGAGCCTGTACCTGATTTTCTTCTAATTTTTGTGTGGTTTTGCATTGGTTATAAAATACTTTGACGAAATTAATTAATTGTTGTTGCTCCCGCTGTTGCCGCTGGACAAGTGGAGCTCCTCGTCCAGTCGAATCTAGTTTTCCGCCTCGCTGTCTGGCCGACGTTCCTCAGCCTCTTCATTTCGTCGACGATCTTCGTAATATCTTCCGGGTGGTCCATAGTGGCCTCCCCTTCCTCTTCTGTAATTTACGTGGTTCGCATTTCTTCTATCATTATGTTGGTAGTTATTCCTGTTCTGATTATTTCGCTGGTCGCGACCTTGCGATTCTTGTCTTGGGGAATCTCTTCGCCAATCTCTGTTGGTCTCCTGTATCTTCTCTAGGATTTCCGTTAAATTCTTGATGGTCTTTGCCTGGGCAGCATACAGTACCATTTGCACGTCTCTTGGGAAATGACCCACTAACGCTTCTATCAACTGGTCTTCGTTTATTCTTGGTTCAAGGTGTGCGGTCTTCGAGACCCAGTACCAGACGTGGTCTGTATAGGTACCATTTCTTGCCTCATACAGCCTTGGTGTGTTCAGTCGATGTCTAATTTTATTCTGTTTTTCGGTTGACCAAAACTGTTGTAAAAATTTGTTCTTTAATTCTCTAAAGTCTCTCCATTGGCCTTGGTGCAGATCGGCCCATGCTTTCGCACAACCTTCTAAATAATCCTCCATGATGTTCATCTTTTGCTCTTCTTGTAAGTGCATATTCATCCAATAATTTTCTAATGACTTCACAAAATTCACGGGGTGCACACTTCTCGAACTTCCATCGAATTTCTTCGGTTTCTGTGCCCCTACTCCTTCGGTCTTGTAAATCACCATGGTTGCATTGGTGTTGGCCGTCGTTTTCTCTTCCTTAATTTTCTCTTTGATCGTTTCGATCTCTTCTATATTTTTTTCTACTTTGTTGTCTATAACTTTCATCTTTTGTTCGACGATTCTTTCATTCCTAATAAATTTCTGATCCATTTTCTGGAATTCATAATCTACTTGCTGCGTGAAGCCCACGTGTTGTTGGTTTAAATCTTCAATTTTCTTTTCTTGGATGTTAAATCTCCTTTCGCATTCTTGCCTTTGGCTTCTTATTTCGCTTCTCAATTGTTCCATATTTCTGTCTTGTCGTCTAATGATTTGTTCTTGCCCTGCTTTCATTTCTTCTTGTCCTGATTTCATATCTTCTTGTCCCGATTTTATTTCTTTTTTCATTTCTTCTTGTCCCTTTTGGATCGCTTGCATTATTTGGGCTAACATTGACATATCCATTTTTTGCGTTGGTGCTTCTTGAGCTGCCGTAATTTCTTGACTCTCTTCACTAAAGATAATATCCTCACTGTCTTGAACGTTGGCCATTCTACTCGTTTCAATTATTCGAGGAGCCTTCTTAAAACCGGATCGTAATTCCATAAAATAATTATTTAATATTTATTGGTTTCTGTTCTCTTTTCAAATATTTTTTTTTTTCTTTGTTTAATTTTTTCGTGTTACGCCACTGGTTAAATTTCTTTTTCTTAAAATTTGTTTTCAGATGAGCATGAGACTATTGGTTTCGGGGCGTTAATCGAGCCCTCCAGTTGCGGCGCCATTTGTAACGGAAGTTACAAATTTTTCTAGCTACGCCACTGGTTACTTTTCTTTTCAATACACAGGAGCATGAGATTCTTGTTTACAGGGTGCTAATCGAGCCCTCACGTTGCTGCGCCATTTGTAACGGAAGTTACAAATGTTTCTAGCTACGCCACTGGTTGATTTCAATTCAATACCCAGGAGCATTAGTCCTAGCGGTACAAGTTAAATTTCAAAAGAATCCTGCATTTTATAAAGAAATCACCAAACTTGGTATGGTCACTCCCAGCACCCTTAGGGTTGATTTGGCCCGCAGCAACACGAAATTGCTCCGTGCAGACACAAGATGGCGGCCATTTTCAAAATAGCGTCCAGTTAATACTAAATCCTAACACTGACACTAAAATATGCGTTCTAATGAAAAATATGTTATTATAAAAAAGATAGAGCAGGTTTTTATCTTTCAATTGAGTCTTTGTTCAACGGTGTACGACTTCCAGCTGACTTACAAGATGGCGGTAATTTAAAAAAACCTAGTTTATCAATGTTTTTAATATTGCGCTCTACATCTACAAAAAATACCCAAGTTAGCATGCTGTTTGCGAAAAGTTTCTATTTACCGTGCGCATGTGCGTGTTGCATTAACAGGTCTCAACCGGTACGTTAGTATTATTTTAGCGTTTTCCGCTACACGGCATTTTGATGCGTAAAAGAAGCTGAGTAGATACATGGACAATGAATATTAGTGTCAGTGAGAAAATCATTTGGTGTACGGTAGTTGTAAATTGTGAATAAGTTATATTGTTTGCAAGGCGGCCATACCGATACGGAATTACGTTTTATACGAATGTAAGTAAGGTATAAAAATGTTGAAATTATATTGTTTGCTAGGAGCTGTGTGTATGTGAATGAACTGTGAAGCTATTTGTGTGCTGTGGAGTGTGGTGTGCAATGTAAAGTGACTAAATATGGCTAAACAAATCAGGGTTGCGGCATCTGTTCCTTTAAATTGCACCCGCACTATTGACTGGTCAAGATGCTGCATATGCCAATCTCCAAACACAAGCAACTTGATTTGCACTTCAAGAAATCCGAATATCGCAAAAAGAAATGAAGGATACATATCGTTTGTGGAAACATATTTTGAAGAGTTAAAATTGATGAATTGTGCATTACCTTCAAATCGTCCGGTAGCTTGTTTAGACGAAGGGGAAGTTTTACAGACGTGCATAACCAAAAATGCGCAGTGGCATAAATCATGTCGTTCAAGATACTTCGGCGCAAGCCTGCAACGGGTAAAGAAAAATCTGAAGAAAGATGTTGTCGGATCTGATACCCCGACCAGCAGTAGCTGTCGTGTTACTAGGGCTAAGCAACCCTTAGTAACCATGAAGGACAGACTATGTTTTATATGTAATGAACCGGAACGTAGAAACCTTCCCTCCATAATGTTGAAACAGAAACCATTTTTGCTCAAGTACGAAAATTTGCAGATATCTTACAAGATTCGAAACTAGTTGCGATTATCAGTGGGGGCGATCTTGTAGTGCAAGAGGAGAAGTACCATAAACGGTGCTTGACCAGTCTGTATAATAGGAGTCAACAAGCTACCAATGTAACAGTTGAGGACCCGGAAACAGAACTCTGCGAAGGTCTAGCCTTTTCCGAATTGCTTGACTTCATCAAGGATAAGATAGCATCTGTAAAAAACGAATGTATAAGTCCAGACTTGCAGAACTTCTCGGATTGGCGCCGAATGTGTTATCGGATCCCCATTCATCAAGATTTCGTGAAAACATTTGACCTATGTACCACAATTAAAGGAGATATTATCTGGTAGGGAGTACATACTGCGGTAAAGAAGAAGGCCTACATTCATCAAGATGTCCCAGTGGAAGATACTGACAGCGATGCAGTAGGTTTTCAAAATTTTGTGAAGCGGCTGAGAAAACAACTTTCTGAAACATTAGTTAAATTCGAAGGAAATTTTAACAAAGATTATAAAGAAAACGGCATACCACCAGCTCTTTTCGCTGTTTTATTTTTTATTCTGATGCATATGTTGACAAAAAACGGCCGTAGAGCGCAATTTTTCCTAATAGGTACTCCTTTTATAGATTTGGATCGCTCTATCATTTTCGTTCTGTTATAAACTTTGCTTAAACGACTATTTTTGTGAAAACGTTCGTGTTAAACTATTTGTAAACAGTTTTTTAAAATTGCCGCCATCTTGTGAGTCAACCGGAAGTCGTACACCGCTCAACGAGTACTCATTTTGAAGATAAAAACCTGCTCTATCGTTTTTGTAATAACATATTTTTCATTAGAACGCATATTTTAGCGTCAATGTTTAGGATTTAGTATTAACTGCCAGTCATTTTGAAAATGGCCGCCATCTTGTGTCTGCACGGAGCAATTTCGTGTTGCTGCGGACCAAATCAACGCTAAGGTTCCTAGGAATCCCCATACCAAGTTTGGTGATTTCTTTATTAAATGCAGGTTATTTTCGTGTACCGCTAGGACTACATGAGATTCTTGTTTACAGGGTGCTAATCGGGCCCTCACGTTGCTGCGCCATTTGTAACGGAAGTTACAAACATGTTGATAAACTTCTTCAGGTTCGTGGTTAAAATGTTCGATAATTTTACTATCTTGGCAGTACGCTTGGACCTACCTTTTTCGTACTTTTCCTTCCCAGGCTAGCTCAGTAGGGATAAAAAGGATTAAATATAAATTTGGTAAAGCTTTTTCAATTTACTCAGGTTCGATCTTATTAAAAATGCTATCATCGATTAATTTGGAAGACAGTGATTTTAGTTACATGCAACGCTTATTTATAATCACTCAAGTACATGTGATGGGGTCCTTAACCTTTCATTTAGCGTCAAACTTTATGAAAAATACGTTTTTACTTTCCTTACACTTAGGTAAGAATCATTGAAAAATTCCATAAAATCAAGAACACAATCAATTTATTACAAAGTTATTCAAAATGAAACAAAATGTACAACTCCTAAAAAAAATAAACTTAATTTCTACCTACACAAAATATGAACTGGGTAAATTTTATCGCTTGCTAGCAAGGCGTTGACATCAAGATTAAAAAAATGCTACTTTACATCCGCTTAGATTTCAATTTCGCTTATATTTTAATTTTAATCCGAACTCAATACTATAAATACTACGCATAAAATTCAGTTTTTCTTCACTATTAGTTCAAATCAATACGTAAATAAAACTTTGGTACAGTACCTTAATGTTTCTCTACCTTATTGCAATAACGTAGTCTTCTCGTGGTACCTTCCAACGGCCGCTCGATTCATGGGTCGCTTGACGATAAGTTGCCTTAAAATTCTTCTTCTCACTGGGGTCAAATTCACTTGGAAAAGTTAAGATTTAACACAAAACGGGTCTCTCATTCACAACTAAAACGCGACTACTCTTACGATAAAGCGATATTAAAACAACTAAGCGATACTAAAACGACTAAGCGAGCGTTTTACCCCTTGAGGATTTTCCCTGGTAAACTAACTTCGGAAGCTCACCCTTATTTATTGAGGTAGCTCCGTTTTCACGTTTCGATATTTCAATTCCACTACTTCGAGTTCATTAACAGTTCACGCACATTAAATGCACCTTTGGTTCATATACGCCAATATAAAACTGTTTATTAAAACGTAATTTCGCTTCTAAATCACCTTAGTGACACTTTTAATCGCACTTAATGGTACCTTTTAGGTACCTTTCCGCTTTGTTCCGCAAAATCTCTTAATAAATTCAGAATCCTGGTGCGAGTCTTTACTTGAGCACCTTCCGCTACTACAGTCTTATTATAACTCACTTGTCCACTAACACTCACTTCCCCGCTCCCTTCATATACACTTTTATAAGCTGTTATCTTATTCTGCACATTCCAGATAAGACACTTGTGCTTTTATACTATCCGTTCTGCTTCACTTTTCTAAATCTATCATTGAAAACTTACTCACTTTTCTAAAAACATTTTCTATATATACAAACTTGAAAAGTAAAAAGTAATTAATTTAATTTAATCAAAAATAACGCCCGTTACATCCCGTAGTCGGAGCGTTGGCTAGTTACTTTGAACTATTATTGACAACGGGAATTCTTCTTGCATATGTTTTCACAATGGTTCTAGATTTGAAGATTTACACCATTGTCATGGCAATTCTTCCTC
The DNA here is from genome assembly GCA_036250285.1 of Pyrocoelia pectoralis. Lineage (NCBI taxonomy): Eukaryota > Metazoa > Arthropoda > Insecta > Coleoptera > Lampyridae > Pyrocoelia > Pyrocoelia pectoralis. The sequence goes on from CM070079.1 coordinate 237,814, forward strand.
TACTATTTGTAGTTGCAATCGTTTTCCAACCGGAAAGTCCGATTCATTACCTCAATAAGAACGACATCGAGAATGCAAGGAAATCTCTACTTCGCCTCCGAGGGAAACATTACGATATGGAAACAGAATTAGAAACTGTGAGACGTGGTATATTGGAAAATAAACGTAACAGAGTGCCCTTCTCTAAATTAATAAAATTAAGAAGAAGGCGACAAAAAGAGCGTCTTTTATCTGTTTAGCTATAATGATTTTTCAACAGATCAGCGGAATAAATGCGGAGGTTTTTTACACATCATCCATTTTCGAATCAACGGATGTTAATATGGACCCTAAAGTGTCGACGTTAATTTTTGGCATTCTGTAAACAGTCGCTACCTTTATATCAACAACCGTAGTAGATAAACTGGGGCGAAGAATCTTACTAATAATTTCAAATATTGGTGCCGGAATTTCGGTTGCAGCTTTAGCAGTATTCTTTACGTTACAAAATAATCGCATCATCGACGAAGATATATTATCCAAAGTAGGAATCGTGCCACTAATCTCTCTTAGCTTGTATATTATTTCTTACTCATTCGGAATGGGACCGGTATCGTGGGTACTTCCCGCCGAACTATTACTACAGGAAATTAACAGTTTTGGTAGTGCATTAGGGGGTACTACTAGTTGGATTTTTGCGTTTATAATAACGAAGTTTTATTTCAATTTACAATCTTCTATTGGAAGTGATGTTACATTTTACATATTTGCAGCGATGGCTCTATTAGCTGCTTTGTTCGTTTATTTCTTCGTACCTGAAACAAAAGGCAAAACGCTTGCCGAAATACAAAAGGAACTTAATCAGTAAGGTTACTTTGTACTATTTAATAAAAACAAACCTAATTAAAATGAAAATTTCTAGTTAAAGAGTGTTTATAAGATAAAGAAGAGCTTCCAAAAATTAATCTGTGCTTACACAGTTTGTTTCGTGTTATCCAATCTTCCGATTAATCAACAGTAGAACATATGACAAAAAACAGTTTTTCAAAGATTCTCCTCTCCTGCACCATTATCCTCTCGAACCGAGTAAACTGTATGTACTTTTCTCTCAGCCGTCAAGCGTTGCAACATAAATCCATCATCCCATTTTTCTCCAAGCCCCGCGTTTGTGCAGAGTATTGGATAAACCAAACTCGCGGATGCATACCATAATTTAGGCGCAACCCATTTCCATCCCGTTAATTGGATGACGATTTAAATAAAAAACGTCACTTTATAAAATCAAAAGGTAGTGGGTGATTAACTGTAAGATACGTGCGTACACTACATGCTGCTGTAATTAAGTCTAATATGTTCCTTTTGATAACGATACATTACAATGACACCACTTATGTCCTGTAGAACATGTTAAGAAGATCATTATTCTACAATCGACGTGAAACTATGAGCAATCCGTCATTATAATTTATACCTTATAGTACAGTCAATCTGTATTTTTTTGTTCGAAAAATTGCCAAGTGGATTTTTTTTTCATATATCATTAGGAGGTCAGGAGAAAAGCTTAACGTCAGATTTGCGAGGTACTGACCCCATTGAATTTTTGAGAAAGTCAAAAAGTTTTTGAAATGCATTTTTCCCGGAATTAATGCGTTTTAGAGAAAAATTTTATAAACAAAAAATGTAGAGGACATTTCCATCTATAATTAATGTCAATGAGTTGATAACGTACGACTTAAAATTTAAGCAGTAGGTGGCGTTAAAGTACCAGAAAAACGGTTTTTTTGCTTTTTTGGCTAGACAAATTTTTTTTTTCGCAATACTGTAAATAGTATAGTTGTTCCTCTCAAAAATACCTACAAAATTCATTAAAACTTTTTTTTTCTTCGACTTCCCGTTTTAGAGCTATAGGTTGCCGAAGTGTGAAAATTGTACCATTAAGACTGTAGAAAGGCTAATAGAAGTACGGTGCATTGCTCATAAATGGTATATCATTTTCGCAAGTTGATTAACAATAATATCTGTTAATTACTATTGTTTTTAACATGAATTAGAATAAATTTTTTTATTTTATATTTTTTTATATTTTTATATTTTAGCGCCACCTACTGCTTGCATTTTAAGTCGTACGTCATCAACTCAATAACATTAATTGCAGACGGTAAGGTCCTCTACATTTTTTGTTAATAAAATTTTTCTCTAAAACGCACTTATTCCGAGAAAAATGCATTTCAAAAACTTTTTTAGTTTCTCAAAAATTCAATAGGGCCGCTAGGACCTCGCAAATCTGGCGTTAAGCTTTTCTCATGACCCCCTAATGAAATATGAAAAAAAATCCACTTGGCAATTTTTTGCGAAAACGCCAGCCTTAGTAATTCCACTATTTAAAAAAGGCAATGCAATAAATGACCCTGTCAGTTACAGGCCTATTTCTAAATTACCTGTCTTTAGCAAAATTTTGGAAAAAATAATGTATAAACAAATTGCTATGTTTTTCGAAAACAACAACCTTTTTTTGACCATCAATACGGCTTTCACAAAGGCAGATGCACTTCCGACGCAATTACCTCATTTGTAAATGTTGTATTGGACTGCTTTGAGGAAGGTCGCCACTTAGTTGCAGCTTTTATCGACCTCTCAAAAGCATTTGACTGCATCTGACATGACATTTTACTGCGTAAATTAAAACTGATTTATAATTTTTGTGACAGAAGTGTTAATCTAATTTCGTCATTTTTGACGTCAAGATATCAGCGCGTGATTTTCAATAAAGTCTTATCCAGCAAGCTACCCATTCAGCACGGGGTTCCACAGGGCTCAATTCTGGGACCTATTCTCTTTTTAATCTATATAAATGACCTACCATCTGTAGTAGGGCCTAATGTTAACTGTATCCTTTACGCGGACGACGCTACTCTAGTGGGAATTAGTGACACCATCGACATTGCCTTACGCAACGTTCATAGCAGCATTAAGGACGTTACGGAGTGGTGTGTAAGCAACAGACTGAAACTAAATGCTGATAAGACTAATATCCTTCCGTTATCATTAAAAAGATTAAACACTATCTCGAATAATCTTTCCAGCGCTTGTCTTCTTGGATGCTTTATTGATAGCAAATTAAATTTCCACACACATTGTGACCGCGTCGTGAACGGGTTGTATAGATCTATATTTTTACTGAAAAGGTTACGTAACAATACTTCAATTAATATCATGCGAACCGCTTACTACGCACTAATTCAAAGTGTTCTGTTCTATGCTGTATTAACTTGGGGACACAGTGCATCGTGGAGGACAATTTTTCGTCTCCAACGAAAAGCCGTCCAAATTATTACCGATTTGCCATTCAGAGAAGACTGTCGCAAATCTTTTACTGGACTAAAAATCCTAACCTTTCCATGCCTATACATATTTGAGGCCTTATGTTATTGTAAAAACCACATCTCGTTGGCTAAACAGCAGTCTGAGGTTCACAGGCATCATACTCGGTTGAGAGCCAATTTACGAATAAAATTTTGTAGACTGTCTAAATCTTAAAATGGCATTACTTACCAGTCGCAGCTATTATACAGTGTGTCTCCTTAAGTTCGCACCATATGGAAAACTTTTTTATTATTAATTTTACGAAAAAAAGTTATTCTTTATAAAAAGTTCTGCATAATCTAAAATCTAAAATACAATCATCAGATATTAAATTTTTTCAGTCGTGTACGCGGTTTGTCAAAAAATATGAATTTTGCTCAAGAGTAAAGTACCTTTATTTTTGACAATATCGAAAATTGTTATTAAAAAAAGTTAATCAGCACTAAAAACTACGTTCAAATATGCAATTACATGCTCCTAGTTAAAAAAATTTTTTTACAACTTTTTCTCAATTTTCTACCTACCGATACTGACACGATTTCCGTTCCGTTCAGAAACCTCACTGTCAAACATTTCTTGATGTAATACAAATCATCTGTTTATCAGTGCATCCTACATTTCATGTAACTACACTTACATTTGCATTGTTATTGTAGACAAAAATAGGACAAAAAAATTGTTAAGTATCAGTATCGGTAGGTTGTAATTTGAGAAAAAGTTGAAAAAAAAAATTTTTAACTAGCAGGATTTAATTGCATATTTGAACGTAGTTTTTAGTTCTGATTAACGTTTTTTAGTAACAATTTTTGATATTGTCAAAAGTAAAGGTACTTTACTCTTGAGCAAAATTCATATTTTTTGACAAACTGCGTACACGACTGAAAAAATTTAATATCTGATGATTGTATTTTAGATTTTAGAACATGCAGAACTTTTTATAAAGAATAACTTTTTTTCGTAAAATTAATAATAAAAAAGTTTCCCATATGGTGCGAACTTAAGCAGACACACTGTATAATCGAATCCCTCTAAATTTAAGATCTCTGTCTTTCACTGAATTTAAAGTAAGAATTAAGACATTCCTGATTAAGCATTCCTTCTACTCTTTAGATGAATTTAAACAGTATTCGGGAGATTGGCTGTAGCTTTATGTATGTACGTCTCGTTTGTTTATTATATGTTCGATTTGTAATTTATATTATACTTACCTCCATATTTACATATAGTTTACTGACAAGTGTAAGTGTACTAATACGATAACACAATAAAAATATTATTATTATTATTATTATGTACTTCGATTGTTATCGATACTCAGGCCAAGCCTGGTTAACTAATCGCACGGATCGAAATCAAGTTACGATTAGTCCTACTAATACATATATCTATACAATATAAATTTGAAGTTGCTGTTAAAAAGTGAACATACTAAATACTATACACATATTATGTTCATTAAATTAAATGACGTTGATAAAACCAACGCTGATCACATTTTAGATAATGTATTTGTTTGAGAAGCCTCGGTGTATTTGATCCCAATTTGTAAAAGCCACGTCCCGTCGACCCTCTTTCCGCGAAGGCATTAACATGAACGCAGCGTCGCGCATCAATAACAAAAAGAGACCCTATATTCCTAGGCTTCTCCGTTGGCGTCACTTATTCGTGACTTAGTGACTTTTTATAGAAAAGAAAAAATGAACATAATATGTATGTTTTGAAAAAGTGTTATGGTTATTGTGTAAGCGTTTTTTGTTGTTTAGCTCGATGCATAGGTTGCACTCGAGTGGGTAATGTGTTGTTTGTGTTTTGTGTTAATTGCGAATTCTGATACTGTGAGTATATTGTGTGTTTACGTTTGAGTGCATGAGAACGAGTTAGAGGTGTTACATGAGTGATTGTTGAAGTGTTGTGTGTTGGTAATGGACTTTCTATAATGTTATGTTGTGTATGCAACAGAGTTTCAATTTGTGAAGGGAGGATTGAGTGTTGTGTTTCATTTTGTGTTTGAATGGTATTAGTTGAAAGTGTGTGATGTGGTTCTGAGTGATGTGCGGTATCTTCCGTTATGTTTAGAAATTTTCTAACTATGTGGCAAGTGTTGATAATGACTGCCTTTTGTAATTGTATGTATATGTTCTTATCTAACCCTAAAATGTGCAAACTGTGATGTATTGTTTTTGGTATAACTCCGGTTGCACTAAGAACAATGGGTACTGTAAGAGCAGTTCCCATTCTCCATTGCGTTTTAAGTTCCTGAGCTATATCAGTGTATTTGCGATGTTTCTCTGCGTGTGTATTGGCTAAATTGTTTGTGTTGGGAACGGCAATATCTATTATGTATATGATTTTTTGTGTTTTATCTATAAGTGTTATATCTGGCCTATTGTTATATACAGTTTTATCTGTGAGTAGTGTCCTATCCCAATATAGTTTGTGTGTGGTGTTTTCAAGTACAACTTGCGGTGTATATTTGTAATAGGGTGTGTTATCAGTAGAAAGGTTATGTTTTGTGGCAAGTTTTTGGTGTATTATCTTAGCTACCTGATCGTGTCTCATAAGTGGATGATGATTGTTATTAGGTGTACCTAATGCGTTATGTTGGGTGTTGATAGTGTTATTTATGTTTAAAAACCTTTCTACTTCGTGTTTAATTTGTTCTTGTGTTTCTACTGAAAGAAGCGTGTTTTTTATAATTACCCTGCGTTGGTCTGCTTATTATTATTATTATTATTATTATGTACTTCGATTGTTATTATTATTATTATTATCAAAGCTCTCAAAAATAGACGTTACCAAGGAATAAATTGACAAAGCCTAGAATTAGTTCCTTTGCCGTTGTAAAATATCTGTAAATAAGTGAAAATGAAGGAAGGAAAGTTGAAAGTAATTGAGCTTTAATTTGTTTTAGAATCATCTAATAAATGATATTTTTCCAGATTTAAAAAAGGCGACGGAAGTTCTTTGTCCAAATTGTTATCGGCCGTATAAGAATGCAGCGAGTTTAAAGTCACACATGCGACAAGATTGTGGAAAGGAAAAGAAATTTATGTGTTCAATTTGCAAGTATCAGTGCAAAAGAAAGTATGTTATAGAACAGCACATAATGCTAAAACATCGACATAAAAAAACTTAAAATAGTGTAAGAAAGTTAGTCTGTGTTAGAAAATTGAAGATGTATTTTTTTATTTGCGTCCTTTCACAAAACATTTCACGTAATATTTTTAATTGTTCAGTTGTGTGTTTACCCTACAATGGGAGGACGTAGTACATAACGAAGGTCTATAACACAAACAATAATCAAATACAAAAAAACAATAGGCACATTCTTTTGAACTTTTCATCGATAATACTATTGGCAACTACAGGCTGTACAACTAAGAAAGGAGGCCGGCCATAACTCAGAAACTATTTGAGATAGAACAGTGAAATGAACAATCTTATAATAAATGTGGCCAATAGAAGATGCTGGAAATTATTTTCAATTTCCTACCATTGCCGCCAGAGGGCGTTTCACTGATTTCGATTTGAAATTCCCATTTTTTGGGCAATTTTCCTCAGTAATGTATTTAAAAAATATATTCATTGTAAACTAGTGATCAATATGTAAAACTTTGTTCAATGAATTTTTACGATTGCTGTCAAAATAAAGGGAGGGGGAACTAAATTACGTCTTACTGGAAAAAATCGTGTAACTTCGAAACGGGTTGCTTGAGTTTGTCAAGATTTGTCTGGACTCTCGATGTAAAGACAATACTTGATATTACCAAAAAAATTCAAACCACAACAATTTCTTATCTCCGTCTACCAGTAGAGGGCGCAACTTGTTGAAGGAACAAAACGGTCGAGTTTTCTAAAAAAAATTCAAATGGTACCAAATATTTTTTTCACTGCTATTGGAAGGAAAATTAATAAGGGAGTAATTTAAAAAAAATTATGTCCATAGCTCTTATAGTACCGAAGATATAGTCAAAAATGTGGTAATACTGGTAATATAAGAGGCAATTTGAGGTATCGTACACTTAAAATGAAAACTTTATGTCAAAGCTGTAAACTAGATAACAAAGTGACATTATATGTATTTCGGTTGTTGTATTATAAGCAAAAATGCTCATTTCCGATGGAGAAGCATTGCAGCATATTTTGAATGCATGCAAAATGCATCTGTTGCAGGATCACTGAAATTTTGAAAGAAATTAAAGTTCTCATAGCCTACTTTATTTATATTAAGTTTACGATTTGTTTATACCTCAAATTGCCTCTTATAATACCACATTTTTGACTATATCTTCGGTACTATAAGAGATATTGACATAAATTACTCCCTTATTAATTTTGCTTCTAATAGCAGTGAAAAAAATATTTGGTACCATTTGAATTTTTTTAGAAAACTCGACCGTTTTGTTCCTTCAACAAGTTGCGTCCTCGATTGGTAGACGGAAATAAGAAATTGTTGTGGTTTTGGATTTTTTTTTGTAATATCAAGTATTGTCTTTACATCGAGACCAATCTTGACAAATTCAAGCAACCCGTTTCGAAGTTACACGATATTTTCCAGTAACACGTAATTTACTTCCCCCTCCCTTTATTTTGACAGCAATCGTAAAAATTCATTAAACAAAGTTTTACATATTGATCACTAGTTTACAATGAATATATTTTTTTAAATACATTACTGAGGAAAATTGCCCAAAAATGGGAATTTCAAATCGAAATCAGTGAAACGCCATCTGGCGACAATGGTGGTAGTAAATTCAATTCCACGACACAAAACAACAGCGTACGAAACGACAGCGTTATACACAGGAATAAAGTTTTACAATAAGCTAGACGTAGGTAGGAAATCGCTACCCATGCAGCAATTCAAGAAAAGTGTAAAAACAATGCTGCTAGCGAAGGCGTACTACACCAGTACGGAATATATGAATGACAAATAAGTAAGTTCGGGTTTGTGTAAATGGCTTGGTCGTTAAAGTGAAAAGCTGGGTTGTATGAATTAATTAATTAATGACAATAAGTGATACCTACTGTAATATTGTGTTATACATTTCATGTGATGAATTATTCGTATTTATTGTTTTGTAAATTGTGTGTTGTTAGTGATTTATTTATTTATTGTATTTCTTTTGGTCAAATGCGATTGACGTGTCCTACATCCACATAAAGGATATATTGGACAAATAAAGCTACTATTACTATTACTATTACTATTGAAAATAATTTCCAGCATTTTCTATTGGCCACATTTATTATAAGATTTTTTATTTCACTGTTCTATCTCAAATAGCTTCCGAGTTATGGCGGCCTCCTTCCTTAGTTTGTACAGGGAGATCCATTATAAATTACCCAATGGATATTTTCGTAATTATTGCAGATAGATGCCTATATTAAATGTAAAAGTTGTAGGATAATAAGCGAAGTATCCCAATTTATCATGAAATACACAGTGGCGTACCGCAGCTAAGAGATATAAAATATATTATACTTTTTTTAAATGGAACACCCTGTATTTTATTTTATTTTCATGAAGCCCATATTTTTCTTATTTCAAAAATATACCATATTATACCCATGGCCTGAACCGTTTTAGAGTTATTAGAGGTTGAATGTCGCATGTAACAGTTAAGCTATTTACTATTGTTATGGAAATAAATATTTTCCAAGAGTGAGTTCAAGCCATAGGTATCATCAGTGATACCCATGGCTTGAACGCGTTCTCATAGCCTACTTGAAAAATATTTATTTCCATTGGTATCCGGTCATTTCCCCGCCGAAAAAATCCCGCCGGTCAATTGCCCGCCGGTAAATTGTTCGCCTGGTAAAAACCCCGCGCGGTGAAATGTTCGCCGGTAAAATGCCCGCCATGACAAAATCCCGTCGGTCATTTGCCCGCCGTTGTAGGCAAAATGATTCCCCTGATATTCTCCTATTTTTGTGATAAAGATCCACTTACATATGTACCTACGTTATGTGCAGCCAGTGGCGGATTATGCGCTCAGGAGGCGTAAGATGAATTTGAGGCCGCTGTTTACTGTAAATTAAAATATGCTAAATTCAAAAAAGAAGACTGTATTAATAAACCAGACATTGCCATGTTTAACAAAAGAACCGTTATATATAAATTTATAAAATATTTTCGACGGCCATTTTAAGCACTTCCCGATGGCATTTTGACATCCTTTACAGACCTACGGCACTATACATGAATACTCGCCTGCTACTATCTCTTGTTTCAACCTCGTTCTTAACACGTAAATGTTGTACCATTTTCTACGCTTATTCCCCCACTAAAGCGCCTAGGTTATTTGCAGGTTTAGTATATTTTTTTCAATTGATACTAAAATAGTGGCATGACACACAGGTTTACAAAACTGAAGTTATTTAAAAAAGAACTTTCTTAATTGCTTATTTTTTCAAAAATTACGGCGGGAAATTGACCGACGGGATTTTGTCATGGCGGGCATTTTACCGGCGAACATTTCACCGCGCGGGATTTTTACCAGGCGAACAATTTACCGGCGGGCAATTGACCGGCGGGATTTTTTCGGCGGGGAAATGACCGTGAACCCTCTATTTTGAAAGTACCTAGGAATCAAATGTAAAGAAGTAAGTAGGCTCTAAGTTATTATTAACTTTGTTCATTATGTTTTATACAGTGTGTCCCCGGATAGGTGAAACGACTCTTGTGAAAGATAAAAAATTTTCGATATAAAATTTCATTGTTTGGGGTTCAGCCCTGCTTAGTTAAAGACTAATTTCTGGCATAATTTTAGTTTTCTAAAATCATGTATGCCTTGGATCTTTTCAAAAATTTGATTTTTGGTTCTAGTAAACTACCTTTGTTAGTGAAGATATAACAAAATTTGATTAACAAAAGTTGTTTAGAATCATGAAAGAGTCCTACTTCTAGAATCTCAAGCACCTAGACCAACGTTGATGTTTTGGCAATTTACAATAATTTTTATCTGATAGTTCAATATTGTTTATCCCCGGATAGGTGATATGACTCTTGTACTGTAAATAAACAAAATAAATAAAAGAATTTCTTTAACACAGTTTATTACTATGAATATTACAAGATAACACTTAAATTATTGCCAAAATGCCAAAACATCAACGTTGGCCTAGGTGCTTGAAATTCTAGAAGTAGGACTCTTTCATGATTCTAAACAACTTTTGTTAATCAAATTTTGTTATATCTTCACTAACAAAGGTAGTTTACTAGAACCAAAAATCAGATTTTTGAAAAGATCCAAGCCATACATGATTTTAGAAAACTAAAATTATGGCAGAAATTAGTCTTTAACTAAGCAGGGCTGAACCCCAAACAATGAAATTTTATATCAAAAATTTTTTATCTTTCACAAGAGTCGTTTCACCTATCCGGGGACACACTGTATATGAATGTTATTTATTATACACTTTGTGAACTATTCGATTTAATTCAATTTAATCTTTTCATGGGCATTGCTGTGTAGAGGTCCGAAAACTTTATAGCAATGATGGTGGATAACCGAAATAAAAATAAGATAGCGCCAAAACACAAAGGAAAATGTTAATAACGACAAAGCCAAGAGTGGAATCGGGTTGTAATTTTTCCTAAATCACTATCGACTTCGGACTTTTGCTATATTGCCTTATTAAATGTGCAACTATCCAATATAATTTCAATCCGTAGCCCAGGTGGTCAAAAGTTATGGAGCAGAATAAGTCGTATTTCTTGCAGAATCGATGTCCATTAAGCGAATTTCACGCATTTTAGGTAACCACATGATGTTTGACAAAGGCATATCAAAATTGTTTTTGTGGAGCAGGTACGTTAATGAAATGTCCAACCCCAGTACATGCGTGCCGAATAAATGCATTTTATCTCGTTTTGAAAATCATATCGATTTGGATCAAAACTTTACTTGTTCAAATCGTTATTTGTGCATTATTTCACGGGGAAAATGTCCCAACGCATTGCATTGGTGTCCAATAAATGATTTATATATTTTTTCGATTACATGGATTTTGAACAAAAGTTATGCATCAATTTCGTGAGAAAAACGACTAAACGCATTGCATCAATGCCTAATTAGAGAAATCATACATTTTATGCTACAAACCGTACCACGTGAATTTTACCTAAGAGATGTTGAGAGGGTTGGGTAACCTATTTATACACCCTTTTTTTTTCGAGAAAGCGCCGAAATACATTACGCGGTTGTCCAGTAACTGAATGGTCATCAAAATAAGTGATGGTAACGTGAAGAATCTTTCTATATTCCGTTGTATCGGTTTATTTTAAAGTAATAGTATTGAACAGTAGATAATATTTATTATCTACAGGTTAATTTTTACGCGTATATTGAATAGTTATTTTCATTAGGTACCTACATGAGTATACAAATGCTTACTATGCATGGGAAAATGAAACATAAGGATATGAATTTTTGTTTTTGACCCCGTTATAGATTTAATTTTAGCTTCACTTCTAAGATTGCATATTTAATATCTTTTATTTTATATGAGCCAATCGCCGACGACTATTTTCTAATTTTATAATAAATACCTTATTGGTTATGTTTTTTAATTTGTAAGTTATTGTATTACGTCTTTTATATGCATCCTTTCCTTCTCGCAATTGAGATAGGTACTTCGAATTATAAAAATAAAAACTTTCTGCATTCAAAAACGTATTATTAGCGCGTCTGTAATTTAAATCCTCCACGCACAAGTGCATCGTCAAATCGCCTGCGCCTTTGGTAAATAGCAATACCCTTTTTAGGGGGAAAAAAGGGACATATGTCATTTTCTAAACTGGACATCATTTCAACTCCATGTGAGTGACTTTTAATATGTTATGTTAAATATTGCATGACAACAGTTTTACTATATGGAAATGCAACTCTCCTTCTGTAAGATATACCAATCAAAGTATAACTTGGTATGTATTTTCAGGAACCTGTGGAGGCGTTCAACCAAAACGACGACCTTTTCAATGCGAGGAATGTGGAAAGTCATACACTTTATTGCATAATTTGAAACGTCACCAACGCGTTGAATGTGCAAAGGAGAAACAATTTCAATGTGAACAGTGTGCCTCTAAGTTTTACTACAATCACGAACTTACTCTTCATAAAGTAATGAAAGGTCATAAATAAATTGGAATTTTCAAATCCTATATTTTGAGATTTGTGAGGAAATGAATTTAAATGTGTATACTAGGATCACTAATAATAAAATGTAATATTGATAAATTTAACGAATCGGTCAACAAAATTTCTTGCTTTTGGTGAAATTTAATTTATTTATAGGTAAGACTACACCCATTAGTGACTAGTTGGAGCATCCGGTCAGAAAAAATATTACTCTTCATAAAGTAATGAAAGGTCATAAATAAATTGGAATTTTCAAATCCTACATTTTGAGATTTGTGAGGAAATGAATTTAAATGTGTATACTAGGATCACTAATAATAAAATGTAATATTGATAAATTTAACGAATCGGTCAACAAAATTTCTTGCTTTTGGTGAAATTTAATTTATTTATAGGTAAGACTACACCCATTAGTAATTACTTGGAGCATCCGGTCAGAAAAATATTACTCTTCATAAAGTAATGAAAGGTCATAAATAAATTGGAATTTTCAAATCCTACATTTTGAGATTTGTGAGGAAATGAATTTAAATGTGTATACTAGGATCACTAATAATAAAATGTAATATTGATAAATTTAACGAATCGGTCAACAAAATTTCTTGCTTTTGGTGAAATTTAATTTATTTTATAGGTAAGACTACACCCATTAGTGATTAGTTGGAGCATCCGGTCAGAAAAAATATTACCGCAATATTATAAAACGACTTTTACATAAAAATATCGCCATTTTGTTCTAGTCAAAAGGCAATAAATTTGTCTAATCTCAACAAAGTATTAAACGGTATTTTTTGTAATCTGATTCATTCTGGATGCGTGTTACATCTGCGGCAAAGGTTAATTACCCTAATGCCACAGATATTAGTTTTGTATTAGCTGGAGCGCCAATTGATTATTTTATTATTAATAAACCAAAACGTCAAAATTAACATTACATCACCATCATTTATAACATAAAAATTATGAAAATTTAGATTTTCGTTTTCATGACTAACGCAAATATGAGATAATACATATAATTTTTGGAGATAAATAAAACAGCCAGTGTTTCTTGATGATTGGTATTTACAGTGGCTGTTTTATTTACCTCCAAAAATTATATTATCTGCATCATACAGCCATCAACTATCTATCTAACCAAAACAAACATGAGAGTAAAAAGTTATTTAAATTACGTTTGCAATAATTTATTTATTACTTCACTTTAATCTCTCCCTCTTTAACTTATGAAGTACAGAAAATGGCGGTACTTACACTGTTGTTACGTCTTTTTAAATCAAAAGTCTGTGATTATTAGTATCAAAAGAGTGAGTAGTGTAGGGAGGCAGAAACTGCCTTAACAGTTTTCTGGTTACGTTTTTGTAAACTATGTAAGAAAAGTGGATCATGGGTTCGATGGCCGCGGTTCAGCTCCTAACGGTTAATGTCTCCTATGTCTCCAAATTCAGTGGTATTCTCCTATGGGGTACTCCTCCGCTGCAATTGTTTCATAGAGATTCAAAAAACTACAGTGAATTAATCCAGCTGTAGAACACCAATTTCATTGGTGCAATTTTAGCTTAGCGAATATTAACGGTACGACTACCTGGCGTGTCTCATTATAGCTGTGGTTAGCGACCAGAACAGGAATCTATTGATATTATTATAGCCGAAGTCGGAACCTAAACCTTTATTTGTATTTTATTTAAAACATGAATCGAAATCGTAACCCTTTTATTTTTACAGTAGGTACTACCGGTATTTTTAGGTTCCCAAACACTCAAGATTATACGCATTATTAGCACTCTACAGGCCACAGGGTGATTTATTAGCTCACCGACAAACTTTGTCAGATGAAGAGTAAACACAGATTTAATAAACATTAAATAATTTTAATAGATGCTCAAAATGTCCTCCTCCAGCTTCAATGCATGGCTTTACAGCGAAGAGCTATGGAGTTTTTCAATCGAACGATAATGGTTGATTGATTTCTAATTTCAGTAGCAGTATTCTGAATTCTATGCAACAACTGTAGTCGTGTGTTAATTTCCTCTTGATAAAGAATTTGGTCCATATGTCCCCAAAAATAGAAATCTAAAGATTTTATGAAAAATTCAAAGCCATTTAGTTCCTAACTAAGCCACATCGCCAAATATTTTAAATAACATTTTTACCTTAAAATTACATTAACTTTCACCTGGCAGATTTTGTCGGTGAGTTAATAAACCGCCCTGTATAGAAATGGTGCTACTTTAGCTACTTTTTCAGAGTAAACATTATTCAAATATGAATGACATTAAGATTTGTAGTAGATTCTGAGCTTATGCAAAATTGTATTAACCTACATCAATTCAATTGTTTTTTTACACCTACTTTTTATTTGAACAGTAATTAAGTATTACAATAGTATATTATACACTAAGGTAGAGAAGACTATGATTATTGACCGACCGCCAAATTATTGAATAATGAAAAATTATTTACCTCTAATTCGATATTTCATAGTCGCCTGTGACATCAAAAATCCTATGTTGTTTCTGCTAGTAGTGAAAAAAATTAGTTTTTATGTTGTCAACCGTTACAGAGCTAAAAATACTTCTGAAATTAGAACCTTTATAGAACTCGAAAATTTAGGAACCCTAACCGGAACCTTTTTTTTGTATATTTGTTTAGAACCAGAACCGAAACTGAAACCCATATTTTGCGAAACCTTTATTTCAAAAAGGTTCTGGTCTCTGGCTGTGCTAGCAACGGAAGCGTAATAAGCTTTTTCCGATATGATTTGATGTTTTCTATTACCCCTATAGCATCTGTGTGGCACATTCGCACATTGTATACCGACCGTGTATGATCTGTATGATACTATAACATTTTATTAATACTAACTGTTTCAGTTGCCGATTTACAAATTAATATACCTTCAGATGTGGGAGTCACGTGTACACGCTGCAACAAATTTTATAAAAACAGTCAGTCTTTGTCGGCACACCAAAGATTGGACTGTGGAAAACTCCGCTTGTACGAATGTGCAAACTGTTCGTATAAGTGCAAACGAAAGTATGATTTAAAAACGCACAACTTATTTAAACACAATATTGCCCTGCAGTAATTATTAAGTTAAGGGAGCTGATATAAAATACTTCGGAAATGACTACCGTCTCATTCTAAAATCCATAATTCATACATTGCCATTTTATATGTTCACATAATAAAATAATTATACACTAGTAATGTTCTTCAGTTGTTTATTAACCGCCACGATAGCAATATCTCATCTAACATCAACAATGATTGTCAGAAAATTAAATTCGGTGGTCGCTGTATATGCATTTTCGCGACGCGACGGTTCTGTAAGGAAAAGTTTTGAACAACAACAAAATCAGGAAACGATTGAGGAGCACCCGAGAAGTATTTGAGAAGAAAGAAGGTTTTTTTCTAAGTAACACAGTAAATCATTTAGGGAATAGAAATTAGAGAAATTTCTCTTCTCTTGGTGAAAACCACGGTTGTATAAGTGACTTAATCCTATATTTATCAAACACGTTTACAAGCTTTTGTAATAAAAAATGAACCCGCGAAGAAGCTCAAGATTTTGCAAGGCATTCAAGATCTCCACTTCAGATCCTGTTGCTTTTTCTGATCAATTGTTGCGGGTGATGTAGCACAATAAAGTTGTAATAAAATTATGAATAAAACACTTACAAAAAGTTTGATTGAATTTATATGAACATCACTGAATTGTAATTGCAGTAAAGGTAAAACCAAAAATGTGATCGAGACGCATATTACAGGGTATTTAATACATCGTAACGAAAAAAGCGTGGAAAATACAATTTTCTGATTGGTGGCAACTTACAGATACAGGCAATTAGGGAACTACTCGGAAAGACGTACCAACTCCACAGGAGGTAAACTAAACTGTACCGGCTTAACTTAAATATAACTGAGATGTGTACAAAGCAATGGTTTTAAGGAAATATTTAAGAAAAATACGCTTGACTAAGTATGAAGGGATTAACTGAATTTTGTAACTGTAGTAAATGAACACATCTGAAAGATCTGGTTACATAGAAATAACTTAGACTAAAAGAACAATTTGTGTGAATAATATTAAAATGATGCTTGGCTAATGCCTAAACAGAGATTACTGCCCTGTCGCATTGGGTAATCATATTGAACAGGAATTAAAGTTTAATACCAAGTAACTTAGTACAATATAGGTACCATTATGAAGTTATTCTTCTTCTTTTTATAAACCTGTACATTGTACCTTGAAAATGTGAACTATATATATTGTAATATACATATTTCTATTATACCTACCTAAATGTTGTAGAGTAGAGGATGCAGTTGTTTGTATACTCTTTCGTAAAATTTGTACATGGCACTGCGGATGAAAAGTTTAAAACCGTAAGACTTGTTCCAATTCACACTGATGTAAATGGAATATTTCTCCAAACCAATATGCCATCACGCTTTAGTCAAGTTTCAACTTTAGTACGGTAAGTAATAATTGTGGATAATTACTTTTTCTAAATTCGCAGTATAGGTATAGATAATATTTTAGTGTAACATACTTTTCGCCGATTTTTCACAGTTTTTATAGCATTAAAGTTAGAATCAAGGATCTAAACAGAATGGATTCTTTCACACAGAAATATCGGTATAATTTCACTGCAGCACACCCCGAACAAAGCAACATTTAGGCTCAAAAATAAGGTACGTAGCGACCGAAGTTGCTTGCATCCCGTTTAGTCTCACTCTTACGGATTTTAGTACTATTCATACTAGAACTTTCCTTTTGATGAGAAGTATTGTATTAGTTTGAAACCCAGATCAACCGAGTGAAAGATTTTTACAGTTTTTACAGTTCTGTGATCAAGGTAATTGGTATTATTGGTGTATTGAATGACTTAGATGTAATCTTTTTGTCGGATAGAAATGACAAATAACTGTATGACCAAATTGAATGTTGTACTGTTTGTGGTATGACAGTAATGTACTTTTATCTTTCTCTTTCTAGGTTATCCACAACAACATGCTTACATGTTCTCCTGCCAGAAATGCGGAAATAAATACAAGCTTAAAACATCATTAAATAGTCACGTAAAGTATGTTTGTGGTAAACCAAGATCATTTTTCTGTTCTTACTGTAACTTGGGATTCCATTACAAACATCATCTGCAGCGCCATATTAATACTCATAGATAGAATATTATTAGTGAAAGTGGTTTTTGAGAAACTGTTTCCTCTTTTCATTTTTAGTGTGATGAATAGCTGTTCAATATCAAATTGAAATATCTTTTGTAAACCTATATTAATAACGTGTGATTAAATGATCAGAAATGCATAATTTTTTATCTACGATATAACATGTACAGGTAAATTCAGAAAAAGACTCGAAGCCTCCCTTTATATCATTTAATTTTAATTTTGGAGATTAAATGATATAAAGGGAGGCTTCGAGTCTTTTTCTGAATTTACCTGTTCTTGTTCCCTTATTTTGAGTCCCGAACCACTACTTCATGATGTCCATATAACATGTATACTAAAACGCATTGAGCCGATTAATATTTGACTTAAGGGCTGGTATGGTTTAATTGGGAAGAGATAATGAAAATATGCAGAAATAAAAATAGTTGGCTCAAATTCATTACATGTTAAATAAGTGTCGTTAATGGGTTCGCATTATTCAATTTAGTAAATATTATTGCGCTAACATTATTCAGTAGGTAAGTACTCGAATCTAATGTCTCAAAATGAGTAGAGTTGTCCAATTGATATGAATCTTTGAATATCAAATAACAAGAAGTACCGTTTCTATGGATCACAATCACGTGCCTATCTATACTCAGTGGAAGGCTATCATGGCCGGCTGGTGTTGATGTCCACTAATTAATATCGATAAGTGAAATAGCCGATAAGGCAGCCACAGGCCCTCAAGATATTCATTGCTTTAAGTCACACTTGCTGACTTGCACTAAAACGTAAACGAACGTTATATTCGAATAGGTAATTTAATTGTTATGAGGTAAAATCAGCCATATTTGCTTCCCAATTATTAGGTATTATACCTGTTAGTAAATGGCCCATCGTCACGTAAAGACGCATGAGTATACACGTAAGCGTAATTTTCTAAACCTGAACCTCAATCTTATCTTTTCATCCCCATCAACTAAATGTCCATGTTTCAAACTTTAGAACAATAAATAAACACTGAGTTTTAGTAAAATCATGGTTTTTGAAAGTTACTAATAGTCTAGAGATGCGTAGGAAGGCTGGTTTTGAATTGAGATTTGATAGATAATTAATTTCATTCCCATTTTCAGATTTAAATGATTGCACTGCTTTGTCACTGTTACATTAATCGTTGTACGGTGATAAGATTCCAAAAATGAAGCTGTTACTTTTTATTCATTTTTAAAAATTAAAGTTGATGATACTCTGCTTATTGTTGAGAATACATTTAGTAATCTGTTTTTTGTGTTGTCCCCGAGGATTGATTAATTCTAATCTTCAACGTTCTGCTGTAAGTGATCTGTTTTCTGCTAATTTAACTTTATTTTTCAGATTGGACCAGTATGCATAATACTTATTTCAAATGCGACAAGTGTAATAGAGCCTATAAACACAAGGGTAGTCTAACGCGACATCTGTCTTACGAGTGTAATCAAAAACCAAAATTTGCTTGCACCATGTGTCCATACAAAGCTAAGCAGAAAGTTAACTTAGAAACGCATTTTAAATTTATACACTCGATAAATTTATAAGCTTTAATAAAAATGAAGACGTTATAAACTAAGAGTATTTTATAATAACCTAAATATACTATTCATAGTTAAATTGTTTTCTTTTTCAATTATCCTACGGCGTTTTATCGATGTGATACATTTTTAACCTAGCTATTTAATTAACTCTGTGCGCGTGGAGACGATCATTCTTATTCTCCAATTGTGTTATTTCTAATATCTATAAAATAATATCTGAAATTATAAAAATATTTGGGTTACCCGATGCGAGAGTTTCGGGAGGAACATCACTTACCCACGTTAGGTTCGGAGAAATCGAGAAGAGGGCGATTCCGGGTAGTCCGTCGAAGGAAATTGTGTATCTCAAGCTGATGGGGAAGGTATATTGGAAGCTCCTTTATACCTCCCCCTATTTGGACGCTGGTAAGGATCAGAAAGATTATAAAATTAAAGTAACTACCCCATCAAATCTCATGGATAAGGAAGTGATAGGAAATGTAATACTGATGGTTATTTAAGTTGTACAAACCTATGCTGGAGGAGTTGAAAACATTCTCCTCTACTGAAAAGAACACAATCCATAAGAGAAAACTGGAGAAGGAGGGAACCTTTAATCACTTTGTGACTGATTAGAAAAGCTAGTTTAATGAGTTTGACTCAATTGTGCGTAACAGAACTGCATTTTCCATCCGCAGGAAGGCGCTTCAAGTAAAATTCTTGCATATGGATAGCCTTAATTTGGAAAAACCTGTAAAAGTGTGTAGAGCAAATGATGGAGGAACATGGATAAAGGCGTAATAGGAGTCCAAGGAAAATATAATGATGTGTCTGAGGTAAAAAACTGTGACGAGTGGAGTAAAACTTTAGAGGTAGTAAAATTAAAAATTCATCATTTTTAAATAAGTATGATAAATTGATAAGTCTAAGTCATTTGATGATAATAGTCAGAAACGTCAGAGTTTTATATATGTGATAGAGGGTTTTATTAGATTAATTACGGCAGAACACTAGCAAGTTATGCGTGTCTGGTACAGTTGGAGTTTCCAAATTTACAGACTTCCACAAGGTATTTAAGTGGCATGCTTTTTATGAAAATTGTGACGAATACCGAATACGGCTTTATATAATGCTATGCAACGTACTAGACAACTTAATGTAAAGTTCAACAATAATTAGTTCAGTGAAGTAAAGATAATTACTTTCGAATTACATTCTTAAATTGTCGACTTTTCCCATTATTGTGGATTTATTTAAAGACAATATGGCCTGAGTTTTGACCAAACAAAAACAAGTTAATGGGTTATATTATAATATAATAAACTAATTCTACTCAAATCTTCGTGTTTATAACCGAACGTTAAAGACAAAAACAAGACATAATGAAATCCGGTACATATTTATAAGTTGAACTGTGCATTTTGCAATTCGGTGTAAATAGGTCAAACAATTCGAAATCTCAAAATTAGATACAAAGAACATGTTCACTGTTACGAGTATAAACATAAACAGAAGATAGATCCCAAACATTTAACGTCCTATCACTTCACATAATAACGTCACATTTTTACATTTTTGCAATATTAAATCCAAATTGGATGTGTTAGAAAACTTTGAAATCTATAAATATCTTTAATGTGTGAGAGAAATCACTAACCACCACCATATTGATTCGCCATTACTTCACATTCTTAATCATAAAAATTCATAACCATTGGGATTATTTGATAGGGTATGTCTATGTTTAGGTTTTTAGATGTGTTTTCCCTAGACTATGAATTACCACCTGCAATATCTTTTACATCACTACTCTGATATCTGCACAATTTATTGATATAAATCTTATTGTCAATTTTTGCCTTCGTGGAAAGAGGGTCGATTGGATGTTATTCTTTTTTGTATTTTTAATGAGAATAAACACACTAAATATTAATGTGATAACTTGCCAACTCTTGTTTAATTTTAATGTATCACAATCGACTACCATTTATAGTGACACATGGTATCGAAACGTTATATTAATATAAAGATTTGAGCGGAATAACGTATTATTATAATGTAACTGCTTATGGAGTTCCACAACGTAATTTTGAATGAGTAGGCACCCTGGGTTGATTGTTATTACCTTCAACTTTGTAACCCTCTTGCTCACGTCTCTCATAAATCTCGGTGTTAGATTATATGTCTAATGGATAATGAAAATTATTATTATTATTTATTTTATTTTGACATAATTTTTGAATATTTGATGTTCTTTATCTGTTACGGGATGTTTACCAAGGAAAGAAAAGGACCGTTTATATAGCAGGATCAAAAATAAATTTATCTAAAACATCGCTACCTTTATTAGCATTCCATAGTACAACATATTTAACGTGCAAACGGAGATTAGGGTTTTGTTGGGCCCGGAAGATTACTCCAAATTACATTATTAGACCTTCCAGCAATGCTCTCACTATACGAACCAAAGAGTTTTAAGTATTTAAGTGAATCTGACTGTATTTCAATTCTAGGTTCTGTATCAAGCATTCAACGTGGCACAGCAGAGTCAGTATTGCCGCCATACATTTGTCCACATTGTGGACCTCGAAAACGGTATGTGAGCAAAGGAAATTTAGTTAGACACTTAAAATACCAATGTAAAAAAAAATTTCAGTGCAACCATTGTTATAAGACGTTTAACCAAAAAATTCATCTGTTAACACATATTAGTACTCAATGTAAGGTATTAGGGGCTAATTCAAACTAAACAATTGTTTTCATTTGGTGGCAATTTTTATTGCTATTATTAATATTATTTGGTCACAAACTTAACGGTATTTTATAAATTTTTCCCTTAAGATATTAGTAGTACTTATTCAGTTATTATTAGTATTAGGTACAGTAAAGCCTTAATGTTGGTGCCTTGCCCTTGTTGTAAATTAGACTATATGATTGTACCACGATACACATAAACACGGTATGCTGATTATTTGTATCAAAGGCGTTCGCTTAGCGCATGAGGTGAGCGGTACATGTAAATGTCTGTCAAATTGTGCGGCAAGTGCTTTACGCTTTATAAATAGTATACGTGAGTTTGCAATTTTCCTTCGCAGATGACGTCAGCCGGTGCGCATCAGCATACCGTGTTTATGTGTATCGTGGATTGTACTAGCATTGATTTATGTGAGATAGACAATAGTAGATTTTTTGAAATTAATCCAAAAGCAAAATTTGACAACTTTTCACTTATTGTGGTACACAAACTTAATCGTTTGTAAAATAATAATATTAAGAAAATATGTAGAGAAATTTAGACATAAGTATAGTTATACATATTTTGGAAAAATACATGTGAGATATTATGGTGTTTTTTGTGATTTAAAATATCTTGTTTAGTTACATGTTTCACGGTGCTTTTATTCCGTCCTCCCAACATCGCGAACTGCACTACAAAATATATAATCTCTTCATGCCGTTAAACATGTTTTAAATTGAAAAATGTTGATGATCGTGTTTTTCTTAGTTTTATCAGACTATACTTTCCCCAAGGATAGTCTTTCGTTTTATTTATCACATGCCGTAACAATTTTTAGAATACAATACAGCAAAGAGTAAGTATGCGAATTAACCAGACAGACATTTTTTTATTGTTACAATGTTGTTATTCAACAAAAGTGGATCAATCCTGCATTATCAACTTGTCATAGGTGTAGGGGTATAAATGATGATTCAGATAAAATTTGTTTAATAAAAATCGATTCAATAGTTTTTTTTTTAATAAAGTTTAAAGTGAGGTGACTAAACTTTTACTCTAAAAGCAGTCAATTAATATACTGTGCCCCAAATCTATACTTACGAAGTTATGATAGGTATGATCAGGTAATTTATTTTAAGATGGAAACGTAAGAAAAAACTGAATTAGACAGAATGATGTAAAGACACTGGCATCTTATTATTCTCATTAATAGTTATTTACATATGAGTACGGTAAATCCGAGTAACGCAATCTGATTTAACGTACAAATAATGTAATAGTTATTTACGTAACCAGTTATGAAAAGACTAACTTTATTTGACGAAATGTAATATTTGCCAAATCGAGCGAGCGAAGCGAGCGAGTTTTGCAAATTACATGAGTCAAATAAAATTAGACTTTTTCATAATTCCGTAATTTTATCTACCTTTTGATTTTTTAATGAGAACATTAATCTGAAATGAAGTAGTTTTAAGTTCATGGTTACTATGGAAACAAACATCGAATTTTGACAATAATTAACCAATTACTTATAGTTTCAAATTGTCAGTTGTGTAATATTATTACCTACATAACTACTTTACATAACTGTGATGAGACAGTTTTGAAAAAGATCACGTTACCTAATTTTAAACAACAACGTAAACTATCACTTTTATTAACGGAATTAGATAAAATACATTTACTGCTATGGGTAGATGATTATAATTTTTCATATCCGGCAGTACATATTAAGCAAAGAGTTGTGTTGGAAAGTTACTGAAATGCTGACTAAGTTGGAACGTAGCAAAGTGAAATACTATGCCTATGTGTGAGTGTGCGTGTGTAATCTCCTCATACCGTTAAACATGTTTTAAACTGAAAAATTTTGATGATGATGTTTTTGTGTTTTTACTTAGTTTGAAATATTTCAAATATAATAATACTATATGTTTCAGATGTGGCGTCTCATACATTAAACCGATTAACCTGTAGTAAATGCTCCAAAAAGTACAAAAATACTGAAACCTTAGCATCCCATATGCGACAAGACTGTGGAAAAGACGCAACATTTCAATGTGCAATGTGTTCCTACAAATCAAGAAGAAAATATAATATAAAAACTCACATTTTATCGAGACATGGGGCATATTTTAAGTAAGTTTCCAACATTTAAAGAAAATGTTTTAATTGATGGTATTATACAATAATTTAAAAAATGTAAGGCAGTTAACTTCTACTCTTTCAGCAAATGAAAATAATTTCAAGCCTTGCAAAATCATATCATCGATCCAAGATGTAAGGGGAACATGAGAGAAAAATTACTTGAGATAGGTACTTGAAAAGACTACAGCCGGCTCAGACGCCACTCATTTTCAGCATTTCAAT
This sequence comes from Pyrocoelia pectoralis, assembly GCA_036250285.1. NCBI lineage: Eukaryota > Metazoa > Arthropoda > Insecta > Coleoptera > Lampyridae > Pyrocoelia > Pyrocoelia pectoralis. The sequence continues at coordinate 262,128 of CM070079.1, forward strand.
ACTCTACAAGTCTACACTTTGTAGTGGTTATTTTTAGTATTTTTAGCTTCGTTTTATTATTTCTTGCTACATTGATTAATGTTAGTAAAGCTACAATTATTGTCATCAAATACGTGTCTGTAACGCATTCTTTAAATATTTAAATGAATATACTTAGTCCTTTTTCACTTATGCATAATTTTATTTCTTATTGCAGGTGTGATGAGGCATAGCTGTCCTGATTGTGGAAAGTCTTATAAACATAGACCAAACTTACGTAGACATATTAGATTTGAGTGCTGCAATAAACAAGGAACGTTTGTTTGCGAATTTTGTAAGAAATCATTTAAACAGAAGGGGAATTTGAAAGTACATATAACTATGAAACATCTATAATGTTATGTTTATTTGCTATTTGTTAGTTTATTAAATCAAAATACATGTGCCAATTTGTACTTCTTCTCCCGTATGTGGAAAAACGATTATGTTCTTTCTGCAGAAGCTCTCGTAGTACCAAAAATATGGTATTTGCCTCTAGGGTTATGAACTCAAGTCTATTGCGATTTTATTACAAATCATGACATTACTGTAAGTAGGTAATGATTTTATTCGTGCATATCATAAAGATTATTTAGTCATAACACATCATTTCGATACCGCATACTAACAGAGAAATTAAACGGAATAGATGTCAAATTATTGTCATATGCATAAGTGCTGAAGTTGGTAATAAAGATTATGCACATGTGCTTGGTCTTTAACGCCATATTTACTACACGCTTTCGATGCGTACGCGGCGGTAAGTCTAGAACGTTTTCATGGATTCATTAAATTTAAATTTAAAGAAATTCTTTTACTTCCTACATTGATAGATTAGATTCATTTCCATTGTACCATATTTTTTATTACGACCCTGTGTCTTGTGAATTTTGTAAATAATATCCCGCAAAACTTAGTGCGATATTACTGGTGATCGGAGAATTGAGTTATCGAATTTATTCCAGCAATATTTATAAGATTAATAAATGCAGTGTGTACGTCAGTTATTTCATTAAATTAACTAAAACTAAATAACACGTTTCAATGAAATAGTTAAATTGAAGTTTCAGTTTTGTTTCAACTCTTGTTTATGAATCATTACTGGTTCAGTAGAAATGAAACAAGAACGTTTTCACAAAATCCCTATAAATGCAATTATTTAGACTATATCATAAACTAACTAGATTTAGATATTATTTTAATGATTTTTCAAATACCTGCTGATGAAGTTCCGTTTACAAGTGGAAAGGAGGAATGAAACATATTTGAAAAGTTTCAATGTGCAATGTAATTTTTTGTGTCAAGAAACTGTAAGAATTACTTGCATAGGGAAACAACTGTACATTTATATCCATTGCAATAATGTGAAGTAAATGAATAAAGCATATTATGCGTTAAATAGTTAAAATGAATGGTAGAACTAAATGTTTTGCACGAGTTATAGCGTTGTTGATTTAAATTCTTTATGCTTCAACATTTTGAAAAATTATCTTTTTAGGATGGAAAGGAAACAGAATGATATATCCCTGTAGGCAGTGCAACCGAAATTATACGTGGAGGAAAAGTTTACTGCTACATCAAAGATACGAGTGCGGTATTGAAGCTCAATATACTTGCTCATATTGCCCCTATAAAGCTAAACGAAAGGGCACACTTAATACTCACATACGCTGTAGGCATACATAAATTGTATTTAAAAAGGAAACAGTTAATAAAAATGTACACTTTTGCATTGTTTCGTTGAAGTTGAGAAAAATGTCAAAATTATTTAAAAAATTTTATCGAGTATGAGGATATTACATTACATGCGCGTGAGCTTGTAATGGGCACCATGCGAATTGGTCTACCATACTTATTAACCGACACCCTAAAATTATCCCCTGTCAAGGGGCATAATCAACCTTGAATAAGCTACCATCTCAAAACGCATTCTTTATGGTTATGAAGACAAGAGAAAAAGATTCTTTCATGCAACATTTAAGTCCACATAGCTATTATAGTCCTTATCCTTTAAAATTATTTCACTGTTATCAAAAGATATTTCGCTTTTTTGACACGAAATTCACTTTGTGCTAAAACGGTTTTAGCTGTTTATATCTTCTGTCAACCCAATTTAATCTACACAGCTATAAAAATTATTCAACATATATTTTATATTTACCTCTGAGTGACTATACTTACAGCATTTAATCGATCATATTATTTCTGTATTATTTAAATTTGCATATAATATAAATATATAATATATAATATAAGTAATTTTCTTTCAATTTAGGTTTGATCGGTAATGATATTTGAAGCGATGCTGGTAGAAAGCCTTCGACTTCTTCTTGGTTATCATTTAGATTTGGCGGAGGTGTTGTAAAGATATGTGCAGGATGCTCGGCGCATACATTGGTTTATCAGTGTCATTATTGGCCTAAGTTCTGTCAGATTTTCTGATTGGAGGGATCGCAATTTTAGGTCTTTTAAATTTCCTTGTAGCTCTCCATATCGAGCAGTTAGCGCTCAATAAATGGGTTATGTAATAATGGAACGTTCCATTTCAGATGAATCGGTAAAGTATCCAATTAAGATTATATCATAATAGCCCAAATTTTTGTATGCCTAGCTTTATTTTGAATGGTATAAATATTCGCCCCTGAACAGATGCATCATTTGGTAACCAAATTGGTAAAACTCTCTTTCCCAGTCTAAGGTATGAACTCTTGCCCCAGTTGGTATCCCTTTTTTGGGTCCTCACTAAGAAATGCATCTTCCCTACTATAGCCTTCAAATTAATAAAATGTTTCATTTACATCCAATAGGTACTGTTTAGTCCCAATAATAACACTGAAGTTCAGTTGTTATGCTATGAAAATAATAATAAAAACATTCCAACAGCTACTAACGTAATTCACATAACTCCGTTGTCTATTGCATGCAGTTGTTTATATGTATAACTGATACGTATCTAAAACTATTTGCGTGTAGTAACAGTTTATTTTGTATAGCTCCTGCAGATAATAAGATTATCTTCATTCTGAATCTTAGACAAACCTAATAATTTAATTCTATTTCTAGAGGAAAAAAATCTATATGGAGAATATGCTACTTGTGAACAATGTGGTAAGAAGTAATAAATACCAGACTTCTTTATACAATCATAAAAAATACGAATGTGGAAAAGAACCAAATTTTCAATGTACAGTTTGTTCGTTCAAGACGTTTTTAAAAGGGAATTTACGCCAACATATAAGGAAGCGGCATTTGAAGTTTGCTACTTCTTAGTATTTATTATTTCAACGAATTTTACACACTAAATCTGACAAATCAAAGCAAGTAAAAATAGCTTTCCATTCTCTTATGAAATGTATGTCTTGTTAATGAAAGTGTGAGTAAGTTACTCAAAAACAAAATATATCACCCACAAATAAAGAAGTAGCCTTTTTCCCTTCAACTTAAATGTATTAATGGTATAAGACCTCTTGGTTGTATTCTTTTAATATTTTTAGTGTATTGTATATTGCAAGTATGTGTTTTATTAAGCGACACCATGGAATAGTAACGTCATTCCTATTGCAAATGTAGTATGTCCGTCTGCAATATTATATTATTTATAACCGATATTATATTTTTATTAAGCTTACAAGATTTCCATTATTATCGATGTAGCAATAAATATTATTACTACCTTCGGGAAATACTGAAAGAAACTAATAGTCATTTTTTTACAGATGGAAGGAATTCACTTATATTTAAGTGCAGTAAGTGCTCAAGGATGTATAAAACAAAAGGAACGTTAGTGCGTCATCTGCAGTACGAATGTGGTAAACCTCCGTTGTTTAAATGTGTTATTTGTTCTAAATCTTTTAAACGTAGAGAAACATTAAGATTCCATATCATTTCTGTACACAATATGGTTTAAATCCGGATGTGTGTTACAGACGTCTAAGTGTAAGCATATTAATAAAACGATCCACTTGTATTCTAGCTTTTTGTATGCTTGTGTGGCAAAAACTTTACTTCAAATTTATAATACCTCTACTAAATTCACCCTATCACAGAGTATTTCTTATTTATAAATGGATTCTCTGCCCAATGACAAAAACCTAAAATACATATACAGTGAGGACCAAAAGTTTGGAATAATGGATTTTTTTCGTTTCCTGTCAGAAATATCAAAAAACTATTGGACACGTCAAATTCATTTTGGTCATGGAAAACATTTTGCGATAGTTTTCAATTTTCCAACTCCCACCCCTTCTGCGCAGTGACGTCATCATTTAATTTTTTTAATTAGAACACCCCACTTTCTTAACGGCTTTCAATAGATTATAAAATGACGATTTCAGCAAAGATACATTTTATACCTTTTAAGTACTGATTTGAGGAGATATTAATTTTTTAAAATAGAAAAACATCAAAAAAGAACGTTTATTGAATGGCCGATTAGGTCTCCAGATCTGACTCTACGGGATTTCTTTTTATGGGGATATGTTAAAAATAAAGTTTACTTCAATCGACCGAATAATATTGAAGACTTGAAAGAAAGAATAAGACAGGAAACGGCTGCAATAGAACCAGAAACTTTGTAAAATGTTTGCACAGAGTTTCAAGCACGATTGGCGTACTGTCAAGAAGAAAATGCGTTTCAATTTGAAAATTTACTCTAATTATTGTTTATGATAATTATGGTTACTAAAAGAAAAAACCATTTAACATTATTTTTACAATAAAATTTGTTTATTTGTTGACAACGCTATTTGATGTTTTTTCGTTTTTCTATTTAAAAAAATTAATATCTGATGAAATCTGCACGTAAAAGGTAGAATGTGTATATTTGCTGAAATCGTCGTTTTATAATCTATTGAAAGCCGTTAAGAAAGTGGGGTGTTCTCATTTAAAAAAATAATTGATGACGTCACTGCACAGAAGGGGTGGGAGTTGGAAAATTGAAAATTATCCCAAAATGTTTTCCATGGCCAAAATCAATTTGACGTGTCCAATAGTTCTTTGATATTTCCGACAGGAAACGAAAAAAATCCATTATTCCAAACTTTTGGTCCTCACTGTATATTACTTATATTTCATAGAAAATTCTCCTTCTTCTCTTAACCAATTTGGTCAACAAGACTTCCTGAATATATTCTCCTTTGCTTTCACTCAAGTTTTCCTAAGTATGTAATGACAACGTAATTTTTACTTAGTTTTTTATCACTCCTCCATAATCTTTCACTGAGTGCGTATAGGCAACTGATAAAGCGATATGACCGTGATCAAATGATTAAAGAATGAATTGACTAGTATACAGGGTTTTCATAATTGACCGTCCCCACGTTTTTGCAGGTACTTAGGCAACTAATGATACACGATTGGCAACTCATTAAATTCCCCAGACAGGTTACTAGTGTTTACATCAGATTAAACAAATTAATTTCACCTAAAAGATGTTTACAAAGTAATGTGATTTAAAAAATCAAGAATAGAATTTGTTTATTGTTATTTACAAAAGGTGCTCAAAATAACCACCATTCATTTCTAGACATAAATTAACTCTTCGCTTCATATTTTCAAACACACGTTCAAGTTCAATTGGAGTTATATTGTTAATCTCTTGTTGTATTGCTCCTTCCAATTCTTCGAGAGTATGCAGTCGATTTTTAAATACATTAGTTTTAATTCGCCCAAACAGGAAAAAATCTAAGGACGTGAGATCAGGGCTTCTTGGAGGCCACAAACCGGTACTAATTATTCGGTCGCCATAAAATTGTTGCAGGTACCTAATCGTTTCATTAGCGGTGTGTGCACTAGCTCCATCTTGCTGGAAAAAACCTCGTTGTTGTTCATCATCATGTAAATTTTGTTCAATATCTTGACGCAGAATATCACGGTATCGTTCTCCGTTTATGGTATCATAAAAGAAAATGGGGCCAATTATCCTCCTTCTTGATATAGCCACCCAAATGCCAACTTTTTGGGGATGTAGAGGTGTTTTGATGTAAATGTGTGGATTTTCTGCTGCCCTGCTATTCACATAACCTGACAAATGTACCCATGCTTCGCCTGAATAAAACTAACAAATTATTGTTGTTTAAACGTTCATTGGATCATTGACAATATTGCACTCGAAGATTATAGTCAGGTGCATGTAATTGTTGTACAGAAGAAATTTTGTAAAGATGCACATTGTAACCTCTTTTTTAAAGCTTTGTGGCAAGTACCAGTAGACAAACCTGTAAAAAAATTATGTTCATATTTTTCGTTACATAAACACAGTAGCTTATTTAATCGTACCTGTTTGAGCGGATAATGGTGGAATAGATTTTTTAGGACTTTGTTGTATTCTTTGTTGAATGTCATTAACAACTTCTTCGGTTAAAACAGTCGGCCTGCCCGTTGACTTGCCTTTGCAAATACAGTGCTTGTTTTCGTACCTTGCAATAAGACGTAACCTATGTTTTTTAAATGCATCATATTCGATGTTAACATCGGGAAAAGCTTCTGAAAACTGCTCAATGCAGGACTGCAACGAATAGCTCCAAGCTCCATCAGGGTTTCGGGTACCACTGCGGAAATGTGCCATTAAAATAAAGGCATTTTGTTCTGACGTAAACACCATCGTTGTACAGTATCACTATACCAATTCAAATTAAATTAATTTATTAATAAATATTGCTAACTTACATCACAACAACTTCGTAACATTAAGAGCTCTGAAAAGAACTTTTTTTTAAATGTTGATCTCAAGATAATGTAGAGAAAATTCGAAAAGAGAGCAAACAAAAGTAAAGAAAATATGAGGTTATAAAGCAAAATGTAAATATTACAATTTAGTTATTTTTTTCTTAAGTAGCGTTTTCCTACACTTTCGCCGGTCGCCGACGACTGCGACTGAGTAGCCGCGACCAATTCGTCAAGACATCTCCAATGCATTTTAAACCTGCCTGTTTTCCTACCTGCTACCTAGTCGTTACAATCAGCGACTGGTCGCTGTTCGTCGGGTAGCGAGTCGCCGGACCCGTCCGAGAGCGGTGCCGCGACTGATTCGTCGACGAAAGTTAACTGTTTTTGCATTTTGCTCGGCATTGCTGTAAATTATAAGAACTTAAAAGGAGAAGGAGATTTTCTTCATGCTCCTGATAACTTAATAATATTCAAAGTAATGACTTTTACAAAAATATTCCTTATTTATTGTGGCTAGAACACATCACCTTGAACGCGGGCTAGTAAAACGGGTTTGACGAATTAGGTCGCGGCGACTACCAGTCGCGGCGACTCATTCGCAGTCGTCGGCGAAAGTGTAGGAAAACGTTACATTACACGCGCACAACAGCTACCAACCTAAAGAAAGAGTATTTCAAGCGCGAAATTTAAAATTGATCACGTGGGGCCCAAACATTGTTGAAAACACTGTAGTACTCTTTCATGCAATTAGAAAGTACATACCTACATTTTTTCGAATTTTTTACAAAATTAATGTTTTTATTTGTTTTTCGATGAGATTCGGCCCACAAAAGTTTTATATATCTTTGAATCTATATTTTTAATGTCTGACGCAAAGAATTTTTTGGTGGCCATGAGCTATTCGAAAATATCTACATAAAGTAATACATAAACAATGCAAAAGTTACAAAAAAACTGAACTACCTTAATTTTTAAACAAGTTATGATTGTTATGTGACAAATCTCATACATCTTTAATGTAAATACCGCAACATTGATTAATATGAAAGAATGTGGAAGAATGGAAACCTACCTACAGTATGGATATTGAGGAGTGGTTCATCTATTCTTAAGTACTTTAATAAAATTTCTTTTTGAAATGTCACAAATTATTATTAAAACGGGCACACAGTTGGAAGTGTACTATTTATTATAGCAACCACGTGTTTGGAATTTATAGGAATACAGTAAATTAATTCATTTATTCACATTTATTATCATACCATTAATGGTAATTTGCTTAAAATGAATCACAATTTATATCTTTTGTCGTAATTGCTCTTTATTTCATTTCCAAATTTCGTTGTACAGTGAAGTACATCCGTGCAAAATTGATGATCTTGTTTACTTTGTCCTATTAGGTAATAATCAGTTTAGGACGTTTAAGTATATTCACTAAAAAAGCGTGTCAAGTAAGTTAAAGACGTAGACGGAATTTCCCGTTATAAGTTTTGAAATAGGTAACTTGAACAATGGTTTGTAGAGACGGTATTTGTTTGTATTTTTCCTGTAGACGGTTTTCCCTTTGCTATTACATTGCCTTCAATTTTCAAGAAGAAAATCACAGATAAGGGATAAAAATTCTGGATTTCTTACTTACTTGATAAACAAGTGATTTCAACTTAGTGTAACCGATTTCTTCTATTTCCTTCGTCATTGCAAGATAAACATTTTATATTCTCACATATTGGCATTCGTTCTTTTCATGTTTACCTTATGGGTACATTTCTTATGGCAATGAGAATGTCATGATTTTTTTTCATTATTAAGCTTCTCAAACGACATTTCACCTAAAACCCTGGCAATATTTACATATTCACTTTCATTCCATTGTGTATATCCAAAAACATGTTGGTAACATTTTGAATTAAAGGGAGATAGATATCTTCCCTTTTTCACAAATAATGCAAAAAGAAAAGTCTATGAACTTTTTATTTTTGTTTAGATAATGGTGGAATTTTCAAACTACTTTTATTATTTTAGTATATTTGGAGCAAAAAAAGGTCCCATAAAAATTACCTACCATTTGGCAGTAGGTGATTGTATGGTTCATGAGCTGTCCGTCCCATATAACGATACAATTATTCTAGTTTATCCCAGCGCACTCCGTTGCGCCTGGAAGATGGTTAATGCAGGGTGGTGCCCGAAGTTTCATTGTCGGTATAATTACAATCTATTCTATACAACATTGACTCTGACCTTGCCATTAATACATGAAAAGATACAGAGGAATATGTCGGATAAGCGAATTGAAAACGGCCATGACTACAATGATGAATCCGTGTAGGTATGCTGAACGTAGATTATGACTAGTCTAAGATGCTGAATAACCCATTATTATGATAAGAAAACGTATATTAATCTACTTAATGTATATTCTTGTAAATTTTACATTAGCTTTATCAAGTTATAAGTAAATACTCTTGAAGGAAGTATAGATTGTTAAACAAAGCTGTCATAAAATATATTTTAGCAAAAGATGCACAAAGATGTTAGATTAATTTCAAAATATTTATTTTTATTAGATTAAGCATAGAATTTTGTTTGATAGCGGCAGTTAATCGCCAACTATTCTCAAAGCAACACGCTATAGCAATTTTGTTCAATTATATCAATGATTATACAATATTAAGTGCGAAGAAAGGGTGATTTGTGCAATCAATATATCAAAATCCAAGAATTCAAATCAATCCGCCGCTCCCCAATTTTTTTTTTCCTTTTCCCCACCCATTGAATTCCGGAAGCCTGCACCATCAACAATAGGGGTAAGTGGATTGAGAATAATTATCAAAATTTAGAATAGATAGTAATTACAGTCCATTGCAAAACCATTTGGTCCTATCGAGCACTGATTGGTTATTTATCGCGTTATAGAAATTGCACAGAACACACATTTGTTGCACTTATCTTCATTGTAGATATTGTTTGTACGCAGTATGGCATCAAAACCGCAACAATTGAAAATATTGATTGCAAAGAAAGAACAATATTTTTCGCGTATACAAAGGTTATATGACAATAGTCGCGATTTAACTACCGCTGAAAAAGTAAATTACTTCCGCGTTAGATATGAAACTCTGGCAGACACAAAAACTAAATTTTTAGATACCTTGGATGACATTAATAAGCTAGAATGTCAAATTAATGACAATTACATTCCAAGTTACGCCGCATTGGAAACATTAGACGAATTAATTTGTAATATAGAGGCGGTCGCAAAAAATGTAGTAGCAGCTAGAGTACGTACAGAGGAATCTCTGCAAACGCCGCGTGAAGTAGTCAGTTCCAAAACTATTAGAAAGTTACCAGAGTTACCTCTGCCAAAATTTTGTGGGAATCTTATAGATTGGCCGTTATTCATTGAGTGTTACAATAACATTATTCATAATAATAAAGATCTAAACGATATTGATCGTGTAAATTACTTAATGGGTTGCCTGAGCGGCAACGCATTAAGTGTGTGTTCAGGTATTCCTCCAACGGGTGATAATTACAGAATTATACTCCAAGCGCTTGTTGATAAGTTTGATGATAAGAGGTTGATAGCAAATTCGTATTTAGAACAATTGCTCAATTTTAAACAGGCGCAATGCGAAACGTTCACCACATTGAATTTATTTATAGAGACGTTTCATGCCGCCGTCACAGCTCTACTCAAACTCAAATTTAAAGATTTAGCTGATTACATTTTATCTTACTTAGCATTTTCTAAATTAAATCCAGAAACGCAAAGATTGTTCGAAAATACACGAAGGAAGGTAGATATCCCGTCATATAATGATATTGTTACTTTTGTTAAAGAACAGGCAAAAATATGCGCGCGCACTCCGTCTTCTCAAAAGTCGAATTTAGCTGCCAGTAATAAGGTCAATCTTAGCAGCCCTAATAAAATGAAAACTCCTCATTCATTCGTAGTCCCTTGTACCACCAATTCAAAATGTGGAATTTGCAAGTCAACAGTCAACTTCGCACTTAACTTACACTTGTTCGAAATTATTAGAAGTTGACCCACCAGAGCGATATAAATTAGTCAAAACCAATAACCTATGTATGAACTGTTTAGCATACCACAAAATCGTCAATTGTAATAGTACGCATAGTTGTAAAATTTGCAGAGCACGGCATCACACGTTACTACACTTCAAAACGCCCATTCATAATACACCTGAGGTTAAATGTGAAGTTCAAAGCGCCAGAAATCAACTCGAGCACCCCCAGCTTGAAGCTACCAGTAGCACTTCGCTTAACCGCTCGTTAAATGATTCCATTACAAATTGTTGTTCCATTGCCAGTGATAATAATCGTATTAGCACGGCCATTCTATTAGCCACTGCCAAAGTTTGCATTCCCAGCGAACCAAACATTTCAAATGAAGTACGCTTTCTTATCGATAGTTGTAGCCAAGCAAATTTCTTGACGTTAGAAGCGTGTCGTAGGTTGAAATTAAATCTATCGAAATATATTGGGTCTGTTCGTGGAATTGGATCTGTCAGTAGTGACATTCGTGGTGTAGCTGATGTCGTGATTGGTTCTCGGTTTGATGCAACTAAACGCTACCCCTTACAAGTATTTATTGTCGATAAAATTACTGATCCATTACCAAACTTTCATGTAGATATAGACGCATTAGATCATTTACAATCATTACCCTTGGCAGATGATAAATTTCATATTCCTTACAAAGTTGACGGAATTATTGGAGCGGAATTGTTTCCTTATTTGTTAACGGACACTCGAGTAGTAGGTCCACCTAATTCACCTACTGCGGTTGGTACTACTTTAGGATATGTGGTGATGGGTACGGCTCCTCTTGCGACCCCGTCTTCAGAGCCATACAATTTTTGTACTGTATTGGAACCGTCCCTGGATAGATTAGTTAAGCGGTTCTGGGAAGTAGAAGATATTCCCTCCGTATCAGTCCCTCATCCTGATGAGGTAGCTTGTGAACAGATTTTCCAATCGACTTATCATCGTGATACCACTGGTCGTTACACGGTCTCGCTACCGTTTCAGTGTGACTCTAATAATTTAGGGGATTCTTATTTAACCGCTCATCGTAGACTTTTTACCTTGGAGAAAAAAATGGATAATAATCTAGAATTTCGAAGACAATACTCTGAGATTATTCGTGATTATATAAAACAAGGTCACATGTCACTTGTTTCCAAATATGATTCCTCTAATAGCTATTTTATTCCGCATCATGCCGTTGTTAAACATATCTCTTCTAGTACCCCCCTGCGTATAGTTTTTGATGCTAGTTGTAAAACGGATAGTAATTATTCTTTAAATGATTTGTTATATACGGGTGCAAAATTGCAATCTGATATTCTTACTACGATTTTAAATTTTAGATTAAACAAAATAGCTTTTACCGCCGACTTGAAACAAATGTATCGTCAAATTATGATAAGGGAATGTGATCGAAGATTTCAACGCGTGTTATGGAGGTTTTCCCCAAACGAACCTATCGATGTGTATCAATTAAATACCGTTACTTTTGGAATGAAATCGTCCCCCTTTTTAGCCCTTCGATGTATCCGACAATTGATCGAAGACGAAAAGAAGTCATTACGTCTTTCATCCGATATTGCACAACGAGACATGTATGTAGACGATTTAGTATCGAGTATCGGCTCAGTTGATTTGGCAATACCGGTTTATCACGAATTAACAGAATTGTTCCGTAGAGGTGGTTTCCACTTAACTAAATGGGCGTCGAACTCACGTGACTTGTTAAATGAAATTCCGATTGAAGATCGTTCAACGCAAGTGGTAGATTTCGATACATGTTCTCTCAAGGTCTTAGGACTGCAATGGCAACCTGTGACAGATACTTTCGCATTTTCATTTCAACCGATAGATTCAAAATGCACTAAACGAACCATTCTATCGGTCGTAGCACGGTGTTATGATCCTGTGGGATTTCTAGCACCCGTTACCCTTTTAGCAAAATTAATCATAAAGGAACTTTGGCTCCTTAAATTAAACTGGGACGATTTGGCTCCTCCTGAAATATCATGCCGCTGGGACCAATTCATAAATAGTTTGCCGGTGCTATCAAATTTTAGTATACCTCGTCATATCAGTACCAAGGATCATGATAGTGTTATCTTAATTGGATTTTCGGATGCATGTGTGACTTCCTTTGGGGCGGTCGTTTACATTCGTACTGTGGATGCCAATGGGGAAGTACATGTCCATCTCCTGTGCGCAAAGTCCAAAGTTTCACCATTAAAGTTTGTATCTATCCCTCGGTTGGAACTTTGCGCAGCCCATCTTCTGTCGAAACTTATTAATTACATTGTAAAATGTTATCAACCGCGTTTGACAATTCCACATATCTACGCATTATCAGATTCTACTGTAGTTCTTAGCTGGATTGCCTCGCACCCTTCGAAATTAAAAACGTTCGTTAGTAACAGAGTAACACAAATTCAAACGTTATCAAAGACTACTTGTTGGTTGCATGTAAATGGAAAAGAAAACATTAGTGATAGCTTATCGAGAGGCATGACCCCATCTCAATTTCTATCTCTTACTACGTGGACAACTGGTCCAGAATGGTTGAAATGGGATCCCGGGCAATGGCCAGTTAATTCTCCTCCCTACATATCAAATCTTCCAGAATCCATTAACGTTTCGATGATTGTAGCAACAAGAGAAATTAACCCTTTATATGCTCTAGTTAGTCGATGCTCGTCATGGGTTAGGCTATTACGTATTACGGTTTATGTCCTTCGTTTTCTAAAGCATCTGCCTGGTAAACGAGATGTAACCTCGGGTGATCTAGAAGTTTCTGAGAATACTCTTTTGAAAATTGTACAAGGAATTCATTTCAAACAAGAACTGATTTTGTTAGAAAATACGGGTTCTTGTTCAGCCTCACTTCGTAAATATAGACCATTCCTTAAGGATGGGTTATTGCGGGTTGGAGGCCGATTAGAAAATTCTGATTTAGACTTCGATAGTCAGCATCCCGTCCTTCTTCCGAAACGGGATCCCTTAGTAAATATGCTAATTGAACATTATCATCACAAGAATTTTCATACCGGGCCCAATCTCGTACTATCTCTATTACGTCAACGATACTGGATTTTATCAGCTCGTAGTATTGTTAGGCACATCATTAGTAAGTGTAATCGGTGTTTCAAATTTCGACCAAAACCTGAATTTCCTATAATGGGGAGTTTACCTTCTTGTCGGGTACAAGAAGCCAAACCTTTTTTGAAAACCGGAATAGACTACGCGGGGCCCATACGTATTTTGCTCAGTCGTCGAAGAGGTGCTCAATCACAAAAGGCATATACCATGTGGTCCATTTGAATTGAGACATGGAAATATTTCAAAAAATAGACATCGTATTAAAAAACTGTTTAAGAAGAGTCTCCATATTTTGGAGGGGGAAATCCTACCCTATGAAAATTAGCTCCCCCCTCTTACCCCTGGGGACTGGGCGGGGGGCGACTTTGAAATCTTAAATGGAAACCCCCATTTTTTATTGCAGAATCGGATTCTGCGGGAAAAAATAATTCGAATTTGTCTGAAACTTTTTTTTCAAAACTTTGTAGGTGGCGCTCTATTCGGCGTTGAATTCGAAAATTAATGAAGTTACGCTTTTTGTTAATTTTTGCTGTTTGTGCTGTTTTCGGATGAGTCTACCTTCACAAACCATGGCGAGATTAATCGACACAATATGCACCATTAGAGTGTGGAAAACCCACACTGGTTGCGACAAGTAGAACGGCAACGTCCCTAGTCGATTAACGTTTGGTGTGGAATCATAGGCGATAAACTAATCGGTTTTTATTTTATTGAAGGTACGTTAGACGGACAAAAGTATCAAAATTTTCTTGAAAACGATTTGCCAGTACTACTGGAGAACGTTAGCCTGGATGTTCGACGAAACATGTGGTTTCAGCACGACGGTTGCCCGGCACATTACTCAGTAGCTGCACGGGAGGTATTAGACCACAATTTTCATGGTCGATGGATTGGGAGACAGGGCCCGATTAATTGGCCTGCTAGGTCGCCAGATTTAACGTCGCCAGATTTCTTTTTGGGGGGCTTTCTCAAAGATAAAGTTTATCTACGAGCGCCTGCAACTCATGAAGACATGATTGAGCGAATCAGGAATGCTTGCGCTTAAATTCCAGCCGACATACTGTTGAATTGCCAGCGGGCATTCGGAGAACGGATCAATAGGTACATCGAAGTTGAAGGGCACCATTTCGAACACTTACTCTAATTGAACCCCACGAAAGATTTTTTCCGTTTACGCCGAATAGAGCGCCATCCACAAAGTTTTGAAAAAAAAGTTTCAGACAAATTCGAATTATTTTTTTCCGCAGAATCCGATTCTGCAATAAAAAATTGGGGTTTCCATTTAAGATTTCAAAGTTGCCCCCCGTCCAGTCCCCAGGGGAAAGAGGGGGGAGCTAATTTTCATAGGGTAGGATTTCCCCCTCCAAAATATGGAGACTCTTCTTAAACAGTTTTTTAATACGATGCTTAATTTTTGAAATATTTCGATGTCTCAATTCAAATGGACCATATGCTTATTTGTATGCCTCGCAATTAAAGCGATTCATTTAGAACTGGTTTCAGATCTTTCAACCCCTAAATTTCTCCAAGCTTTGAAAAGATTCTTGGCTCGTCGAGGTTTGTGTGCCGTGTTGTATTCCGATAGAGGTAGCAATTTCGTAGGAGCAAAAGGTTATTTAAAGGGATTTAGGGCACTTAATCACGCGACACATAATCATGGGACATTTAAACACGGACAGTTAAACACGCCGACACTTAAACACGCGTACATTTTAACACATAGACATTTAAACACTGAGACATATAATCACATGGGCATATAAACACATTTTTAAAGAAGAATACGAATTTGAAATAAATGTAGGTATAGGAGTGCTATGCCCCTTAATTAAATTAATACAGTTTGAAGTGAATTCTCTCCTAGCTTAAAAAGTAATCTGTACCCAATAAATATGATCGTTAATCTATTATCCAATAAACGGGACACCCCAATTGCATTATAAAAAAAAGGATTTTTTTATGGTAATGACCAATTGACCACTAACCATTGGATACACACCTAATGCATTAAACATAGCTTATTGTTTTATTTCATTACTTTATTAACCGTGAATTAAGTGCACTAACAAGACCTAAAAAAATCCATCTTTGTATAATACCGATGGGTATTTGAGCCTTCGTGAAGGTAAGTAATAAAACCGGATGCATTAAAACATTCTGACCCTTGGTCTAGGCACATGGCGGAGGTTTCCGACGTCGTTTTTAGTGTTAAGTTAAACTCCCGTTTTTGTAAAAAAATATATTAAACCTGCAAATAACCTAAGCACTTTTGTGACAAACTACGCTTAGGTTAGCATTTTTTTTTAGTAAAAACGTCGTTTAGTGTTCGCCAAGTGGCTATATCAGGGGTCAGAATATTCTGAAGCAAACTGGATGCCTAACAGTAGCAGGTAACTACGTTACTTATCACGCTATTACTATTCCGAATGCACTTCAAAAGCAAGGTGTTTATTTGTCCATGTGATTATATGTCTCGGTGTTAAAATGTCCGCGTGATTAAGTGTCGGCGTGTTTAACCGTCCGTGTTTAAATGTCCTATGATTATGTGTCGCGTGATTAAGTGTCCGGACCCGATTTAAAGGACCTGTCAAATATGCTTAACTCAAGAGATTTTCAAACAGAGTTGAGCGCTAAGGGGATACAATGGAATTTTATTCCCCCTGGGGCACCTCACATGGGAGGATTGTGGGAAGCAAACGTGAAGAGCGTCAAATCTCATCTGTTTAAGGTAATCGGAGATCAATTGCTCACCTACGAAGAAATGAATACTCTTTTAATTCAAATTGAATGTTTACTCAATTCGCGGCCATTATGTGCTCTTTCTTCGGATCCGTCAGAACCTACAGCGCTTACCCCCGCACACTTTCTTACGCTAACGCCTCTAAATCGGTTACCTGCGCCGAACGTGTTAGAGAGTAAACTTAATCGATTAGATAGGTATACCCTAATAGATCAAATGGTCCAACACTTTTGGAAGCGTTGGCACCTTGAATATCTCCATACGTTACAAGCGCGAGAAAAATGGAACACTATATCCAATGCTGTCAAACGGAGTACCATTGTTGTTCTGCAGCAACCCAACATTTCGTCATTACGTTGGCCATTAGGGCGCATTGTGGACGTATTCCCGGGAACTGACGATGTAATTCGAGTGGTGGATGTGCAAACAACAAATGGGATCTATAGGCGTCCTGTATCAAAATTATGCCCGTTACCTACCCAATAATATTTATTGATTAGAATTTTACATTATATTTTGTTTATAGTATTTGACATTTTGGTTTCTCTTGAACTATTAGAATTAGAAGAATGTTTTGCTTGTTTGTGTCATATCTACGTGTTTTAGGAAATCAATTTAATTTAATTTCTGAAGATCTCTTCAGGGCCGCGGGAAATGTTAGATTTATTTCAAAATATTTATTTTATTAGATTAAGCATAGAATTTTTTTTGATAGCGGCAGTTAATCGCCAACTATTCTCAAAGCAACACGCTATAGCAATTTTGTTCAATTATATCAATGGTTATACAATATTAAGTGCGAAGAAAGGGTGATTTGTGCAATCAATATATCAAAATCCAAGAATTCAAATCAATCCGCCGCTCCCCAATTTTTTTTTCCTTTTCCCCACCCATTGAATTCCGGAAGCCTGCACCATCAACAATAGGGGTAAGTGGATTGAGAATAATTATCAAAATTTAGAATAGATAGTAATTACAGTCCATTGCAAAACCAAAAGAAACATTAAAACGTCATCTGTTATGACGTGAATACATACGCCCTACGCGAATGCACTTGCACGTCTACACAGTTTTCGTTACGTTTACTTTCATACATCTATAACGCAAATAGTTAATAATAATAATAATAATAATAATAATACGATTCAACATAATGGGAAAAGAAGAATTTTGTATATGTATTTACAAATGAACTTAATACGAAATGTAGTATTGCAGGACGGTATTCATATAAAAATACTTGTAACCTTGTTAATGCCCAATCAGAAATAAATTTCTTCGTGTAGATGTAGGTATATAAAAGCCCTGCAATCCAACAATAATATTATTACTAGTAGGTATTGATCTTCCAAGATGTCATTCGCTCTCCTTGTAAGTATCCTCCTTCATATTTTTTTTTGCTATGGGTATCTTCGTAAATGCAACACCTAGGTTTTCGTCAGCTTCTGTGCGTCTACAATTGGAGCCTCTCCAGTAGTTCCCAATGTTCCAGTTGTAATAAACCCATTTCCATTTCTTGATCACAACAGCGCCTTTCAAGTAGCATACGAAATGAATAACGAAGTAATGCAACGAATTTAAGCCATTTATAAAAGTGCAATTAAGGCAGCTGACACAGACTCAAAATCGGCTCACATAGAGACATTTGATGAAAAAATTGAGAGTAAGTACACGACCTCTTTAATATGTCACGATTATTAAGGTACTACAGCTCCCCAGGCGCAAGAGGATGATGGAAACTACAAACCGGATAATTCAGGAATCTATGTCTCAAATAATTCCGGCGATTATACGCCAGATAACTCTGGAAATTATAACCCACAATTAAATGAATCTACTCCAGCGGTACAAGAGGAAGTAAAAGCGGACAAATCGGTAGTTCACGTATATACTGGCAACCCAATTGTTCCATATCCAGTATATTCATTTAGTTATAAATTGGCGGATCAAACACGCAATGAGTCCAGAAATGCAATGGGTGACGTCGTGGGTAGTTACTCCTTCACCAATTCCGCCGGTAACCACAATTTGAATTTTAAAGCTGGTCTCGGTATTGACTTTTTACCAACATCTGGTTCCCTATCTAAACCTAATGGACTCGTAGACACAATGAAATTAGTTGCAGAAATGCCTTAGTTAATGTAACATAATTATACAGGGTGGCCCATTGAAAAGGTAACACGCCTGTTTTGGGACACTTAGACCAGTTTCTTAAAAAAACACTCGGACACGTCGATTTTCTATTATTGGGGGACAACTTTTGATGTCAAATTTGACTTTGTCAGGTCAACCCCCTAGCCCCAGCAACCCCTAACTCAAGAATTTAAGTAGGGAAAAGGAGTCGAGCGACCCCTTATTTGAAGCGTCTTTTAATTCTCTATTCGACAGTACAAATGAAAATTAGTTTTATTCAATTTTTTCGTCCGCCCCGATGAAAAGCACCCTCCAGATTAACTAAGGTGGGGGTGTTGTTTAGGAAAAATTTTGAATCACGTCACTTTTGACCTTTTGAACGGCACAGTTTGATGTCAAATTTGACCTTATCAGGTCAACCCCCTAACTCCAGCAACCCCTAACTCAAGAATTTATATAGGGAAAGGGTGTCGAGCGACCACTCATTTGAAGCGTCTTTTAATTCTCTATTCGACAGTATGACCGAAGTTAGTTTTATTCAATTTTTTCTACCCCCATGAAAAGCACCCTCTAGATTAACTAAGGTGAGGGTGTTATTTAGGAAAAATCCTGAAATGTGCCGTTAAAAAGGTCAAAGGTGGCGTGTTTCAGGATTTTTCCTAAACAACACCCCCACCTTAGTTAATCTAGAGGGTGCTTTTCATCGAGGCGAAAAAAAATTGAGTAAATCTAATTTTCATTTATACTGTCAAATAGAGAATTAAAAGACGCTTCAAATGAGGGGTCGCTCGACACCCTTTCCCTATTTAAATTCTTGAGTTAGGGGTTGCTGGAGTTAGGGGGTTGACCTGATAAGGTCAAATTTGACATCAAACTATGCCGTTCAAAAGGTCAAACGTGACGTGTTTCAGGATTTTTCCGAAACAACACCCCCACCTTCGTTAATCTGGAGGGTGCTTTTCATGGGGGCGAAAAAAAAATTGAATAAAACTAGTTTTCATTCATACTGTCACATAGAGAATTAAAAGACGTTTCAAATGAGGGGTCGCTCGACTCCTTTTCCCTATTTAAATTCTTGAGTTAGGGGTTGCTGGGGCTAGGGTTTGACCTGACAAAGTCAAATTTGACATCAAAAGTTGTCCCCCAAAAATAGAAAATCGACGTGTCCGAGCGTTTTTTTAAGAAACT
Source organism: Pyrocoelia pectoralis (assembly GCA_036250285.1). NCBI lineage: Eukaryota > Metazoa > Arthropoda > Insecta > Coleoptera > Lampyridae > Pyrocoelia > Pyrocoelia pectoralis. The sequence continues at coordinate 282,016 of CM070079.1, forward strand.
GGTCTAAGTGTCCCAAAACAGGCGTGTTACCTTTTCAATGGGCCACACTGTATAATTTATGAAAATAAATCTGTTCTTAATTTATCAACGCACTGCCTTCAACTATGCTCAGTGGTGGATTAACCATTAAGCACAATAAGCACGTGCTTGCACCAGGGACAAAGGGGCACCTGAGAATGTTGTGTAACAGGCCTCAGATCGTAGACAGTGACTCTCATCACCATACAACTTCTGTGTTTCGTCATTCGTGTGTATTTATTTTTGTGTTGGCGGTTTGAACATTCGCACTCTCTATCAGGTGTGCTATTATTAGAACATTTTAATAACCTACAATTAAGTTCTGCCCGTTTATGGAATAAAACAAAATATAAATTTTTCTTACCATCAATAAACTTTATTGAATAATTGCCATTATTATTAATGACTGCGTTACTATTAATGCCAGCGTGAGGGCAATTTGTATATCTCATTTTTGAAAAATGTTTCAAACTTGTAATAGAAACGGAGACAACTTTCCGGTACACCTAATATATTTACTCGCAAATTGCCACGGAGGTAGAGTACAAAAGAAAATTTTTCTCATTTCTTTTAGAACTAGATGAAACGTGTTCAGTTAAGTGGTGCGCAAAAACGAAAACTGTCCAAACAGAAACAGACAAAGACTTTAGACATAGTCTCCAAAACGGTAATATTCATATTTTATAGGTATGGTATATAATTTTATTTATTTATATCTGCAGTGGGGCACTAATGTTTTTAAGTGCTTAGGGCACCTGAAGGTGTTAATCCGGCCCTGCCTATGCTACAATTACAATGTAAACAAGAAATAACAATTTGAATTAATACAAAAAAAAGATGCATTGATCAAGTAGGTGCTTAATTAAAATACAAAAAGCGATCAAGGTTAATATCCATACTAAGCGAGTTTTTAAAATTGATCCGCCTAAACTGTAATAATTTTCAGTCAAATTTTGTATTTTTAATGATTAAAAGGCGCCATAAATGTCTGAAAGGCAACACCTAAAATAATTACGACGACCCCGAATATGGAATTCTTTTGTTTCTAGGTACTTAATCGGATCTTTATGTTGTAATTCCAGTATGCATATGAAAACAGTGTAACCTTGCTAATGCCCAATCAGAATTAAAATTCTTCGCACACGTGTACATAAAAGATCTGAAATAAGACGACGGCAGTCATTATTGTTTGTGCTGCTCTTAATACAGATCAGTCAAGATGTTGTGTGCTCTTATTGTAAGTACCTTTTCTTACTTTAACCGATATTGTTATGTTCTATTGTTAGATTGTTGTTTGTTTGTCTGTGTCGTACTCCGTTTCCTCACCAGTACCACAAGCTCCCTTGGTAATAGCTCACCATGGTTTCCCATATTTTTATCATACCGGCATTGTTCCTCTCGTACACGACGCTAGTAAGGTAGCGCCAAAAGCCGTTGAAGATGCTGCCAAATCAGCCGAGGTAAAAGAAGTGAAACCGGAAGCACAGGAGGAGAAAGTTAAAAGTAAGTGGTTTTTCTTTTTCTAAATGGAACAATTAATACCTGCGTTCAGGTGCGACACCTTCTGCACCTGCCGAACCAGCTGCTCCAACCGAATCACAATCAGAAGACGGCAGTTACAAAGACGATAAATCGGGGGATTACGTTCCTGACAGCGCAGGTGATTACGTGCACGACAATTCGGGAGATTACAAACCCGAGGTTGCTGAAATAAAATTAGATAAGGGAGAAATTGTAATCGCGGGTAATCCGTTTATACCGGCCCCCCTATATCCATTCCCTTATTATATTTAGAACGTTAGGTATAGCCTTTATAGCCTTAGTACCCAATAAAGCGATGTACTGAAGTTACATTTTCTCATTATACTTGTGTTACTACAATAATGTAGTACTCTCATATGTGTGGTAAAGGTACTGCGTTTGTATGTCGGTTGATGACTGATACTGTGGCCGAGAGTGGCGGTAAATGTTCATGAGGACTCCTGCGACTTTCGTAAAAACAATCCCAATTGAAAGAAGAATTTATTTCTAATCATTTTTCTCGATGGTGAGGTTACTAATTAAACAAAATTCATTTTATGAAGTTAAATCACCAGAAACGAATACAGCTGAATTTGAATTAAACCGTCCGTACTCAGCAGCACCATTCCAGTCGCTCCTTGCATAGACATACGTCATAGCATTGACCAGGGAAACGGCCCTAACCATAATCGTATCTGACAAGAATTTTCCCAACATTAATCCTACCAATTGGATAAAGTGCAAAAAATTGGAAAAAATATAGTGTATCTTCTCATCTTCACTATAAAAAAGGAAAGGGTTCACGGTCATTTCCCCGCCGAAAAAATCCCGCCGGTCAATTGCCCGCCGGTAAATTGTTCGCCTGGTAAAAACCCCGCGCGGTGAAATGTTCGCCGGTAAAATGCCCGCCATGACAAAATCCCGTCGGTCAATTTCCCGCCGTAATTTTTGAAAAAATAAGCAATTAAGAAAGTTCTTTTTTAAATAACTTCAGTTTTGTAAACCTGTGTGTCATGCCACTATTTTAGTATCAATTGAAAAAAATATACTAAACCTGCAAGTAACCTAGGCGCTTTAGTGGGGGAATAAGCGTAGAAAATGGTACAACATATACGTGTTAAGAACGAGCAAACAAGAGATAGTAGCAGGCGAGTATTCATGTATTGTGCCGTAGGTCTGTAAAGGATGTCAAAATGCCATCGGGAAGTGCTTAAAATGGCCGTCGAAAATATTTTGTAAATTTATATATAACGGTTCTTTTGTTAAACATGGCAATGTCTGGTTTATTAATACAGTCATCTTTTTTGAATTTAGTATATTTTAATTTACAGTAAACAGCGGCCTCAAATGCATCTTACGCCTCCTGAGCGCATAATCCGCCACTGGCTGCACATAACGTAGGTACATAATGTAAGTGGATCTTTATCACAAAAATAGGGGAATATCAGGGGAATCATTTTGCCTACAGCGGCGGGCAAATGACCGACGGGATTTTGTCATGGCGGGCATTTTACCGGCGAACATTTCACCGCGCGGGGTTTTTACCAGGCGAACAATTTACCGGCGGGCAATTGATCGGCGGGATTTTTTCGGCGGGGAAATGACCGGATACCGGTAGACCCATAGTACCTTATTTTATTTTGCTCAGCATTTAACAGAGAATTTAAATATATAAAAATATATAGGGTGTTCTATTAAAAAAACACAAGTTGAGTGTAGTGCTCGAAAATAGGCCATCCTGTATATACAAAAATATTTTTACACGATGCTCCTCGTATAATACTTACTTTTTTACATATTAATGTTGTGCACCGAGATCTAGGAACAGCGGATTTCCAAGCCCATCTAAGCACATCTACTGCTTTGGTTATTAGCACTACCCTTACTAGAATTTTGCCAAGCTAACGGAATTTCACCCTCAATCTTTATTGTACCGAATCGATTCTATCCTTATCATTAGTTTTATTACAAAAATGGTTGGAGAAATTAAAGGCTAAATGATGTTCGTAATTCACATTTTTTATTAAGAAAGCGTTTCCTCGTTCTCAATCAAATGCCAGTCGTTTTTTTAATAAAAAAAGGCCTGAATTTATAGACATCATTTAGCCTTTAATTTCTCCTTTGTAATAAAACCTACATAGAGCTACAAACCTATAATTTCTTATACATAGTATTTTGAAAACACAACGTGGTATGGATACGAATCAACGAAATATCGCACTTAATGCGGTTTAACAATAGGTTGTAGCTTTGTTTAAACATCCCGATGTGGACGAACTGCTTCCTTTTCATTATATACTTTAGTGAGATTAAGGACGCACGTATTAATGGCCGATATACACGACAAATCAATGTTCGTTGCAATTGAAAATAAGACAAAGAAAGTTTGTGGACGAAAGGTACCCCAGTATCTCTCGGCACTATCAGGTAATATGAATAGAATTCACTCCGATAGCAACATTTCTTATTTTAGCATGCTTGGGATCAGTTTGTACAGGTGCCGTTGAAGGATGGACTGGAAATATTTCAGAAGATATGAAAAAATTGACCTTCAACGGCATCCCAATCACCGAAGAAAATTTGGGATTCATTGGTTCACTGTCTACCTTAGGATGCGTGTTCGCCTGCATCCCCAGTGCGTACCTGTCCAACTGGGTCGGACGAAAGGTTGCAATTATGCTTCTTATTATCCCATTAGTATTGGGATGGCTTCTAATCATTTTTGCACAAGAACTTTGGATGTTGGCACTCGGACGTTTTTTATGTGGGCTTACAGATGGCGCCTTTTTCGCGTTGCTACCGATGTATGTTTCGGAAATTGCAGAAAAAGATATAAGAGGGTGTCTAACTGGATATTTTGATCTGTTTTTGACAGTTGGAATTCTGTCGGCTTTTACGGTTTCCAACTTTTTGAACATGCACCAGTACACAATCGTCATGGGATGTTTTCCCTTAATTTTTGCCTTCTTATTTTCATTTCAACCTGAAACTCCTGTGTTTCTAGTCATGAAAAGAAGAGAGAAGGAGGCCTATAGGTCTTTGCGACTTCTGCGGAAAGGGTCTCGTGATGTGGCAAATGAGATGGAAGGCATCAAATTAATCATATCTCAAGATTATAACAAAAAATATTCACTGCTGAAAGAAATTCAGGAGAAATCGGTTAGGAAGGCGATACTAATTTGCTTCCCATTAATGTTTTTACAACAGGCTGGTGGTATAAATACAGTAACCTATTATACGTCGTCCATTTTTGCAGCAACTGAAGTGGGCTTAAACGAGAAGGTGTCTACTTTAATCATTGGAATTGTCTCAGTGTTCTCCACCTTTTTGACAACCCTGCTTGTAGATAAATTAGGAAGGCGCGTTCTGCTCATTGCGTCGAATTTGGGTTCATCTATAGCAGTGGGTACTTTAGCTTTATTTTTTACGTTACAAACTAAACAACTCGTAGAAGAAAGCATTATTGACACACTCCGATTTTTACCACTTATCAGCGTTTCACTATTTTCACTAGCATTTTCGCTAGGAAATGGTACCATACCATGGTTATTAATCAGCGAACTTTTTCCACCAGAAATAAAAAGTTTAGCAGCCGGTTGTGGGGCGACCATCAATTTAATTACAGGGTTTTTATTATGTAGATATTATTTTAATTTAACAAATGCCATTGGTAGTGCTATTACATTTTACATATTTTCAACTATGAACCTTGTAACAGCCATTTTTGTTTATTACGCCGTTCCCGAAACTAGAGGCAAATCATTTGCAGAATTACAAACTCAGCTAAAGAACGATCACTAGTGTACTCCAATGTATGCGAATAAAATAAACGTTTTTATTCAGTAGCATTTTCAATAACGAAATTTTAATCTAACCTTAAGATAAAAAAGCTAAAGTACTGATAAGTTCACTTGTTTCATAGAATCCTACAAGTAATCATAAATTTAGATGCTATTACCTACATCATGACAATTGACAATACCTCAAAAGTACAAAATGTCAGGAAATTGCCACAGTATCTGGCAACTCTTTCAGGTGAGTAAATATGTTACTTCTCAGGTATCATACTTCCTTTTTATAGTTTGTCTGGGAGCACTTGGCGCAGGTACTGTTTTAGGATGGACCGGAAATATTTCCGAAGACATGAAAACATTATCATTCAATGGCATTGCGATAGATGACCATTCCTTGGGCTGGATTGGATCAATATCAACATTGGGAATGTGCTTTTCGTGTATACCTAGTGCAATTATCTGCAATTATAGTGGAAGGAAAATATCGCTGTTGCTGTTTGCAATACCATTTTTGGGAGGATGGCTGTTTATCATATTTGCGCAGTCATTGTGGATGATTTATTTGGGACGTTTTTTAACTGGGGTTGGCGCTGGTGCGTTCTCGGTCGCCGGTCCAATCTACATTAGCGAAATTTCACAAAAGGAAATACGTGGAACACTTTCCAGTTTTATCGACGTACATTTATCGGGCGGTATCTTCTTGGCTAACGTTGTTGCCATAATTTTAACAATGAAGTTGTATACAATTGTTATGGGTGTAATACCTCTACTTTTTGCGATAACATTCGCATTTCAACCTGAAAGTCCCGTTTACTATGCTTCAAATGGTTACGATGATCAAGCAAAGCGATCAATTGGAAAGATACGTGGTAAGTCGTACAATATTGAGCAAGAGCTTTGTAGTATCAAGGAAGACTTAAATTGTAACAAATATGATAGGGAAGCAATAATCAACTGCCTTCGAAGAAAGGGCACACAAAAGGCTATCATCATATGCTTCGCCTTAAAATTCTTCCAACAAGCAGTGGGAATAAATGCGGTAAATTTTTTCGCAGCTTCCATCTTCAAATCAACCGGAGTTGGACTTGATGATAAAATTTCAACATTAATATTGGGATTATTTCAATTAGTCGCAACATTCGTGGCATCCATTGCAGTTGATCATCTAGGACGAAAAATCTTGTTGATTATTTCGAGTATTGGTTCGTGTATTTCCATAGGATGTTTAGCCTTATTCTTCACATTGAAGGATCGGGATATTCTGGACCAAGATACTATTGCAAGTATACCCTATTTACCTGTAATATCTCTTTCTCTATACATAATTATGTTCTCGTTTGGTTTGGGGCCTATACCAATAGTATCCACCGCTGAACTTTTTCCTTTAGAAATTAAAAGCATCGGTCTTGGCCTGGCTTCAATGTTCAATAGTTTAATTACATTTATAATGGTTAAATTTTACTTTAGTTTTGAAGCTGCAATGGGCACCGATGGCACCTTCTATATGTTTACCGGAATGTGTCTACTTTCCGCAGTATTTGCTTATTTTTATGTACCAGAAACAAAGGAAAATCATTTGCTGAAATTCAGAAAGAGCTCAACATGTGATGATTTTATTCTTAATTTTTACTGCATCAAGTCTGCAATTTTTAATACAAATTGGAAAGGGATTATGTTATAACTTAGAATTTATTCCCGTGTATGTTTTAGTTTTGTCTTTTAAACGTAATATCCTCTATACTTACTTCACCAATAAAAGAACTTCTTGTAACTCTTGATTCCATTTCAAATGGTTTACTTTTACTACACTGTTTTTATTTCATAATGTTTATATTTAAGGACTTTCATCATTTGTCTTTATATCAGAATTGAAAAACGGCTAAATACCGTAACTTTAAATTAACGAAATGTGAAGAACCATATGAAGAAAGAATGATCCGTGATAAAGCGGCCCGAGGAATAAAACTAAAACATTTTATCAAGCTCTTGAATATATCCAACAACAAACACAAATTTTAACTGGTAGTCTAGAGGGAGTTCACGCAACAACGGTCCAGGAGAAAAAGTAAAAATGTGGTTATCAACAGGTACAAAGTATCAGCGATGAAACCATTTTGCAAAAATGTGTTTAAATGACAAGATAATCAAAAGAGATATCAAGAAATATACCAAAAGTTCATAGGCAGGTGTCATATATTGTAACTATAACAGTTAATAATAAACAACTCAAAGCCTCCCCTTAATCCAGATTTAATGAAGAGAACGAAATAATGAAAGTGATGTAGTTTATCTTTTTTAAAGTTGCTTAAACTGTGTTGACGAAGCAAAATCAACAGGAGGTAAAACAGTGACAGTTATTCCATTACTACCTCGTAGACATTGCGTCCTATGAAGGTTCATCATCAATCGAAGTTTGATTACACAACGTTGTTATTATAAAATCAAACAATCAGGTGAAATTAGTTTACCATATAGATTTACCAATTTAATTTTTACATTAGAATCTTGTTAGTACAATTATTAGGTCTAATTCTGTATCATTAAATTTAATTGCTGGAGTTAATGATATAGGTACATACGTACTAATGTTACCAATTCATATAATACAGTAAAAGTTAATAAGTATAAGTATGCATTTGAAGGGTTAGGTAAATTACCAGGTTTGTATAAAATAAGAGTTAAGTAGTTCATATAATGCCAAACCAATAATTTAAGCACAGCGAAAAGTACCTTTTGCATCGCATGACGAACTAAAGAAAACATTAAAAATTAAAAAACATAATAGAGTAAATTATTCAACACCCATTTTTATAATATTGGAAATTTGTAATAAGCTGAAAATTGAGTTGCGAGCACAAAGGAGACAATCGCGTTGCATTTTGACTTCTCGAAGCGTCATCACATTTGTGACGAAGTTTTTGCACACAGCAGCTGGTTCTTCCGAAACTACTACAAATAGTTTATTGTAGTGGTCATACATTCCTTTCTTGTCAACGCAGACCCGGACTGGCTCCTTTGGGGGCCCTCGGCTAGAAATGCAAAAGGGGCCCCTTACCGGGGAATTTAGAGAATCGAATATTAGAATATGTAATTTTTGAAAATTAGGCTTACATGCGTAAAAACCACATTTAGCTATTTCGCCACTCGGAAAGTAGTTGAGTAAAAAAGTGATAGGGCGGCAGCCCAGCGTCATTTTAGGTAGTGATCAAAGCGCGTCTGCAAATCATACTACGTTGAAGATGATGTAAAATATAAAATGGTCGCAAGTTCTGAACCTGGGGATAACATGTTCAAAATTGTGCATAAAAAATCACTGTCTTAAAGTGATTTGAGCGCGTCTGCAATTCAGGTTAATGATTTATGTTCTTGCGTATGTCACAAAAAAAAATTGCAGACAATTCGGATGTGGATAAGTATTTTAATTAAGCAATTTAAATCATAGTTTGCTAAAAAAAAAGGCACTTCAATTGTTTAATTAACATACATCCGAATTGTCTGCAATTTTTTATTCGTGACATACGCCAGAACATGAATAATTAACCTGAATTGCAGACGTGCTCACATCACTTTAAAACAGTGATTTTTTATGCACAATTTGAACATGTTATCCCCAGGTTCAGAACTTGCGACCATTTTTATGCTCTTATATTTTACATCATCTTCAACGTAGTATAATTTGCAGACGCGCTTTTATCACTACCTAAAATGACACTGGGCTGCCGCCCTATAAGCTTTTTCTGTTGTATTTTACTTACTTTCACAATAAATATTTATATAATTGTTATATACCGTACCTAAAGTAGTTCCATGCTAAGAAAAATATGTATACTAATTAATTAAGAGTGGTTTATTACTTAAAAATGAGATTGAGTAATATTTTTAGTTTTAGGCAACCAAATCACACGGTTGAAGCCGTAAAAATCTAAATCCTTGCTGTAATACCTTGTAGATGTTAAAGGTACACAACGGTAATAAAAAACCAAACATATTGAAAAAAAACAATGTCCTCTTTAATTGTGATTTAATTGTTACAAATTGTAAAATATATTTTATAACAGAAAGATACAGCAAATTAAGAAAGAAAAAACTAAGACTGAGCGAGAGAGCGTCGCGACAAAGAGGTTATGTTATTATTACTTGACCTGCGCACGCATTCTAGATGTGAACAATCAAGAAAGACAAGGCTTCTCACGGCAAAACTTCAATACTTGTTTGCATTTAAGTTCTTTGGTCGCAATGCGCTCTTTATCTGAGACTATGAGAACTGCACAAAAAGGCCATGAGTCAACCAGCACCCCTCTTCCGTCGCCACTACGTAGGCTACCATAAACACAAACCAACTGGCAACTTGAAATTGATTCTAACGCGTAAGATTACTGCGAAACAAATAATCAAATTACTCTGATGTAACTAATCATAAAATAGCATATCCATTTTTTGAGGGACTCTCCGGGGCCCCCTTGGGCCGGGGGCCCTCGGCGATCGCCGACCAGCCGACCTTACCAGTCCGGGCCTGTGTCAAGGCCCAAAGATGCTTAAATCTCACAGTATGTCACATGCCGAGACCTCGTTTTGGATCCTACAGAATCATATTAAATTTTTTCAAGGGCTAAAAATGCCAGCGTCACTAGGCTTACCACAATCTAGAAACTTTGTACTCCATTTACATACGAAATTAAATCATCTTCACTACGCATTTTGTTTACTAAAACTATAAACGTACCTGTGTATTAAAAAACTCAAATCTACAGATCAATTATCCTAATCTAATCTTATTTTGTACAACAGAAATGAAGATTAGTTATAATTTTGTTGTAAAGTGTTTTCCATACGTGAAGTTACATCAATTTATTATGTAAGTAAAACTATTTGTGAAATATTTTCGATTAAGACATTAAAATTGATCTGTGTTGTTATACATGATTCCATTTTCGATTAGCAAAAGTTCATCATATGAATTCGCAAATTCTGGATGTCCGTTACTTTTTTTCCTGTAGACATTTTTGACATTCCGACTACGGATTCTTGTGGAACATCAAAATTTAAGACATTTTTGTATCGATCATTTTTTGCCTCATCGGGAAAGTGGTGAAAATGGCTTTTGTTCATCATAGCATCGAAAGCTTGAGCATTCTCAACTCGTTTAAAATTAATTGTTCCACACCGTCGGCGTCGTTTAGAAAGGTAATATCTAACCAATTAACGTGCATGTCAATCAATTAGAGTTGTGTAACTTTATACCGTTAATCTTCTGATAACAGCAACGATAATGTCCAAATGAATATTGTCTACCCTATGATGGCGGATTTAATATAATTAAGAAGATCTTCGAAAGTTAACAGCTTGTGTTGTATTTCCGAAGTTTGCTACCATATTGGGCGTTATCTATTAAAAGTCGCAAATGGACAATCACCCTTTCCTTATTGTTGTGCTACGGTGTCTATAGCAAGTATCTGAATGAAACGGGGCCTATTCCCCTTTTGTTTTCTTTCTATGAGTTTATTTAATGATAGCTTTCATATTTACTCTCCTTTAATTCCTTACGAGTCTGGGAAACTTTATTCTTATCCTACCGCCCTTTTTCAGAATTTTCTGCCTTTCCGTCTACTTTTATTTGAACTGTTAGTAGGTATGTTACATTCTCATTTTCATTGATTATTATTATTTATACTTGGATAATACATTTTCTCATTGGGACGGACTGTAATACGTATTTTAGACAAAGCATGAAGGTTAAATAAGTTATAAAAGATCTAGAATGTTTTCTTTTGCTTTCCTCTCACCCTGTAGACTTCTAGAGAATATTAACGACTTTTCTACAGAGTGTAGGTAATTCCTAAGCACTCAGTATCATAACTTGGTAATGAAATGAAGTTAAGTTTGTAATTCATCATTTTGAATCCGTAAAACATTATAACTTTATTAGAATAAGTACATATATCTATTTATTTTTCTGTCTAGAATTGATTGAAATTTAATTTATTACGGCGCCACGAATCTGTTAATGGTAAACCAGATGTCAACATCAGGTCTGCTCTTAAAAAATATAAAACCCATATGTTGTTATCACATAAACAGTCTGAAAGTAACTCAAATGAAAAATATCTTCTTGGTAACTATTTAAAGGCGGTACAGATCGAAATAGTTTCGCTTTGGCAACCTTCCAAAATCTCAGTGAAACATTTATAGTCAAAATGTCCAAATAGTTACTATTTGTAGATTTAGATGCATTACATTTTCGCGCGTGATGTCTTAGTTAAATTAATCTGTCAAAACAAATAGTGCAGTGATAATGTGAACGTGTCCAAATCCAATTTAATTATAACTTTGGCAGTAAAATATGATTGTACAATAACCTTACAAAACATAAAGTTCATTCGTATGTGCCAGAGCTGTAAAGTAAGTTCCTACTGTATGCATTCATTTCATGTTTTTTTAACTAGGTATATTGTGTATGATTTAGACTAGACTTTGTGAGTGTAAAACGTACGCTGTTTTGCGAACATCTACAAGCGAGACTATAAGCTATAGCTTTTTACGTAAATATGCAACTCACTAAATGTAAGCCCTTCTTGAAGTATACGAAACCTAACGTTGTGTTCATCTTACATAATAATGTTTACTTTTCCAATTTTATTCTGTATTTGTGTCGCTGTAGGTGTTCGGAATACTAGGAGAGCGACTACATAAAGACCACATTGAATGCTAATTCTCTCGACGAATTCTTATTTCGCAATTCTTTATTTTTGTTGATCAAATTGAACATTTGAGTTTCGCAGTTCCCAATCCAAGAAAAGAATGGAAGTACCTGGAATTCTTATTGAGAATACATACTAGTCTTTTCAAATTTTCGATCCCTAAGCTTTCTTTCCTTGAGGAATTTATAGCCATGGGAGTTATTTCATTTCCAGATACGCCTTTCGCGCCGTGTAGTGACTTAACGAGACGATTTTGCACAGAGGTAAATTCTATCGAATCTTCTTCCTGCTCCCCATTTCAGAATAAGAGTAGCTTTCCGCCTTTCAGTATAGTCCGCGCCTTGGGCTTCGATAACACAAACAAGCCGCAGCTACCTACATAGCAGATTGCATCCAGGCACGCTATCGACAGTGATCCACATCGTGCACTCTTGCTACCGTACATCCCATATATATTTTGTAAAGTGTACATTGCGTAAATAAGATGTTAAGACAAGCGTACTGTTATAATTAGTTCTTTTCCCCCACTTGTATTTATTGTGGTTTAAAGGTTGAGGAACGAAAAGAAAAACCTTTGTTTAATTCATTACGATATGTTCAGTGGAACCAGTAGAAACGAATTCTTACAAGTAGTTAAACATTGTTTTCACGTCTTAAAATAATTATGTGACCTTGACCTTTAAAACCTTTAAAAAGCAGCTACAGCAACCAAATGATGATAAAAATGTACCCTCCACAATAACAAAATTTTTATCGTGAGTATGGAATCATTTGTAATTCTACTTTTTCGATATTCAATACAAGCAACAGCGTTACCAGATCGCTCATAGTGGTGATAGTCACGTAAATGTATACCTATTAGGAAAGACTGCTCTTTGCTATTAGGTAGGAGTATGAAATTCTAAAATTTCTTTCATGCTAATCAATTATTAAACGTTGTTTTCATATATTAAACCTTGCAACTACTTTTGCTATACCTACCTATTATAAAATGTGTCGAGTGTCGTCTGCGGATCTCAACGGCCTCGGTAGAATATCCAATATGCATGTTTATTTCGATTTATGATATGTTCCCTTTTCTACATCAAAGTAATAATTTTTCAATTGCTGTAAGACAAAATACATGTAGAGTGGCTTGCTAGTTTTCTATTTTACGGTACATATGGCGCAATACATAGAAGGCTTTTGGAATTAATATCGAAATAAAACCTGTTTTGGAAATGGGCAACCATATTAACTACTTCGTGTCGTCCAAATTTTTGTTTACGTATTTCGCATCCATATTTTTAAGAACAAGTGTCCTTTTCAATGTTAAAATTCAAAGCTCTTGTAGAGGAAGCACCTGCAACTTTTATAAAAATGTCTTACCCACAGTTTAGCTTACCGTTTCTTTTTAATATAAACCAAAAATAAGTGGTAAGGTAAAGTGAGGGTGAGACATTAGTTCTGTTCTTTACGTTGCACTTATATACTCTGATTCTGGAAAAAAGACTCCTGATTTCCACTCAAATTCAGTGCCGTATTCAATAAACAGTGGCTATCCGTATTCCAAACCGTATTGGAACCATTAAATAATTGTGTCTTCAATAAATTAAATGTCTATTTGTCTATTGGACGTGATAAGTTTTATTATTATTTTCTTTGTCACTTTTTATCCTCTCACAATGTAATAACCGCGAAATTTTGGATCCACGTTTTTTACATCTCTTTAGTACAGTGTAGTGTTTGTTAGGTGGCTGATCAAGGGACTATCAATGTCAATTAGGAACGGAGATCTATAAAAATGGTGCTTGGTCAGAATGTTATTGAAGATGTTAATAAAGTATTCCTTCATGTAATGTAGTAATGTAGTCTTAGTACATGAATGCACAACCATCTCAACACGTTGGCAATCCGCTGCTATTACGATTCAGTTAATATTATTTAAATTGCAATGATTGGTAATTAGAATAGAACGTCTAGAAACGACCGCGAAGACGAACTGGTTTCATTTTGTTTTAAATAAGAAAAGTAAAACTGGAATTAATATGATCACATATTCACATGCAATTTTATAACTCCAAGTATTGCTTTCTAAATTTCTTCACGTCTTAAGCAATTCTACACTAATTCGATAATCTAAAGTAGGTATGACCAATAAAATTCCATTCGTAGCACCAACGTACAACTTTCATGCTGTAGAAACCTGTCTGTCAGCTTAAAACGAGTTTTTGAGAAAATTGTAATTATATGTTTATATTCAATGCAATTCATTTATGAATAATTTTCACGAAGAACTTATGGATCACATCTCTTATTCTATGCGCACTCGAGTTTGGGCTCCTTTGTCATCCCAGTTTCCTCATATCTGTCTATAAGTTAAGCCAATAGAGCTTTGTGCCTATACCAGCAGGCTTTACACTTAAAAGTAATCGAGTGTTATGGAAAGCTGGTATTGTTACATTTTAAGTCACATCGTGAATCTAAAATCCTTAAGGTATTAATTTAAGTCGAGAAAGTTTTATTAATTTTGTCTTTGTTTTTTTTTTCAAAAAAGATTCTTGATAATGTTATTACAAAAAGCATTGCACTTGGTGTAAGGTAATAAAGTTATGTAAATATTTTCTAAGTTTCTTAAAAACACTGTTGAAAGTCTCATATAACGAAATATTGGATGATCGAGGACCCAGTGTTCAGCAATTTTGAGAAAGTTGTCAGCTGGGAACACACTATACCAGCGTTTCCCAAACTTTTTGACCGCGGCCCGGTGCAAGGTTTTAAAATTTTTGGCGACCCACCTTATGAAAAAACCCCATTTATTTACAAAACAAATCTTATTTCTTAATTAAAAATGTAGTTAATTGTTTGTTTATTTTATTTCATACACAAAAATGTGAAAATAATTATATAAGAAAAATAGAAGTAATTAAAATTATATTCATTTAAAACTAGTAAATGAAGTAAACGAGCAACGTTGTTTATTTTATTTCATACACAAAAATGTCAAAATAATTATATAAGAAAAATAGAAGTATCTAATTAAAATTATATGTATTCATTTAAAATTAGTAAATGAAGTAAACTAGCAACGTTAGCAGCACAACGCGCGGATGCGGGCGATAAAGCTATGTGAAAGAGTACAAATGCACACTTTTCCACTATTCCTAGTGTATAACCACAGAATAAAACACTAGTGGTATAACGTATAATTGATGTAAAAAAACTAATAGGTACCTACATACTTAAAAATTTTTTTTTGTGTTTTTACAATTTTTTTGCGTGACCCGGCAAAATTTTTCTACGGCTCCTGCCGGTCGCGACCCGCACTTTGGGAAACGCTGCACTATACGTTTCACAAAAGGCCAAATCCTCAGTAATGCAACAAACTTTTTTAAAATCCGAACTTTCTATTTAGTTATTGTTGCAGTACTTTTTCTCGTCCCTTATTAAGTACAAGCTGTAAGTGTTTCCATTCTTGGTAGCTAGTTTATTAACTGAGGACACTGAGGTATACACAAAAGACGAAACCCTTTACTCGCGATTTTCTGGAAAATGTTATTTGCGAAGAATGCTCTTACTATTAATTAATTTTTATTAGCTTTATAATATTGTATCGTAATTATACCACAAAAGACCTACTTCCGCCAGTATCTCACTTCCTCTGATAACATGAAATTGTTATACCCGCGTTTTGCGTCTAAACCATGTGACACAATTTAATGTTAGACCGGTTACATGGACGACAGGAATTTAAAAGATACCTACTTTAATAAAGATGTGATTTATACCAAGTGCGTACGTACTTCATTCCTAAACATTTCGTTGTAAACGCTGCAACTGGAAAAATTTCAGATTTCACGTGTCTGAAATAAGTGTACGTGAATGTAAACTGTAAATCTAAAGGATAACGAATATTGTTAATATGTGAGTATTGCAATTTAGGTATTTTAATTATCAATAATGGTAGATAAATAATATTATAACTACATACGTATACATTTACTACATGTTTATGATTTATTCAGTATTGAACTTGACCGATGCATTTTCTGCATACAACGTGCAAAGTTGCATAATTCATTTTTTCTCACATTTAAAATGATTGCACAATTTCAGCAAGATTAATAAGTCGATTAAGTGATTACAGACGTAATGGTTATTGCCACACTAAGTACCTACCTGTAAAGATGTTTTAGTAACAAAAATATGTAAACATCAACAAGTTCCAATAGGCATAAAATTGTCCGATACGTTCATTAAAATTAAAAAATGTACAACCTTGGTAATCCACTTAAGTGAGCCAATTGCATTTTTCCAATATCGACAGTAATGTATGTATTTAATAACCTTGATTAGAGTTCGTAAATAATTATGCAATATTGAAATTGGAAAAAATGTGCGCAGATATTATTTATAACCATTGACTTGTCAATGGTATACTTAACCGTTGAGTGAAAGATATATTCTTTATTCAATGGTATAACCATTCAATGATATAACGTATAGCGCGTTGAGTGAAAAGTATAATAACGCTAAAAAGTTCTATTTTTGTTGATTATCTCAACAATCCGCCTCCCATATTCTTTACATTACGCTGATTTGGCGGATTTTGTTTATTTTAATACTCTCGCGATAGATCAATGCCATATTTGCCTGAAGTGTTACGCAAAGCATTTCCAGAAAGTTTTTCATTCCAGAACTGTCAAGCGTTTCTCAAAGGGTTTTGAATGGTAAGCCCAAACCATCTCATCGAGAAATGAGCTTGTAATGTTTTAAAAATAGTCTTGATTTTTCTCTTCTGTCTTCTAAATTATTAAATTAAAGCATAAATATGGTTTCGTTAAATGAAGAAATGTAAAGGTACATCAATTAAAATATTGTCCAATTTTTCCCATCTTTTGGACAGCAAGTGAATTCCAAAGAGAAATAATTACTCATCTCTGCAGACTATCTAGTTTGAGGTCTTATCGACGTCTTTGTTACACTTTTTTCGGTCCGTGGGCCATCAACCAAAACAAGAAGAAGCACAATTTGTTAAATCTTGATGTCTCTGCAAAGTTAGAATTTTTGACATTTTTTGCTTATCGTTTATAATAACTGCCAATGCAAATAAGCAACATCGTCAAAATAATACTTTCGAAATGTCCATATCTGTAGCCTCGTGGAACTCCAAATGGGGATAACTGCTAATGTTATTAACTGATAATTATACAAAAACATTTCCCCATAGACTTTTAATAAATAATTAAGTTAATAAATCAAACAACTCGCAACCTCCCCTTAGACATAGACATTTATGTCTAAGGGGAGGTTGCGAGTTGTTTGATTTATTACAATCTACCCCCTTTGTGCCTTATCGACCTTCATCATGGATATAATTAAGTTAACGTAGTAAAAATTATATAAAGGTGGCTACATGTTTCGACAATTTTATAATTGTCATCATCAGGCCGATATGTTTAAGTTTGTTAAAATAAGATTAAAGGGCTTAATAACATAGCCAATGTAGTTTGTAAAATTGACAATAAATAATGATGTGAACTAAATGGAATCATAAAAGAAGTTATTTCATCACACCGGCAAATAACCGAATGAAAAGCACACAAAAAAGGGCCATGGGGAAAACAATTTAAGAAGCAAAAGGAGGACAAACCTAATTAAGCGCAGGCCAACCCATAATTAAATCAATAGACCAACAAAATGGTAACAGGCGCACAAAATGAAGCAACACGTTAAAATGGTGAAGAAATTATAATTTCTTCATTGGCCTGCGCTTAATTACGTTCATCCTCCTTTTGCTTCTTAAATGTGTCAAAGTGTCGTAATAATTAGAAAGATGTAGAGTTCCAGAAAGTAAAACACATTTTTATTAAACATTAGATAAACGTTTATCATTAGAAATAGTTTATCAGTACATTATGGAGTTATTTGCTAAATCAATTCAAGAGATAGATAATAATTAATCTATTGATTAGGTAGATGATTTGTGTAATACGTGTTGATATTCACCTAACATATTATAAAGTCATTGTTGTACTGAAGTTATTTTTGGCTATCCTTGTGCAATTTCAATTGAAGAATAAATAAGGAAGTGGTAGATTATGAGTATTACAGTTAACAGTTACTCTTCTAATAAAATCTATTTCGTCAATAGGCGCTCTCCCACAAACTGATCCCACTGCTCTTTATCGCGATATACAGTGTGTCTAGTTAAGTTGGCAACATATGGGAAACTTTTTTATTATTAATTTTACGAAAAAAAGTTATTCTTTATAAAAAGCTCTGCATGTTCTAAAATCTAAAATACAATCATCAGATATTAAATTTTTTCAGTCGTGTACGCGGTTTGTCAAAAAATATGAATTTTGCTCAAGAGTAAAGTAGGTATGTACCCTTATTTTTGACAATATCGAAAATTGTTATTAAAAAAAGTTAATCAGAACTAAAAACTACGTTCAAATATGCAATTACATCCTGCTAGTAAAAAATGTTTTTTTACAACTTTTTCTCCGGTAGGTAGTAATTTGAGAAAAAGTTGTAAAAAAACACTTTTTACTAGCAGGATGTAATTGCATATTTGAACATAGTTTTTAGTTCTGATTAACTTTTTTTAATAACAATTTTCGATATTGTCAAAAATAAAGGTACCTACTTTACTCTTGAGCAAAATTCATATTTTTTGACAAACCGCGTACACGACTGAAAAAATTTAATATCTGATGATTGTATTTTAGATTTTAGAACATGCAGAGCTTTTTATAAAGAATAACTTTTTTTCGTAAAATTAATAATAAAAAAGTTTCCCATATGTTGCCAACTTAACTAGACACACTGTATGTAAAATCTTTTCTATTCCAAAGACGGATCATAACTTAATAACATGTTATCATTAGTCGTAAATTAGAGAAAGTGAAGTTCATTAATTCTTTACAAGGCAAACAAATCACATTTTTTTTAATACTGATTTTCATTTGACTTTCCGTTTATTTATTTTAATCTATTAGGTACGCTAAAATGTTTCCTAGTCAATTGAATTTATAATCAACAAAAATTAGTTTATGTCAGTTTACATATTGCTAGTTACATATTGCTAATTTATTATTACTAAGTCATAATCGTTATTATATTTTTAAATGTATCTGCGCGTGTTTAGGATTTGTGCCAAGCGATACAATTTTTACAGTACTAATGGAGATATTTTTACATTTTTATCAATATACACAAATTGTTACGACAATTGTGTAAACAAATTGAAAGTGTCTGTGATGATCTTCTTCGGGATTTGGGGTAAACCTGCCAATTTACCCCCAAGTTCCATCATTACTGATGCTTGCAAAATACTTTTCTCTATTTATACCTTTTATTAGTGTCGTATCACGTTCTTTTCCAATCTTTGCAGAAATCAGGAATCAGTGAAATACTCTCATCCTTGCTTTAAGTTAAGATCTGTAATTATTATTTAATTTGGCTGTTTAATTTTCTAATGCAAGAATTAGAAAATTCCTTACCTTTTACGATAATGTTTAATTTTTTGGACACTCTACATCTACTCTTTCAATAATTAGTATCTTATACTTGGTCTTTAAAACTCATATTGTAAAGAAATAAAACGAGAATTACTTTCTTACAACAACTTTTCCTTTGGGATCTGTGGACAGATGGACTCGCCAAATAGAAGATCTTATCCTGGAATGACGAACTCTTCTACCCTTTTTGGTTTTCAATTAATTACTTTGATGAGTTCGTACCACATGGACTACTATCTTAATTTACATTGTGCGCTCTCAGAGTTGTACAAGTTTTACTTTTTCTTACCATTACTTCACAATTTTAGTAATTCCTGAAATGAAATACCAATTTGCCACGGCATAACTAAACGCTGAAAATGGATTACAAGGCTAAGTTTCTTAATAAACTGGAAAAATATAGGACAAATTGAGATGAATTTTATAAAATTATACATAATTTAATTCTAAACATAAAGTAGATTCTAAACCAATCAAACATTAATATGAAATGAAATCTCGCTACGATTTTACCTGAAACATCAATCGACAAAACGAATTTTAATAAAACAAAGGTTTCGAGTTTTATGTCATATGAGTGAAACTCTGTACCTAAACATCGCTGAATGCACTTTTGAAAATTAGTGCATCAGTTTAATTGCAGCATCCTTTCTGTAGGGTAGGAAAATACCATGGCATCAAGCAATTATAGCAGTGCAGTTAAAAAATTGTTAGTGAAATTCGCTGGAACCGCTATGTTCCTGTCAATTTTGGTATTCTCTTGTACTATGGAACTATAGTACTAAACGTCACTTGTCGGCCGCACTATTTGTTTACCTTTGTTTTTGTGCCTTATTTTCTGGACCAAAAGGTATAATATTGCATTGTATATGTATGTGTGTACTACATTTTATTAGGAATCCTATACCTAAGTCAAAAATGTACATGGAGAAGAAGTGGATTCATAATATTCCTTACTTTTAATGCAAAATCGGTAAACGTATTTTGTAGGGTTTACATCAAAACGGTAAAGTTGTTAGCTTCTAAAAGCAAATATTGGTTCTAATAAACGCAATTAATCTGTGCAATTTAAGAGTTTTCTACAAAGAGCTTTAAAATTAATCCGAGGTTTGCATGGTTTTGACCAAATTTATTTGCACCGTTGGTTCATATAGTTCCTTAAGGTTCTAATTGAATTGCACTAAAAAGAGGTTCTGAAATTGTAAAGCAATAGGACAAAATCGCTCGCACGAATTGTTATTATTTTGTAAATGATAATACTAGGAGACTAACAATGATAGGAAACAAACATAATTTTGCATGACCAGCAAAAAATCACAATTAATAATTCACTATAATTTCAAACAATTTTAGCGATACGATCGAAATGCTTGAAATAATATGTGCAAATTACGTCAATAACTTCCCTGTGAAGAAATTATTGACGAAATGGAAGTTATTAACCTTACCTACACTTAAAATGTGTTTAAGACAATTGCCTTTCTCACGAGGCTACTGTATTGAGCTATTCAATTATAAATGATCGAATTCACAAATACACAAGGTTAAAAAGTGTTACTGCACTATCAGTGTAATAGTTTACGATAGACATTTTTCTTGGCGGCGCGCGTCTTGCGATATGATGCCGGTAGTCATTGAATTTCTGATAGCTTCTTGGCAAATTTATATAAGCTCGAACGAGGGAAATTACTCATTTTCGTGACATGGGTGATAGTGAGTGATACATAACAATTATTAAGGTATGTACTTACACCTTTCTATTAGCCCAGTAAAATGAGACGAAATTTAACGATTTGGATGAAATAATGGTTACAGCTTTGAAAATTTGGGAACAGGCTTGTTTTGTGATCCCTTTGAAGTGTTCAAAAGTCCCCATCCGTACCCCCCTCCGAGAGAAATGGGGGGCGAAAAAGTGTCAAAAAAATTTTATCAAAAACAAAAACGTTAACGTTTACATAGTGCATATAATGAAAGTTGTAGAGAATTAAATTTTGAATCTATATGTATGTATACACGAAATATCATTTTGGTAATCTTTATAAGGCGATGGAGGAAGAAATAATAAAAAATTCTCATTTTCAAGCGTTTCTTTGCAAATAACTATAATGTTTTGACTAATTGTAGACAGTAAAGTGTCTTATAGTTTTTTAAAGATAATTAATGTACCTGTAAGATGAGCGTCGGCAGAAGTTCGTACGACAAATAGTTCGCTAGTTACTACAGCTGTTTGAAGGTATACTCAAAAATTGAGATTTTATTAATAATCCCGATTTTCGCTAAAAAATGGCCATTAAATTTTTGTTAAAAATTGGTTTTATCCTATTTTCAGTACTTATGTATATACAAAGGTAATACAATACAATAAATCGTTCGCAAGTTGCACTTTATTGTAAAAATACATCTTTGAAAACTATACATATATTTTCACAGAATTTAACTAAAATGTATATTTGTATTCAGTTTTTCTTAAATATCTTCGTTTCCATTTATTTTACGACAAACTTTATAAAACTAATTGAAAGCTTACAACATTTCCTATAAAAAACACTGAAACTGACGATTGAAAATGCAGGTAATGTTTAATTTTTACAGAAATTGTAGCTAGTTTAGTATACAGTGCTCGCCAATAAGTCGGCACCAAATGGATTTTTTTTAATTTTTGATTTTTTTAAAAATCTTTTTACGGCAATAATTTATGCTTGCACCAAAAACGTAAAGATTATGCAACAATATTACTTTTCTGTAAATAATAACAAACCTAAAGGAATAATTAGCAATTTCTATTGTTTTTTCCAATTATAAATCTTTAACGTTTTTAACGAAATCAATTTGAATTTTGAAATCATGTCTTGGTATGTGAAAATTGGAAGATATTCCAAAAAATTTAAACTTTAGTTTTAGCGGAAGTTAATGAAAAATAATGTTTTCTGGTCTTGAGATTGTTCGGTAAGCTGAAATTGACAGACAATGAAAAAATTTCATTGAAATTTTACTTAATTTACGAAAAATAGGACTTTTAGAATTTAGACAATTTCGAAAAACGCCATTTCCTAGCTAAGTGAAAATCACTCGGTATATCTTAAAAGGGCTAAATAGGTTTTCAGACTAGCACAAATTATTGCCGTAAAAAGAATTTTTAAAAAATCAAAAATAAAAAAAATCCATTTGGTGCCGACTTTTTGGCGAGCACTGTAGAATGTACCACAAAATGTGATCCTATGATGAATTTACTCAGAAATGATCAGAGAATAACTTCTGATACTTGGAAAAGTTAAAACAATTTTTTATACTTCCTTTTCTTCGTCTCAAATGTAGCTACAATTTATGTAAAAATTAAACATTACCTGCATTTTCAATCGTCAGTTTCTCGTCGCTGTTTCCAGAAAAACATACGCGACAAAGTGTTTTTTATGGGAAATTTTGTAAGCTTTCAATTAGTTTATATAAAAGTTTGTCGTAAAATAAATGGAAACGAAGATATTTAAGAAAAACTGAATACAAATATACATTTTAGTTAAATTCTGTGAAAATATGTATACCGTGTGACAAGTTTCAAAGCGGGACATAGCCGAATAGCATGGAAAATCACATATTTGTAGTTTGTTGCTCACCAGTTTCGTCTACAAGAACGGTAATGATGTCTACCGAAAAACCATTATTTTCTGAGCCGGTTTACACCAAATTGTTTGGTATACTTACTAATTCACTGCTTTTTTAATATTAAAAAATAATTTTCAAAAGTTAAAAAGTATGAGCAGCCATGACATGTCAAATTCAAATAATGCGTTTAATATTAATTTTTATACCTGTTGCCTATTTAAACACTCGTTCCTTGTTATAATAACTATTATTATCTATCATTATTCACGGTTAAATTTTTCAGGAAAATGCCATATTACATAATTGAAAATGTTTGAATTGATAATATTCAAAATTATTCGAATTTGACATGTCATGGCTACTCATATTTTTAACTTCTGAAAATTATATTTTCCTAATTAAAAAGCAGTAAATTAGTAAATAGGTAAAATATTTGGTATAAACAGGCTCAGAAAATAATGCTCTTTCGATAGACATCATTACCATTCTTGTAGATATAATTGGTGAGCAGCAAACTGCAAATATGTGATTTCCCATGCTATTCGGCTATGTCCCGCTTTGAAACTTGTCACACGGTATAGTTTTCAAAGATGTATTTTTACAATAAAGTGCAACTTGCACTGGGTTTACGGATGGGGACTTTTGAACACTTCAAAGGGATCACAAAACAAGCCCGTTCCCAAATTTTCAAAGCTGTAACCATTATTTCATCCAAATTATCCCATTTTACTGGGCTATTGTATACTCAATAATTGCCACTTTTAAGTGCAATATATCCACTGAAAAATTGTGCTTCATATAAATACTGTAAAGTCAACAATTAACCAATAGTATAATTTTATTAAATTGCTTAAGGAAGAAAGTCACTAATGGCCCCATTAATGCAATAGATTGTTATTGTTAAACTAACTTAGACCAACACCCGAAATCTTTAAATGTGAAATAAAACGATTGCGGCAAGGTACGAATCATTATCAAATAACATAGATATCATTTTCTAAAAACGTGGTTCCCTAACCACTACCAGTAACAGTACTCCCGAATTCGTGCGATTATGTACTGCAGCCCCAAAAGCTGTTATAGGAAAGGAGCTTGGCAGGTTAAACACAATTAATTTAAAGCTTCTGCAAGGTCCGTTAAGCTGGCACAACCCCTATAGCACAATCAGTTGAAACGTACCACATAATTTAGTACTCATTTATTACTAATTAATTACCCAAAGTCAAATTTATTACTGTTGATTTAAAAAAAAAAAGTGGTTGTGCCAGCTTAACCGTTAAGCTAGCACAACCCAAAAAAAAAAACTATTAAGTAGCTAACACCACACTAATAATTGATTACTAATTAATTACCTACTCACTATTTACCAAGGACTTAACCATATTTAAGCTCTCAAGCCCCGCGCAGTCCAAAATTAGACGCGCACAGTAATGTGGGGTAACCTACCTCCGCCAAATCGATATTCGTTATTTTAAACATTTTTCCAATGATATGTGAACGTACTGTAAGACAACTAAGTGTTTGTAATTTGTAAATTAATGAAGGTGCAGCCGGATATCGGATATTGTTTTTTATGCTATGAATGAATTATACCAGCCCTACCAGATAAAAGGCAGCTTGCGATGCACCAATCAAAATACATCGACATTAATTGAAAATCAATCGTAACATAATGTTTGAACATAGGTTAGAAATTGATTACTCCAGCACAATCAGTTCAAATTAATTTTTACATGTATTAGTCGATGTATTAATGCTTTAATATAACTTAGGAATTTATTACTCCAGCACAATCAGTTCAAATTAATTTTAACATTGACTAATCGATGTATGAATACTTTAAAGTAGGTTAGGAATTTATTACTCCAGCACAATCAGTTCAAATTAATTTATACATGTATTAATCGATGTATAAATGCTTTAATATAAGTTAGGAATTGATTACTCCAGCACAATCAGTTCAAATTAATTTTAACATTGACTAATCGATGTATGAATACTTTAAAGTAAGTTAGGAATTTATTACTCCAGCACAATCAGTTCAAAATAATTTTTACATGTATTAATCGATGTATGAATGCTTTAATATAACTTAGGAATTTATTACTCCAGCACAATCAGTTCAAATTAATTTTAACATTGACTAATCGATGTATGAATACTTTAAAGTAAGTTAGGAATTTATTACTCCAGCACAATCAGTTCAAATTAATTTTTACATGTATTAGTCGATGTATTAATGCTTTAATATAACTTAGGAATTTATTACTCCAGCTGGAGTAATAAATTCCTAAGTTATATTAAAGCATTCATACATCGATTAATACATGTAAAAATTAATTTGAACTGATTGTGCTGGAGTAATAAATTCCTAACTTATATTAAAGCATTAATACATCGATTAATACATGTAAAAATTAATTTGAACTGATTGTGCTGGAGTAATCAATTTCTAACCTATGTTCAAACATTATGTTACGATTGATTTTCAATTAATGTCGATGTATTTTGATTGGTGCATCGCAAGCTGCCTTTTATCTGGTAGGGCTGGTATAATTCATTCATAGCATAAAAAACAATATCCGATATCCGGCTGCACCTTCATTAATTTACAAATTACAAACACTTAGTTGTCTTACAGTACGTTCACATATCATTGGAAAAATGTTTAAAATAACGAATATCGATTTGGCGGAGGTAGGTTACCCCACATTACTGTGCGCGTTTAATTTTGGACTGCGCGGGGCTTGAGAGCTTAAATATGGTTAAGTCCTTGGTAAATAGTGAGTAATTAATTAGTAATTAATTAGTAATCAATTATTAGTGTGGTGTTAGCTACTTAATAGTTTTTTTTTTGGGTTGTGCTAGCTTAACGGTTAAGCTGGCACAACCACTTTTTTTTTTTAAAATCAACAGTAATAAATTTGACTTTTGGGTAATTAATTAGTAATAAATGAGTACTAAATTATGTGGTACGTTTCAACTGATTGTGCTATAGGGGTTGTGCCAGCTTAACGGACCTGCTTCTGCAAGCTTTTCTTTGCGTTTGATATGAATTTTCATCCACCAACGCTTGCAATTCTTCCTTTTCGAATGCTCTTGGTGGTTCAGAACGCTCCCAATTACACTCTATTTTTATTATTATCTTTTGCTTTGTTATTAATCCTTAAAATCTCCTCTACCACAAAAAGCATTCCGAATCAATAATTGCCACTTTAAAAATATTCAACTATCTGCTAAAAGCTAAAGTAAAGAAGTTATAAGTAGAGTTTAATCTTTTTTTAGGTAAACACAAATATGCCAAAATTTGCACCCAAGAAACATTTCTCTGGGAACGAGGTGAGATACCACTATAACTATAACTCGTATAGGTAGTATTATTGAAGGTTTTCAGAAATCTTTTTCTTTATTCTGAAAATTTTTTGTGTTAAGTACCCGCAATTTTTATTTTGCAATATCTTATGCGACCATGTCATTTACTCCCGGATTTCGCTGTATTTCGAATTAAAGTGCCTTGCTCTAGTTACCTTATTCTGAGCCGTTCAAAATATACCTAAATAACATCAAAAGCTTATACGTACTTCTAAGTGACAATGATAATATTCCGTAGTTTATCCCAATCGATTCTCAAATGCTTATTAAAGCTAAACTCATATTCCACAATAGGTTTGGTCGTAGAGTCTGGCATACTATTATCAAACAAAACGAGGTTTTTAAATGACTCGGGTGCAACCAAATCGGCGCGTATCTATCGATTGCAGTTCCAGTTATTTTACAGAAGTGCCACACAGTTCCACCTTAGAAATATAATCCAATTTTTCAACATTGTGAGTATATTATCACAGTATTTACCTACGTAGAGTGTATTTGCACACTCTTCTTATTTTCATTTAATTTCTAATACCAATGTGAAGTTGTTTTTCCTACAATCAGACAAGCTGTAAACGAGTTGCTTAAGAATGTATACTTTTATTATTTATTCGTTTTAAAGAACACTTTTAATTTTATAAAAACAGAAGAACTGGAACACTTTTGGTCGTTGAACACAACACTAATCATTTTTTACATCTGAGTTGTTCGTTGATGATGACAGCTTTACAGTCAAAACGCGTACGGTGTAATAAATTATTATTGAGATTTTTGTGTGTTTGTTGTCGATTTATTAAATTTGAAGAAGATTTAATTTATTTGTTCCATTTTATGTTTGGAATTTCCGTCGCTCAACCCTATCTGTCTTAAATAGAAACAGAATGCGGGATTGAGATGTTGCACAGCGATGTTTCTGCCTACACTTCAATATTGGTCTCAACTATTCGATCCCTAAACGTGACACAGTCGTCAGATGTGTACAAAATTTTAGAACGAATGTATCGGCAATTAATCGCACACTTCATCCCTGCTAAAATTGAACTATGCGACGAATTTTGCAATGAGAGCAAAGCTTTCAATCCTTTTAAGCGTATGATTGTGGAGGAAATGAATTGGGGAAGTTTTTGCCAAAGTTTGTAGTTTGTCAAGGGAACAGAAGCGCCTTTAGCTAATGAAGAAGAACCAACATTGCTTATTAAGAGCGATGAGGATCTTCTTACTTGAGCGGACAGTGCAAACTCTCAGTGGACTGTGAACCTCCTTTAGGGTGATAGGGCGTTCGTTTTCCTCGATGCGTTCTTATTTAGGTGATGTGCCATTACCCTTCATTCTCCTTAATGTAATCATTTTCTATGGATGAACCTAACGGCTAACGTCTATGTCCATACACTCCGAGTTGCAAGATTTTAGTTAAAAAACAGTAAGCTATAGTACACTGAATTATTTTGCTAGTAATAAATAGGCCATATATTTCTTTTAGTCCAAATTCGACTAGATTAACCGTTCTCTAAGGCCCAGTTGTATAAAGTCTAGTTGAGTTTCAACCAGCGGCGGTTTAGTGTAAGATGGAGTCGCACAAACTAGGGCTGACGTCTGGCCTGGGGTTGAACTGACGATTTTACCAACCCATATGGGTTGGTGTCACCTTTTAAGAGGAAATTATGGCATCACTGAAAGCGCTTCTACGTTTCCACTACAACATTATCGCTAGAATGATAATAATTAATCACTGTCGACACTCTATAGATAATCTCTTAACTTTTTCATGTACATTATAACGAATGGAATTTAAAATAAAGTTGCGAAATTGAATGAAGCACTCTATTGCCGTTAGTATAATTCTAATTGTTATACACACTTATATAGGTACATAATACAGTACAAATTATCATAATCTATTTAAAATTATGCAAAGCTAATTTGAGTGACTTCACTTATATCAGTTATCACTATAGGTTTGCAGTGTTCTTGGGAAAATCTTATTTTTCGTTAAATTCTTTAGATTAGATGCCCTTACGTTAAATATTTCGAGTATTTGATATCCAATAATCCATAAATCACGTAAGTTACCATCGTCATTGACTGATAATTTCGAAAACATTTATCACTTTAATTCTTTGTTGATTTAATCTTGCCTTGTCACGCCCAATTATAAACAATATGCAATTATGGTAATGGGGGCTTAACGGGATAATTCCTAATTCCGTTAATCCATCCCGATTACGTTTACAAAATTTGTTCGGTCTTGGTATTTGTGATTAAGTTTTTGTGAAAGTTGAATGATTATTAACAGTTATGTTACTTACAGATTTTCAAAATGAGAGAAGAACCAAACCGACATCTTAAGAAAACTGGAAAAAAATTACCACAGTACATTGCGGCACTGTCAGGTATACTACTTTAGTCGTTACAGATTGTAGGTAATCTCACTTGATTCAAGTTTTATCATGGTCTTGGTGCCAATTTCTACTCAAAAGGGCTGTTATATTGAAAAAAATGGTTCGTTTATCATTTATACCCCCACATTAAATTTGGATTCAAATGCTTACTTTTATTTGGATTTGATGATCAAATGAATTGCAACCATTGTATTACTATTGTAATACTAACGAATTCTAGTTGAGCATCTTCGTAGGGATATTGAATTGGACAAAACTAGTTGTCTCTTTCAAGTTGAAGTTCCTGAATACAAATTCCTTTAGAGTTTGATGTTCTGCCGATCCATTATTGAAAAGGATGTGTCTTAGTCACTCTATTAAGGTACTTTACTCATCGAACTCCAAAGAAGATAGGATTACGTAATTTTTGACATATTCATTGTTGGGCATCCAAAAACCACATAACAATAAGAATTGCGCTATTTTTGTTCTTTGTTCTAGAAAGGCTTAATTACACTAATACACATAATCTACGACAAAATTCAATTCTCCATTACACATTTCTTTCTTCGTCTCGTAAAAATTCTTTACTTTAAAGTAGGTTTGTATACGTAACAGCATACTTAAGCTTTAGCGGGCATTAACTTTAAACTGCGTAAGATAAGCGCCAACCCATCGTTCAAATATGATCATTATTTGGGTATCAGGGGGTTTAAGCTTGTCATATAAATGTTACAAATATGATATCATTCTGCATTGAAGCACTTTTCGGAAGAAAATTCTACTACAAATAGAATGAAAAGAAAAGGCCTCCAAGGACTCGCGCAAGTGTCTAGAGAAAATGAAAAAAGTCAAGTAGGCCACACATTTTTTTTAAAATTCACTGTGTGCCATTTACTGAGTTCAAGTGTGTTAAACTACTTCCTTCACACTAGGTACTTGTATTGTCATAATTATTATAATACGCTTAACTCTAGCATTTTGGTATCATTGTGGGGTATCTCCAAAGCATTACTTGATATAAAAATGGAAAATCGTACGATTCGCCCGATTTGTTGCCATTTTGGATTTAAAGAAATTTTCAATACCTCTACCTTCTAAATCCTTTAAAATTCTCACAAAACTTCGACAGTAGGTATAATTTTCTTATCCTAAAACAAGTGCAGACGTTTAGTTTGGATAGTACCTACATCTACACTTACTATCACTCCCATCTACATTACTGCAATAGGTATAAAAATTAGGTGAAAATTATATGTATAACCTTTGGTGTTACGGTTGTGAGTAGAATTGTAGGTGTAGTCCGTTTTAATCATAAGACACGTACTGTAGACTGTAGACCGTGATTATAATGTACAGACAATTGAAAAATCGCTATTAACCAAAACTGAGGGAATGTGTTCAACCGATATTGAAATTACAACATAAAAACAATTACTCTAACTAGTAAATCGACCACTACAACGACCTCTTGAAATAAGAAGCAGGATAGGGGGGGGGGGGGCATTGTCATAATTTAGGCATTGACGGGCAGTGCGAATTACAAGGGACGTATGTACCAAACACAAAGACCAACCTTATGGTGAGGATAAAATTAAGTGGAACAGTTACGAAACGAACACTGCTTTAGTATGCTTTCAATTCGAAATAAAATATGCTGCCATAAGCCCTAAAGTAGATGATCAATGGAATCTTCGACCATAGTATTAAAACAGCGGATTCTCCACGCGAATCGGTAATTCGAAGCACACTTACCTTTTACCTCTCCAAATGTAAGAAATACACGTTGATAAACGGATTTATTTTTAACTAATGGGCAATGGTCGATGGTTCTGGAAGGAACTGTTGTTAGAAAACTGGCACATGCTCATAAGTTGGTTTCGGTGCCATATTTGCGATAAAAGTCTTCAGAATGTGCCACTTGAAGTAGATCAAAACTCGTGCTTTGAGAGATACTATTGAACAAAGTGTAAGACTGACCACGCTTCCACTCCTCTCGAAAAATATTTGAGTTGTCTTTACTAAAATCTTTCGTTGTTTATGTCCCAAGTGAACAAGCATTTTTTTGTTTCAGTATGCCTGGGTTCCGTCGCAACCGGTGCCGTTCTTGGTTGGACAGCAAATATTTCGGAAAATATGAAACGTGGCGAATTCAATGGTATACCAATTGAGGATGATAATTTAGGATGGATTGGATCTTTTGCAACATTAGGCGCGATGTGTATGTGTTTTCCAATCGGTATAATGTGCGACGTACTCGGAAGAAAACTAGCTATGTTAATTTTAACTGTACCATTTATGGTTGGATGGCTTTTAATTATTTTCGCCAACTCCGTCGGTATGATCTACGCGGGACGCTTTATAACCGGCTGCGCAGGTGGAGCCTTTTGTGTTTCCGCTCCTTTGTATACGAGCGAAATTGCCGAAAAGGAAATACGTGGTGCGCTTGGAAGTTACTTTCAGTTGTTGTTAACTGTCGGTATCCTATTCGCCTATATAGTTGGTTTCGCGGCAGAAATGAAAGTCTACACCATAATAGTTGCTGTTCTCCCTTTAGTATTTTGCGTTGTTTTCTTTTTCCAACCCGAGACGCCCGTGTATCGAATGAAGCAAAACCGAGAAGATGAGGCCAAGGCTGCACTAATCCGCTTACGTGGGAAGGATTACGATGTTGATGCCGAGTTGAAAGAAATTAAAGAAAAACTGGAAGCGGATGCGAAGAATAAAGTATCATTTTTAACTTGCATGAGGACAAGGAGTGCCAAAATAGCGTCCATCGTTTGTTTTAGTCTCATGTTTTTCCAGCAAGCCTCTGGTATTAATGCTGTTATCTTTTACACCAGCGACATCTTCAAATCTTCGGGATCTTCTTTAAATCCTGAAATAGCAACTATTATCGTTGGCGTGATTCAAACCATATCAACCTTTGTATCTTCATTGATCATTGACAAACTGGGAAGAAGAATTTTACTTATACTGTCCGACTTTTTTATGGCTATCTCCGGAGTTGTTTTGGGAATATTCTTTTCCTTGAAAGATCGGCAGTTGGTTGATGTTGATACAATTTCGACGTTAGGTTTCCTACCCATTGTCTCTCTTTCGGTCTTCTTCATTGTATTTTCGTTAGGATTTGGACCCATTCCCTGGATGATTTCCTCTGAACTATTTCCAGCTGAAATAAAAAGCGTGGCTAGTTCCGCAGCGGGCACGTTTAATTGGTTTATCGCATTTTTAATTACTAAATTTTACCTGAGTTTGAAAAATGCCGTTGGAGGCGACGTAACATTTTATATTTTTTCGGCTATTTCTTTGGCTGGAACCATTTTCAGTTTCTTTGTTGTACCAGAAACGAAAGGAAAATCTTTGGAAGAAATTCAAAAAGAACTAAACAAAGAGAACTAGTTACATTTTTATTATTAGTGACATGTAAATGATATCCTTATTAAACTAAACAATATCTATGTGTATGGTAGGTACATACATACCTTATCAAAAAAGACGTCTACAATTTATTTATTTGTAGATTTTCATATTTTATAATAAATATATTGCAAAATCTTGTCGATTAATAGCATCATTGCTTTACATAGTGATATGCAGAAGAGGCGGAGTAGATACTCCGTTATCATCTTTTTGAGTGCAGCTTTATAAAGGTAAAAAATGTCCTCGTTATAGGTAGTTTATCACGTGGTAGCTAAACTGAATAGAGGTGAGTGGCTGCTAATCTATCTTTTACACCATACGCTGTTATTTCACATTTCTTTACGAGACGAAAGGTTGGTTATTTTTGGATTTATGATTCCAAATTTGGTCATGAGCATAACGAGTTCCCAACTTTTTGACTACGTTCTCCCCGTCAAATTATAAGTACTAATTGGTGCTTCATTTAATAGAGAGAGTTCCCACTTCACACCGCAGATCTGGTTACGATAATGTGAAAAAATATTTTTTATGCCACATGCATTTTCTTCCACAAATAACCCGTAATGCATTTCAGCTCATTAAAAAATGAAACCAAAGAGATCAAAGAAGTTTCCACAGTACCTTGCTGGTATCACAGGTTAGCTTCAATACTTAAAGTTTAAATCAATTCGATTATTTCTTAAATTTTAGTTTGCTTGGGTGCGATGGGAGCTGGTACAGTTTTAGGTTGGACGGGTAACATATCGCAAGAATTACAAAATGGCGATCTGAACGATATAGTCATCGATGAAGTTGATATGGGATGGGTTGGTTCCATTTCCAATTTGGGAGGAATGTTAGTGTGTTTCCCAATTGGATTAATTTGTGATTCAATAGGAAGGAAGAATGCAACTTTATTACTTACAGCGCCTTTTCTCCTCGGATGGTTGCTTATACTCTTCGCCCAAAATTTGGCAATGGTTTTGATAGGAAGATTTATTATTGGCATGGCAGGTGGTGCCTTTTGTGTCGCCGCACCATTATATACAAGTGAAATTGCCGAAAAAGAAATCCGAGGCGCTTTGGGAAGCTTTTTCCAGCTGTTCATTACGTTAGGAATTATGCTATCTTATACCCTAGGATACGCCGTTAGTGTCAAAATTTATACAATCGTAGTCACTATCGTTCCTCTCATTTTCTGCACTACATTTGCTTTTCAACCCGAAACGCCAATCTACAAACTCAAGAGGAAAGACGAAAAGGGGGCCAAGTATAGTCTTAGGCGTTTACGCGGGAAGAACTACGACGTGTCTCACGAAATTCAACAAATAAACGCCTTCTTATACGAACTGGAAAATAGTAATATTACAATATGGGATTCCATGAAGAAACGCAGCACTAAAATCGCGGCTATTGTTAGTTTTAGTCTTATGTTTTTTCAACAAGCATGTGGTGTTAATGCCGTTATATTCTACACCAGCGACATATTTCAGGACTCAGGATCAAGCTTACATCCAAAAGAAGCAACCATGATTATAGGTGCCATTCAAATTGTCTCATCTCTTACATCCTCAGTCGTTGTTGACAAATTGGGTCGTCGAATTCTTCTCCTCATATCGGCATTCTTTATGGCAGTTGGCCTAATCATTTTAGGCGTATTTTTCTCTTTAAAATACCGAAGTTTGGTGGACGAAAAAATGTTAGAAACACTCGGCTTTCTTCCAATCGTTGGCTTGTGTCTTTTCATGGTCGTATATTGTTTAGGTTTTGGGCCAATTCCGTGGATGGTTGCAGCTGAACTATTTCCTCCGGAAATAAAAAGCGTTGCAAGTGCAGCTGCTGGAACATTTAATTGGCTTATGGCTTTCTTCATCACGAAGTTTTACGGTGACATGTCAGCTAGCCTAGGTGGTGACGTCACCTTCTACATATTTGCAGGCATATGCCTGATTGGTACAGTATTTGTCTTTTTTGTAGTACCCGAAACTAAGGGCAAATCTCTTGATCAAATACAAAGGGAGTTGAATAAACAACCCCTTGATGACGGCGTAAACAATTACGGATTTAAAAATTCAACGTTAAATATTTTATAGGTAAGTTTTATGTTTTACGGTAGTAAAATAGCGTTTACTTATTCGTATAACTTTATTTCAAGCTTCCACGAAGTATTTGATTTGTAACAATATTCATTTTTGGTTAATTTGTGTTTTTTTATTTTAAATGTACGTTTTTTTTTATATATCTATATATTATATACAGGTGGTTACAACATTTTATCAGTATGCACACATAACAGTAAAGGTTCATATTTATTTAATTTATTTGGTTACGAATTTGGGCGATGTGCTGATTATAAAGTTCAAGAACTATCTCAAATATTTTAAAAGGAGTTGTTAGTTATATACATGGTACAAGAAGACAAGGTATGCCTATAAGAAATCGCAAATTCGTCGAAGTTGGGGCAGATGACGTTTTTATCCCAATGACGTCACAGGTGTATTGTTGGTTGCTCATCTTACAGGTATGCCTACATTATCAACGTTCGATTAACGCGATTATACTTGAGAATCGCATTAGTTTTTAAAATTTCCTATTGTGTTGTGAAAGGTTGTAAGAACAAAGTGCAAAAAAGCTGTACAAACCCATTATTTGCGTTTTCCCTAAGATACACTTTTATTAAGTGGTAGGACTACACAAACTGCACTACTTTATTGACGTGGTAGAGTCCGATTATCCCAATGACGTCACGAAAAGATGCCCATAGGCATACCTTGTCTTCTTGTACCATCACAGTCTAAATACAACCCAGTCATTTCACTCCCACGCAATTCATGTTCCGGAAGTTATATACAGGGTGTTTCAGACCACCCGTACCGCCCAAATATCTCGCGAAATACAAAACGCATTGAAAAAAGAAAAAATACGTCTAAACAATTTTTTAAAACTCTATTGTTTGATAGTAATAGGATGTCCCCACTCCTACCCCCGGGGGGGTGGAGAGGGGGGTAACTTCGTAATCTTAAATAGCACCCCCCAGTTTATTATGCAGATTTCAATTCTACGTTAACAAATAGGAACTTTTTGTTTGAAACATTTTTTGAAGTTCATGACAGATGGCGCTATGATCGCCGAAAGAAGTTTTTCCGATTACCTATGCTAATTTGATGTCAGTTTTGTTAAGTGATAATCAAAAATGTTAATGCTTGGTAAAAGGGAAGAGGGGGAGCTTTATTACCCCCTCCCCCCTTCCCCACACCGCCACTTCACCCCTACGGCCCATAATCTAGGATGGGAAAACGCAACCATTTTAGATTTAAACAATTGTTCAATACCACGATTGAAGAAGTTAAATTTTATAATTTTGTTGTGTCCGATGGAAAATAGAAAAAAAAATTGAAATACTTTGATTTCACGAGCAAAGAACACATTGACATTCGAGATACGTTTAAATCTAAAATTAGTGGTGAAGTGGCGGTGTGGGGAAGGGGGGAGGGGGTAATAAAGCTCCCCCTCTTCCCTTTTACCAAGCATTAACATTTTTGATTATCACTTAAGGCTGCGTTTCGAAACACTAGCGATTTTGATTAGTAGCGGGGATTGCTGAAATTACAACATACTTGATTGAGGTGATTTTGATTTGAACTAAAAAATAGACTACTCGCGCATAGATGGGGTCTGTATTTTTTAAAAACCAAACTGTAACTGAACGGAGAAGTTTGAACAAGGACGAAAAGGCAACACAAATATCACATTACACCAACACCATTGTACATGATTCATGAATTACTATTTGCTTGGTTTGCTTTTTAAAAATTACATTCCTCGAACTTATGATAATACTGTTACGAAAATTTTATAATTTTGCAGTATATCTAATGTGTCCATTTTTAACGATTTAATTTTTTTGTTTGACAATTACAGTTCTTTTGTTATAAAAATAGGTACTTAAATACAACGAAAAATTTTATGAAAAACAATTATTACTATTACCACATTACATATTATAAGAGTGTTCGAAAGTATGGAATATCGTACCTATATATATCTTTGTAAATATCCATTTTATGGAAAAATGTTTCAAATAAATGTTATTTGAAATTTAATTTCTCATCACATGGCATGTTTTACTTCTTTGATTTTTTTAAAACAAAAGCGCAACACAAAAATTATTATTTTTTAATGACATAAGATATATCTTTAGCCAACTTATTTGATAAAGTGTTTCATTCTGTTTCCAGGAATATAAAATATTAATATCCTTGCATCGGAAAAATTTTGAGAAAACCGCGAAAACTGCGTGTTCAACAATGCTCATTAATCTAGTGCCTCACAGAACCTATTTTGTAAATGGGCCCGGTGGGCCCCAGTGCAGGAGCGCAGAGGTTTTGGGGCGCACGAAGTTGGGCGCAACAAAATTGTTTCACAAACTTAATATTAATAAAAAGCCTGAGTAACGTTTAGTTTACGGTATGATTAATGGATGTGTTTTGTACGTTTTAGGCAAAATAATCGACTAATTTCGTAGTTGTACAGTGTACTTAAGCGCTCTTCCTCCTAAAATATAGCATTCAGAAAACTGGCGGAAGACAGCGGCACGGCACCCCTAGGCCAGTGACAACCTGTTCTGCTGAACGAGAGTTTCAGCTCTGAAAAGAATAAAGTGTATGACGGGTTCTACACTTGGACAATCTAAACTAAACAATTTGATGGTTCTTTTCACTGAAACTGATAATATAACACTTTATAACTTTTAGAATCTTTATTTATTCTTCTAAATCAATTTGATCGCCTTCAAAGTACTCCCCTCCCGATACAGTACACGTACGCCGTTTTTTCCAATCCCCGAAACAATTGTTGAAGTGGATTTTCGGAATCGTCTTCAAAGTGCGCAGTGATTCGGTTCTTATCTTCTCAATCATGTCGAAACGGTGTCTTCGGAGCGAATAGCCAGAAGTCAAGAGTTAATGAATTTTTGACGAAATGGTCTCGAAGAAAACCAAGAATTGGCTGCCCATAATTCTGGCCTCTTTTTGCGAATAGCTTCACGTAAACGTTGCATAACGCTTAAATAATATTCCTTGTTAACAGTTTGGCCTGGTGCCGGCGCGGCGGAAGGAATTTATAATGCACCACACCACGATAATCGATGAAAACTGTTAACACGACCCTGATTTTTGAACGACTTTGGGACGATCTTTTCGGTCTTGATTGATCTTTTGCAAGGTATTCGCTTGATTGGTCGGTTGTTTTCGGGTCGTATGCATAGATCCAAATCTCATCTCCAGTTGTGATGCATTTCATTTTATCGTTTATCCTGATAGTCAGAAAGCATTGTTTCACAGACTTCAACGCCACGCTGTCTTTCCAAAAAATGAAGTTTTTTGCCACCAAACGAGATTTCACTTTTCTCAGGCACAAAACATCTTTCGAAATGGTCTGGACTGATCCAAATGAAATCTTAACAGTATGAGCGAAGTCTCTAATTGTCCATCGACGATTCTTGAGCACCGAATCTTATATTTTCTTTACGTGTTGTTCATCGGTCGACCTTGATGGTCGTCCAGTGCGATTTTGTCTACAGCAGTTTCTCTGCCTTCTTTGAATTGTTTGTATCACATGTAAACATTTTTTTGTGACATAGCCTAGTCAGTAAAGGCCTTCTCCAACATTCTCAACATTTCTGCGGCATAAATTTCACTCCGCAAACAAAATTTAATGCAACTTCTTTGTTCAACAAAATCAGGCATTGTAAAAATCGCTAAATTAACACAAAACACGTGCGCAACTATTGACAAATGCAGATATCGGCATGAAATTTGACACACAGGTGTCAGTGACAGTAGGTAACTTTTGGGGTTTGTAAACTGGGGGGGGGGTCTCTCGGGACCAGAGCCCATCACATGCTTAGCGCGGGCCTGGTGCCTCATGAGTCATGACCCTTTTATGCGCATCTAGTTATTGAAACAATTAAATAATTACTTAAATAATTAATTTAAATTTAATTAAAAGCGAAAGCGAAAAGCGAGTGAAGTTTATTGTGATAGTCATAAATCTAGACACCTAATGATTGCTTTTAATTGTCGAAACAATTTATTGATTGCGCCTTAGAACTGTCACGGTAGTACATGCACTTGAAGTAAAAGGTTACTTTATTTACTGGTTTACATCCATTTATGAGTGAAATCGCTTTTGAAGTAAACAGAAATGGCGCATTCTTCCGAAAGGCAACGTACGAAATTTTAATGATGCTGGGATATGGAGATAAAAAGAGGACGCAGACAGAAGTTTGCAATTTGTTTAACAATTTGTATCCCGAATTTTACATTACGCAATCAAGTAAAGTAAGTAAAATTTGGCACAAATTTCAAGGTACGGGCTCTGTCAAAGATTTACCAAAAACTGCCAAAGCTGCAGCTTTAAATAATGAAGAAAGTAAAAACGTGATGTTGGCCATCGCGGAAAATCCACATGTTTCCGTTAATTATGCGAAATTGTAATACAAGCAAATCCACTGTACACAACGTCCTAAAAAAGGAAAAGTGGCACCCATACAAAGCGTGTGTATTTCAAGAGTTATTTACAGACGACTTGGATCGCAGGTTGGAATTTTGTGAAGAAATAATCCACCAACTTGAAATGAATGCAAATTTTTACAAAAATATCGCCTGTTTACTGATTAGACAACGTTTTGTTTAAACGGTACAGTTAATAACCAAACACACGATACTGGCCTTCAACGCTTCAACAAATCCTTATTGGTATATGGAAGGATACACCCAGTACAAGCAGAAAGTTAATATGTGAGCAGGGATGATGAGAAGCCAGATTTTAGGACGTTATTTTGAGGGCAATTTAACGGCCAAGGTTTATCTAAATTTTCTACGATTTGAGGCAATTCCTGCATTAGATGTTTTATACCCAAATGAAGGCGACCGTATAGGTGGGCCAATGGATCTTTACCGATCTATATGTTCACATACAACGACGTGCGTATCTGTCATTCACTCATTCGACTACTTTATTACTAAAAATAAACAAAGACAAACTGCAAATCTCAGTCAGTTTGTCCTTGTTTGTTTTTAGTAATGAAGTAGGCGAATGACAGATACGCACGTCGTTGTATGTGAACATACATCGGTAAAGATCCATTGGCCCAACTATATATACCCCACGACGGAATATAATATGGTTCCAGCAAGACGGGACCTCCACATTTTGGGATTAATGTCCGCCACTACTTTAATGATATCTTTCCAAATCGTTGGATGGGCAGAAGAGGTCCAGTACAATGGGCAGCTCAGTCACCAGATTTAACTCCGCCGGATTTCTTCCTTTGGGCCGACCTTAAAAGTAAGGTTTACGTAAATCGCCCGGGAGACATAAAATCGCATTGGTGTAGAGATGAGGGCCATCACACCTGAAACTGTTTCAAATGCGATTGATGAATTTCAAAACAGAATTTGTCACTGCTAGGCTGTGAACAGTGCTCAATTTGAACATTTATGGTAGTTTCCTTTTTTTGTTGTGTCCAGGTTAATTACTAACTTAAAATGAACTTGTTAGAGTTATTTCAGGTTAGTTCAGTTATTCGTAAACATTGGAGATTGCGTAATAAACTTATCACTCTTCTATCACTGTTTCGCTTTTAATTAATTTTAATTAAATTTAAATTAATTAATTAAGTAATTGTTTAATAAAACGGTCATGGGGCACTGGATTAAAATGAGCATTGTTGAACGTTGTTGAAATAACCTACACGCAGTTTTTCGCGGTTATTAATCGCATATATACGATATTCCACACTTTTCGGACACCCTGTATGTAATACAACGTTTCTTAAGAAAAATTGAAATACAAAAAACAGCCTACGTTAAATAAATACGAAGTGAAGACGAGACACTTTATTTGAGACGTTTCTGTGCGTTTCAAACTCCTCTCAAAAAATGTGCGAGTCGAACTCGCGTGGAGAGGTTTGCGTATAATCCGTTTTCCGTGTAAGACTTAGAATTTTCGTTTAGATTATCCTATAAACTTACTATGAGTAAGGTTCTAATATATTCCCTATTTTTTCTTCAAAATTTTCGACTCAGTAGTTTCGAAGATAGGAAGGCATTTGCTTTTATCTATAATTTAAGCTAGGTATACATTTTAAAGTTATAAAAAATATATTTGTATTTCTTATAACGAGTCCTTTCATTTGATATGTCACATGATTTTTTGTAAAATGAGTGAAGAAAGCATAACTTGTACAAATAACTATTAACTTTCTAGTTTCCCCCCCAAAATTGAGATTTATTTATTTATGCTAACTATACGTCCATCTTGAGATCATCAAACTCTATAATATATGTACCAAATTTCAACTTTTTTAGTCCAGTAGATTTTACGTTTTATAAAATGTGTTCAAAAAATGTTACTGTAGTAATAATATAGTAAACATGCAAGAACGTAAACACAATAAATATTTGGTTCCACTAACCACATCCGATTTTGAATTATGCGCCTTCTCTCAATTTGAAGACGAAAGTAGTGGCACCTTATACCGCGAAGCTAAACTAAAATTGAAATATGTAATAAGAAATTTGCAGCTTTCTTGGAAAATCTTATGAATGTCAGATCGAAAAAGGTCTACGTATTTCGACCTACATATGAAAATAACAATAATAACAAACAAATTGTTGTATTAGGGTGAAAGCCGAAAGTTCAAACTTTAGCGTGTGACCTTTTTTTGCTACTAAAAAGTTATTTATCTTTGTTAAATTCATCGTCAAAGGTATGCCCCTAAAGTGTACAAATTTACGAGAATTCAAGATTTTTTTTCGACGTCATTTTAATTGCTTTGACAAAAATAAAATATGACATCTTGTAGCCCGTATATTAAACATTAACTTACATAATTTTATTGGCTATTTTTAATAAGGGTTTGTACAAATAGGTAGAAACAGTAACCCTCTGAACAAACGGTCAATTTTAGGCAACCAATCATACTCATTTCGTGCCCTTAACAAAACTGACATCAAATTAGCATAGGTAATCGGAAAAACTTCTTTCGGCGATCATAGCGCCATCTGTCATGAACTTCAAAAAATGTTTCAAACAAAAAGTTCCTATTTGTTAACGTAGAATTGAAATCTGCATAATAAACTGGGGGGTGCTATTTAAGATTACGAAGTTACCCTCTCTCCACCCCCCGGGGGTGGGAGTGGG
This sequence comes from Pyrocoelia pectoralis, assembly GCA_036250285.1. Lineage (NCBI taxonomy): Eukaryota > Metazoa > Arthropoda > Insecta > Coleoptera > Lampyridae > Pyrocoelia > Pyrocoelia pectoralis. The sequence continues at coordinate 323,508 of CM070079.1, forward strand.
GACATCCTATTACTATCAAACAATAGAGTCTTAAAAAAATGTTTAGACGTATTTTTTCTTTTTTCAATGCGTTTTGTATTTCGCGAGATATTTGGGCGGTACGGGTGGTCTGAAACACCCTGTATATACTGTAAGAATCCCAGCATAATGCGCAGTAAACAAGTATTATAACATCTATCTGTGATAGTACAAAGTAATTACAAAGTATGAAAAATCGATACGGCGGGTCGTGATATTTAAAATCTCCGCATCCGGAATCACTCCCAGCATAATGCGCAATGGAAACCGGTATAACCGAGATGAAAGGAATTGCGTGGGAGTGAAATGACTGGGTTGTATTTAGACTGTGGTACCATGGTTATATATATACCTACCTAATGGCTGTTCTTAACTTCACAAAGTTGGTAACACTTGTGTTGTGATACCTGTATTAGGCACTGTTTTGTCAAAGTAGAGTAAACGTTTTTGTACGACGGTTTAATGCTACTTTATTCCATTAATTTGGCAGCTTCCATCATAATGTTTGAGACAGTAAGGTAGATAGAAGAGGGCTGTACCTTCCTATAATCTAAAAGCCTATTGTTGAGACCACAAAACTATCCTTAGGATCCTACCTCTGACTTAACCATAATACAACTGCTTCTCAATAATATTCTAGTGTACCTCTTATGCTTGTTGTTGTACATATATGTTACAAATCATAATATACGCTTCAAGTCAAGAGGCCAAGCTTGGAGCGTCTAAAATAGTACCAACCATTAAATATGTAAACGCTCCAACCACTTTTTTTATTAATTTTTGGTTTATGGTTAATATAAATTTAGCAAAAACACCAACATCTTCAGAAGCATTTTGCTCTATCCAAACAAAATTGCAGCATTGCACACAGACACAGGCAGAAAGAGGGCGAGGAAAAGTAAGTTCGTCAGCATCCCGGTCTCGACCAAACAGTACCACGTATCGAGAAGAACTGGTACTCTCAATAACGTAGGAGTTGATTTCAACACCCACCTGCTTATTTCGAACAAATTGCTACACCTATAGTAATTTGTGGTAATTTGACTGGCAACGAAGTAGGTACCTTAAATAAATCCCGGAATTCTACGAACTCGTTACTTTGACGTCCATCATAGGCAGGCGTCTCGTGAAAATTATTCTCGTTACACTGTAGCGAGACGTTGGTGATCTACATCTTTCCTTGCTGGAAATTTCAGTTCATTGCACTGTGGCACATAACCCATCGAGTCATGAGCGTTGTAAAGTACATTTTCGAAGATTATTACAACAGGAAGCACACTGGTGAAGTATCTCTCTATACCGAGACATCTCTACCCAGTCACTATTGGCGTTTTAATTATTTACATAATTGTATTTATTTAATGAGCAAAGCAGTACACGGCACTTTTTAAAAGGGGAATTTAAAACGCATCAACTTCAGCAACATGATAGCTATACCTTTTTTTAAAAAAAACTGTAACAAACGTATTACCTACTATCAACCTAATGGGTTTCTGACCTCGGCCATAATGGCACTTCAAAAGGTCGGCGCTCTTCGTGCAACCAAAGGTAAGGGTAGCGCTTTGGTTAGATCTGCAGGACAGCGGTTAATGTTTAGTTTAGTAATAAACGCATGACCTAGGGTGTTTGTTTATTAATAACAATATCTACCACTTAATCATTTGGTTTTACATCTAACTCACTCATACACATTTCATGTTTATTGGCATTTAGTCCTTTGTCATTATATCCGCCACCATCCCTTTGTTGACAAACACATTAAATTTATGTCAAGTAATGCTTTGACATCAATATGTTTGGTTCTCTTACAGAATATAAGATTCTAGCTATCTTCTGCTCATCTTGATTATCATTATACGAAGTAATTGTGTATGTATAACAAATCCAGTCTTTACTGAAGCAGTCCTTTCAAGTGCATGGCATCTTTTGAAACTTCTGCTAAGATCACATAGTCCACTTCAGTACTGGATATTGCTTCTTTGATTCCCAAAATATTGCAGCTCCATCCAATTTAAATACGTAGGTAGTCTGTATACGACTTGCGACCCACTTCACTTGTGGCCCAATCTGCGTCTGCATATCCTTTAATTTCTGTACTAGTTTTTTATGAACTAAATGTTGATCTTCTATGTGTTTTAAACAACGCAGCATCCGCAGCAGATACCTACATCTAACAAATCAGTTTAATTTTATTTACACCTCTGTTCGTTGACATTCTATTTTTATGCAGTTGCGAACACTATAGTAATTATTATGCTTCAGTGCAAACCAGAATCATCGCTTATTCATCAGAAGAATGTTCTTCCGAACGAAAAGTTAACCGAGTTCAGGTCGAAGAATTACTTGGAACTAACCTGTATTGCAAACATCATTGAAGGGAACACGATATTATCGTGAGCCTGTACTTAATGATCGACAGAGACACCGTCTTCTTAACACCACTGACCTGTATCTTTTAACACTCAATAAATATTTGCGTATGCGACCCCGACTCTCCCCAGATTCTGTAATTATTTGTTCCTCGAGAACGACCAGATTCATTGAGACCGAAAAATAAATTCCTCTAAACCGTAACAAGCCAGCTAATCCCACCCGTCCCCAGCGACTAGGGCCACAACCACTAAATATATAGGTACAGCCCACTTCAATAACAAATACACCTTTTCAAAACTATGCAACTCAGGACCTGAGATACAATTCAAGGGATATACGCCGTTCCTGAAATAAAAGTAACGTTTTACCCACGCCCTTTGAAATTTGTAGAATTTTCCTTCAATCCTTAGGTGTTTTCTTTTTGCATCGCCACAGGGTTAAGTGAAGTTACAATCATCACGTGATTAAAGTACCTTGCGTCATGTAGACATTTCTGCCTCAGGTTAATATAAAACTTAAACAAAGCTTTTAAAACGAATAGGGTTATTGAGAACTGAGTCAAATTATTTTTATAAAACGAATGGGGTGTTATTGACAGAGCTGACTTAGGTCTACCACAACGTGCAAAAAGAAAACACCTCTTGTAATTATTGTGAATTGCCCTGTATGTGATACTTCTGTAAAGTCAACTCAAAACGGCGACATCTAATGGTAGTAATTGGTAGTAATACGTAACCATTTGCAAATTTTCCACCCATTTGCGCATGCCCAATTTTGTAATCTTTTTCAACAAACAAAATATTGTTTTTCTATTCATTTTGTCATTATTTTTAAAGGGACTTGTTACAATGAATAATGATAGAGAAATACTAATAAATTCGGACCATAATGAAGCAGTTTACAATGATGTTCAAAACTTGAATTCCGTTGTAGGATCATCTGTAAGTTTAACCATATTGTAGGTATATGATCATTAATTTTTTTAATAGTGGGACTCAAATACTCAACCACGTCAATTGTCCACAATTACTCAATCAATACCGCCAATATGCTACCCTGTTAATAACCCGAAACCGAAGGCATTACCACAATTTATTGCCGCTATAACAGGTACTGTATGATAGTTGCACTTTTTCTACCTCTTATCCTTGTACTTTCAGCCTCGCTAGCTGCATTTGCATCAGGAACTGTTTTAGCATGGACGTCTTCAATTATATTAGTCTTAGAAGATGGCAAATACAACAACATATCGATAACTAACGACGAAATGGGTTGGATCGGTTCTTTTGTTACTTTAGGGGCGATGTGCACTTCATTCCCATTTGGCATTATCTGTGATTCTATAGGACGGAAGGCAGCTTTACTAATTCTCATAGTTCCATATAGTATAGGTTGGTCCCTAATCATTTGGGCCGATTCTGTATTAATGTTATATTTTGGAAGGTTTATATCTGGAATGGCTGCGGGCGCTTGTTGTGTAGCAGCACCATTATATATAAATGAAATTGCGCATAAATCCATTCGTGGGACATTGGGAAGTTACTTCCAGCTTATGGTAACTGTTGGCATATTATTTGCTTACGTTGTCGGAAAATTTGCAACCCCAATTCTTTATACCACTATTTGTTCTATAGTTCCTATTGTTTTCTTTATTGTGTTTGTTTTTCAACCTGAATCTCCATTTTATTGTTTGAAAAAAGGCCAATTTGATAGTGCCTATAAAAATCTTAATAGATTGCGAGGGGCTGATTATAATGTTACTGACGAAATTATGTCCTTAAGAGTTTTGGAAGAATCTCAGCAGAGTAACCTTTCAATTTCTTGCTCTTTAAAAAGAACGGCTGGATATAAAGCCTTCATTATCGCCTTATCCTTGATGTTTTTCCAGCAGTTGTGCGGAATTAACGCTATCATCTTTTATACACCTGATATCTTTACGGCATCAGGTGCAAAAATTGATCCACAAACCGCGACGATATGTGTTGGCGCATTTCAAGTGATTGCTACATTTATCTCTTCTTTAATGGTCGACAAGCTCGGTCGAAGGATGCTTTTAATCAGTTCAGAATTTATAATGGCAATTTCCACAATTTTTCTTGGCTTATTTTTTACTTTGAAAGACAGACAGATTATTGCCGAGGATGTTGTCAGTGTTTTAGGATTCCTTCCGGTAGTCTCTTTGTGTGTTTTTATTATTATGTTTTCGATGGGATTGGGTCCCCTACCATGGACAATTTGTGGTGAAATTTTTAGTCCCGAACTGAAAAGTTTCGCTATTTCAAGTGCAGTAACGCTTAACTGGTTTTTGGCTTTTTTAGTAACTAAATTTTATCTTAAGTTAGAGCTATTAATAGGCAGCGATGTGATGTTTTATGTTTTTAGCGTAATCTGTTTTATTGGTACCATATTTTGTTATACATTTATACCTGAAACTAAGGGGAAGACTATTGAACAGATACAAAAAGAACTTGATGGCTGTTAATGTAAAAGTTTAGTGTACTTAAAATGTAAATTGTTGTTGTACTTCCAATTATTATTATTCCTAGTCATTCCCAAAAAATTCTTGAATCTCATATATATCGATAAGTATATTACATATTATACAAATATAATAATGTTTACGAAGCACCTTTCTTTTGATTGTGACTTGGTAGATATGGAAGTAAAATAATGTAAGGATGCCCTGTATGAGATTGAAAACTCTTAAAACGTTGCATGGTGTCTGAAGAAAAACTAAATATTGACCTAGTCGTCGAGGAAGTAGAATCTTGTCAGGTTTAGGTTGTAGAGGGAAGTAAACGCCATTCCATAACGATATATTTGCACTATTTACAGTTTTCAATACAGCTGTGGTCTAGTACAGGAGGAGGTGTAGCACCTGAGATTCACTTATAGACTGTCTTGTTCCAGTTTGGCGCTGTTATTGTGACATCACCTGGTAGTACCGTTACTACTTCAAGAGCTGCAACCAAAATACAGGGAGCTTCCACAGCAAGCTGAGATGAACGAGTGCTCTGGCGTTAGTAACTTGTCCAGTCAGACTGATCGAAGTGTGCCATGAGGAACACTCCTTGCCTCTATTCACAAGAAAAAGTGTAGTAGGGGATTTTTGAGCTCCTCTACTCTTCTGTAAACGCCTTCCGAGCCAGCGAAGTATCTTGATTGGAAACTGGATCTAAGAAAGCAAACAGAGATATCTTGTAGCAGTGCAACTACTACACGATCAGCACATTTTTGGGCTATCCAGTGGCTGTAGGTCTATATTTTGCTATGGATCAATCTAATGAACTAAAATCAGACACTGCAACTTCTTAACCATGTGCAAAGCCAGTTGCACAGGTGCAATACAGACGAGCCTTGATAGCAGCCTTGTAACTGAACAGGAAGCTGTTGCATAACTGAGACTATGAAATAGAACACTCACGCATCCTACCATGGAGGGCAGATCAATTTACAACAAGAAGGAACTATCGCAAATTTTTTCATAAGGGAGTAGCATGCCAACCTGATACATCAATCTTCATGGATGGATATACATATCAGGATCATGGATGGATATACATATCAGGATAACAGTGAAAGGAACAGGCAGTTGGCATTCACTCAAGTAGAGTAGGTAGCTAAGTGAAATACCTTCAAACTTGTATAAGTGAAAAAGGCAGTCAGAAAACAGATGTGTTAGCCCTACTGATCACAAAAAAGACGTGATTTGTGGTTTAAGTCAGCTCTTCCACTTACATCAGTACTGACTGCAGGCAACATTATAACACAAGCTAGATGGAAAGCGATGTTACAGTGTCGTCACATGACAGGGGTCGATTCCGCATGAGGATGTCAAGGAAGAATCTGCGTTTTGCTCATGTACATACTTTCTGTTTCTGGCCACTGTAAACTAAGCATACGAATATATGGACTTTGTCAAATCACTATATTCTAAAGGACGCTATACAGCGAACATTCTCTGCACTTGGCCAACTAAGAGGACTTATCTTTTATTACATTGTGACTAACATAGATAATACAATAAGGTCATAAGAAACAAGGCAAAATGTGACTTGTGAAGGAAGTACTGCGAGAAAATTGAACACATTCCAGAAGGTGTCGCACTTCAAAGAACCTTACAATAAGGAGGAAGAGAGGGTATAATCGGTTCCCAAGGGGGGTTATACAGAGACTGCAAACTGCCATTAGTACCTACATACGGTAACCGCATGCATATCTACTCTTTTAGAGTGCAACATTTTCTTTGTTAACCTGTTGACTTCTGTATTCCTACTTTTATTTTAAAAATCAAACAAAAACAACTTAGCAAAACTGTTACTTATGTAATCATTTCATATTGCAAATTTATAATTGAATGAAAAATGTGAAACAATTTTAACTGCTAATAAAAAAAACTACGCACACGACAACTTCTATGTAGTATAGTGATCAATTAATAATTGAAACCCTCTGGTTTCAAATTAAATCTTTAACTTACAATCTTGGTCGAAAGTTCTTAAGGAGACCAACCTACTTCTATGGAACTTTCGACCAATTGTAACGAAGATTTACATTAGTTGATCACTATACTACATACTACAGGTTTTAGGGCCATTTTATCAATACGAATTGCAGAGCTCTCCTTAGGAGCCTTAAGGACATTAAGGGAAGTTCGCCCGTTAGTTGTTGCTGGCCCTCACCAATTTGAACTTGCCCAGGTTAATGAAGATGACATTATTAAAACAATTGATGAATTCCTGTCCTGGTTGGGACATTTCCATATACGTATACTGTCTGAAATTAATTAAAACTTATACGTTGCACCACCTCTGAACTACATAACTAACCTCAGTCTCAGTACAGGAAAGTTTCCAGAAATTTTGAAAAAATCTATCATTATCCCTTTGTTTAAAAATGAAAATCGATCCTTGGTTGGAAACTACCGAAATTGGTCAAAAAACAATTTGCTGGATACTTGGAATTAAATAATTTAATAACACCTAAACAGTTTCGTTTCTGATCAGGACCTGGACACAGTTACTTCTGAAATAAATGGTTCTCTACACAAAGGCACCAAGACAATCACCTGGCGAAGGCATTTGACACGATATCTTTTGTCCCATCCCGTGTCCCATGTACAAAATTAGAGAGCATGGGGGTGAAGGGACCAGCATTTAGTTGGTTCTATCCATAGCATAGATTGGGTGATGTTCCTAGCTCTACTTTGTATGGTATGTGCTATGGAACTCCTCAAGGGTATTATTCCTAGTATTTATTAACAACCTGCCAAACCTTGAGAAAAAAATAGACGGTCACACCTACTTAATTATTTGTTGATGGCACCATGCAGTTAATGAGACCATTCGTCCCGCATTAGGCGGGATTGTCCCAGCCGTTTTGAAATTTAGAAACCCGCAGAGCGAATGTCCCTCATAATTGCAATATGTCATAGTGTGTATAATCCATGGTAATACACTGCTTTGAGTGCGTTGGTTTAACTTTGATTTCTATTAAATAGAAACCAACACACAAAACACCTGCTCCATACTTAACCGATTTATTTACGTAGTAACCTAGTATAACATAACTTTGAAGGGTCTTGTGAAGATTTTTAGGAGAGATTTGTAATAATGTGTCCGCATCGAGGGTGTATCTAATCGGAAAGCATAATCATAACTTTATAGAAAAGTTTTACATATTACAGAGGACTCCTGGACTTCCCCTTCTGTGTGTATGGAGGGGGCAAAAATTCCCGGTGTCCCCCATTGATTTCATTTACATATGGTCACATTAACATTAACCATGCTCCTCTTCTCCACCCCGTCCTGGTCCAGCGCCTTCAACCGTTTCCTCTAAGTGGCTCGAAAAAGTGAAACAATGGTTAAATTTTAACAGACTCTCATTGAATACTAATTAAACAAAATAATATCACCTTTTCCATCTATAAGAGTTCTCAACCCAGCAATTCATTAAACTTAAAATTAGGAAATAATATTTACTTATAGAAAGAGGTCAAACTATCAAATATTGAGGCATTCAGATGAACTGGAAATCACAAACAGAATCCTTTACTAAACGTATCAATCACCTCACCTATTTTCCATATCGACTAATACTATCTTGCGGTGGAGCTTGCCCCACAGTATTAAGATCTGCGATCGTTGCCCAGAACAATTTACTTAGGATTCTAAGGAGAGGGAGAGACTTGACTCAGCCATTCGACGTTGTTTACGGGCATATCAGTTTTTATTTTTTTAATATAGGTAAACAATCTTTATAAACTGAGAGTTCACATAAGCAGGGAGGTTTTGGATGAAGCAGGTCACATGAGGTAGGTACGGATGTGATATAGGGGTCCTGCCTGGTATGCCGACCTCCCTCCCAACGTCCTGTCTAACCCTATATAAATTCGTAGTCTACCAACCTAAACCACTTTTATATTCAATAATTTAAAATATGCATTGCACACGTCGACTCGTACATAATAAAATTAACTAAATAAAGATTTAATGGAGGTCTGGCTATTGCTTTGTGGGGGAGTAATTTGCAATTTTATTTAATTTTCTTAATATAAGCATAAGAAATCATTTTTATTTATTTTGTAAGAAGAAAAATTATTATATATATGCATTGAATAACTAATAGAGGAACATAGCCAAAGTCGGACCCCCATTTTGTTTTTCACTTTTATCTGCTTTATTTTGTGTTATCTTCATATGTCCTATTACAAAATGTGTAATTCAAAATGTTTCCTAATGTTCAACATGACTCCTCTTATCTTTTAATGTGCCACTTTTTTCAATTGATGTTTTTTATGAAAAGTGGCTTAAGTGGTGTCTCGGGAAAATGTTGCCAATGTCGGACCCCTAGTAACAATGTTTATAAAATGAAAGGAAAACATCATACCAGTGCATTAATGTACTTTATTTTAACCTAATACAAATACTCTTGAATAATATGTATAGAATAGATCATTATGAACTTCTGTATGGCCTGAATGGCCTTTTCCATATTTTGGGAGTCCCAACTTCTCCCACGGACGCTGACCCCTCGAGAGCTATTCCCAAGAAGGCTGCAATTAGATTCAGCCATCTGAAACGGGAATTTAAATGGCTTTAATTAAAATTAAATTTTAAAAATTTTAACACACCAGTTTCACCTAGAATTCTGGGGTACCGACATAGGAAAGCTAAGGGGTCCTACTTAGGACTTATTGTTTACAATGTTTGGAAGCTCATAAAAACTGAACTAAAGATATACTACGACAAGAAAATATAACAATAACATCGAATAAACTTACCATTAAAAAAGCTACAAGCAGAGAGTCACTTTCCCTTTTGGAACTATTGAAAAATCACTGTTTTATGAGCACTCGTAAAACTTTCAATCGAAACCAAAACAGTAATAGCGGCAGGAACTGCATACGTCTTCCCGTCCAGTGCTGCCAATTGCAATACAGCCATCTTTCCTTCATATCTGTAAGTTCCACCTAGCGCAAAGAGACAGCAGCACATACAAACAAAAATAATATGGGGGTCCGACTTAGGGATCGGGGTCCTACTTTGGCCATGTTCCTCTATAGTTATTCAAAGATATATATGTAATGAAAATAAAGGTCGTTATTATTATTATTTCATCGCTAGATCATACTGTTGAAAAAACGGCTATATTTAGCTATTTTCAGTTAAAGTTGTGATTTAGTATGAACTTAACATGGTATGTACATAAGTAGTCAAGACATGTTCTAAAAATTACCATTTTATCAGGGTTCATTAAAAACAGCTCGTGTGATTAATTTTAAGTTTCTTCACCCTCATGCAGCAAAGGTCCTTTACAATATCATGTAATGGTATTGAAGTGCAACAAAAGTAAATATGATAAAGTAAAAGTTATCACTGTCATTGACTTAAAATTTATTTTAATATTTATTGTACTTTATTTAAATAAATAACAAAAATAGTATAAATAAGAAAGTTAACAAATGCACTTTATTTACATTGGTAAATTTGATTACACAGGAATACCTGTAGATGACACATTATTTCTTAGAGATGCTCTTGAATTGCTCAACGATGAATACGATTTATGTAACTTTTTACAGCAACAGCACAAGTCTTGTAATAAACCATCTAAACTTCCACTCGAATCTGACCTGTACAATCCACTCGATACTTCCTCCCACAAAGTGTCTCCGATAAATGCTTGTAAATCGCTTTTTGGAAAACCTCTATTATAATATACCTTAATGGTATCGTATGCATCCATTATTACCGCAATGAATAAACTTAAAACTACATAAATATAAACGCTTATAAATGTATACAAATAAATCCTACTGAACCACCACAGCATAGGTGATTTATCATCCATGATTGAGAATGTTGCAAACATATCGTCACCATTGACAAGTGCAAATAAGCATTCAGATGTTGTCGTCAAAGACCTAAACTTCATATGATACGGCCCTAAAACTAACCACCCACAAAATGTGTAACCGGCATAAATGATCAATGCGCACAGGGAAAAGCGGGCAACTTTCGGAGCGGCTTTCTTCAAGGTTAATATTACAACGTTGTACGTTTTAAAGAAACCTAAGTACCGTAACACACCAAACCACACCAGCATGTTTCCCGTACCTAAAAATACGCTACCGATATTCCACTGATTTGCCGTAAAATGGCTATGTTCAATTTGTTCTTTAATGCCAGATCCGATTATAATTAAAACGTCATTAACGATTATCATTATGTACCACATATTCAAAAACTCCGTCTTGTCACAGTCATTAAGCTCTCTGCGATAATTTACTTTAAAAAAATTATTAGTGATCACCTTCAACTGCTGTGCCCTCCACAATGCGCGGCTACAAAGTACAAACGACACAGTACATATTATAATAACCAACACATTAAGCAAACTGGTTAGAACACGATCTATTTTGTTCTCCAATACATAATGAATATCCCCCTTGCATATTAAACGGACAGGTTCCGCATCTAGCGACAATAACATTTGACCGTCGTGATCACGATTATCAAAATTAATTGCAATATCGAACCTATAACAATCGGGCGGTGTCATTGGACCTGCACCTTTAAAATTAACCGTTTTGATCGAAAAACTTAATACCGCTCGAATTATTGCTGAAAAACTAAACTCTTCATCCTCAAAGTATTGAGCTGCTCTCAATTCCTTCGTAATATTAAAACACTCCTCTTCTATTGTCGAATCAAACACATAAGACTCATTAAAGCCGAAAATAATTCCTTTTTTATACTTGTAGAGGCATAACACTAACGGTGTAACTGTGTTGTTTTCGTTGGGATAAGAGTACGGTCCGATGGTGTCATTTAAATTAACATACGCATCTAATGCATACTCGATCGTTTGGAAGAACTCTTCTCTCTTGTAAATAGCCAATGGTCCTGCAGACGGTGGGTACGAGTTGATTTCGCGTGACGAATCCCATCCATTAAGAAATAAATGTGAAAATGTAACCCGATTATCCCACGTATAGTTGATATGTGTGTAACGATTATTTGCAAATAAACACAGTTGTAAGGTAACGAGTATAATTTTTATAACTTGTATCATAAATTTGTACGGAAATCGTTTCTTCGCCTGCCATTTCTCGATTGGATTCATAAAAAAGAATTGTAACTTTCTTCGCATTTTTTCTTCGGTTAATAAAGGCATCGTTAAACCTTCTAGTACATCGTCTTTTAAATCATTCGGATTATGATCTTCTTCATTATCGGAACTGCATCCATCTGGTGCTTCACATCGATTTTGTTCCATTACTATTAATTTTTACATTAAATTGTATTTAAATAGTAATAAAACACGCGCGTGATAACTATAAATTTATTATCTGTTTTTCAATAAGTGTCACTTTTTGACAGTTTTTATGGGTCAAGGTTATAAAGAAACAGAGGCGGACTCGCAGACTTGTTTTGTAGTTTTGTGACACACTCGCCTGGTTAACCAATGAAATTGCCGAACGCCATAACCACGATACACTTATACACACGGTATGCTGATTCGCACCGCTGACGTCATCTGGAATGGAAACTCACGTATACTATTTATAAAGCATGCAAATTGTGGACGTAAAGTGGGACATCCATATACCTACTGAATTATATAACAATAATGTCACTGTAGTAAAATATAGAAAAGTTATGCTCGATTTTATGTGAAAATTGACAGTTTCTGGTTTTTTCGATATATCACGTTAAGGGTTGACTTTTGAGACATTTTCATACCGATATAAAATGCTCAAAAGATAATTTTCTATAATATTTATTCACATGTTTTTCCTCATAAGTTACAAATAAAAAAGATACGAGCGATTTCATACTTAAGGGTTGCTTTCTGTGAAAATATTATATATGTCTAAAATATTGATCATATTAATATCTACATCTTTTACTTGAATAATTTTTCTGAGAAACGATAAACAAGAAAACTATGACCGATTTTGTAATGGAACTGCAAAAATCAGTATTTTCCATAAATCTCGATAAGGGTTGATATTTGTGAAAATTTTATTCTTATATAAAATGTTCCTTATAAGAATTCCTAAAACTTTTATTAATATATTTTTTCCAAAAAGTTGTAAACAAAGGAGTTATCGTTATTTAGATGTACCGCTACGACTACACCGAACGCAGTTTGATTTCAGGTGACGTCATGCGCTAAGCGAACGCCTTTGATACAAATAATCAGCATACCGTGTGTAAGTGTATCGTGGTCATAACTCATAATGTGATGAGGTCGTTGTTATGCAGCATTTACCATTGAATAAAGAATAGAGAGGAAGGAGAGTATCGTATCATTACTGCATAAAAATTGGTTACGGAAGTTCAGCCATTTGTGTACACCACTGTTGAGTCATCTTTGTCTACATTTTGGTCGTGTTGACAGTTGACCATAACCTGCAAAATTTGAAATACCTATTTAATTTGTTGATTGTTACAGTCACTGAACTCCAATTAGAGTTATAAATATGGCAATTGTTTCTGTCAATTTCTATGTAACAGGAAACATGTTAGTAGCCATTTTGCCACCACTTTGATTTTAAGGTCGAGGGCATATACTCCTTCCTCTCTATTCTTTATTCAGTGGCATTTACCAAGCAATAGCTTAACATTGAAACTATTACGAAATCATTGTATTTTAACTACTATCACCAAAAAACTTAATTATCATTGTGAAGAATTACTACAAAATAATATTAAAGTTAGATCGCCAAATTCTTGGACGAAACGTAAAATCGAAAATCTAATCGTTAGTTTTGAACATACAGAAATTAATAATATGAGAGTTGTCAAATACATACAACTTTTTGGTAAGTACATAACAATGAATAAATAGTGTCAGGAAGAAGCATATAGCAGACGGCTGTATATGTCAATGCGAGACGGAAATGCGGCCATGAAAGGCCAAGTTTGACTCACTTTGTTTATGTTATGTTGATAGTCGTTGCGTAGGCGTATACTTAGTTTTTGTTTAAATTTACATTTTAACGATAAATTAGTGGTGATTTTTATTCTATTAGTGTGGAAATCACAATTCATGATTTCATATGGAAGTAGTTCAGATCATTTATAATTTATGTAGAATTCATGATTCGTTAACACATAATTTGAGGTTAAAACATAGGCGTCTGTGTTGTTTCTAAGGGCTTAAAATTTTTTTCGCACGTTGATATAAGTAGTGTGTTTTATTGCTATAAATTACCTTTAAATAACCGTTGTCCGTTTGTAGCCAAACAAGTAAAAAAAAAAACAAAACTTAGTACTATACGAATGTATAAAAGTAGAAATCTATATTTTATTATTTTTTTTCAAGTAAGTATCTTTTTGCGACAGCACACCACTGTGAAACAGGAAACAATCATCTGCCATATGCACAGGCCATCGCGGTCGCACGATAATATTGCAAATGCTTCTTCCTGACACTATTTATTCATTGGTACATAATATGCAGGTGGCGACCTGCTGGAGGACTGTGTGTACTATGCCTAATTGAGTAGTAGCAAAGAGCATTTCTCTATGGTAGTAGCACACTGTGGTAGTAGGTAATACAGATACATGTAATAATAATTAGGTAAACTAAAAGCCTAAAAGTAGAAATTTTGTTGATATTCTCTGCTAAAAGTAAGGTTAAGTGACGAATAGTATGCATTGCATTGAACAATGAACTGTATAGAGTAAAGGCGGTGAATGTGGAATACCATTTTATTTTTAATAAGAAAAAAATAGAAAAAAATTGTAAAATGATCTAATTTGAAGTCCAGTTATATTTTCAGATGTTTTACATCTATTAACAAGATTATCAATGAAAGCTATTGCCCTATTAATTTTTAATACCTATTTAACTTATTAATGTACTATTTTAACTTTGGAAAATTGGTCTGGTAAAGTGGAATATACTGGTTTGAGAATGTGGAATATAAGTATTGAACAAATGTACTTTTATAAGTTTATTCATTATACATAAAATGGGTGTTTATTGACAAAAATCACAAATATAAGGTTCTTTTTCTGAACTAGAACATGCTTAATGGGCCCAGGAATTACACATTATGCACATTATCCACATTTCTCCTCGACGATCTTTGGAAAACTGTTAATCACAGAAAATACAGTTAGCATCTCCTATAGGAGCTTCCAATCAAAATGTTTCCTCATCTGATGAGTTTTTATGAGATTTTAATAAAAGATTCGCTAATGTGGAATAGCCCACATTCACAGACCTATTTTATTCCACATTACCACACTTATTGATTCATGTTAGACATCATCGAAACTTATTTAAATTAATAAAATTATAGGAACTTTGTACCACTCATACAAACTTTCATGTTTTAACTTACCTTGGATATTTTTTTAAAGTTTAAAAATCAACGTAATTTTGCACTCACAATGAATACTCACAACACTGTTAAAAACTCTGGAGGGCGCGTAATATCAAATTTCAACATTTCGAGGTTATATAAAATGTCGTGGAACTTAGTTTATAGGGGCCTAACTATTTCAGTTTGGACTATATTTTTTGGCCACCCAATTACAGATGGCGTTAATAGTTTAAGAATAATTCGGTATTCCACAATACTGACCCTATTCCACATTCACCGCCTTTACTCTACTATTATCTATTCCATTTAAGAAGGTAGTGAAGGAAAACATAGGACAGCTTTGACCTTGATTCTCATTGGTTAATATGCAAGCCAGTATTAAACACAGAAACGCATTTTCATAAAATAGTGATATTTGAAGTAAAATTCAAGTTGTATTGGTAAAATTGTCCAGCTGTCAGATCAAGTGTCAGATAGAGCTATCTGACAGCAGGACAAACAATTTTACCAATATAACTTGAATTTTACATCAAATATCACTATTTTATGAAAATACGTTTGTTTGCCAATATTGGCAAAATTGTTTATCCTGCGGTCAGATAGAGATAGTTTTGTCAACTCCATTATTTTGTATTCTTTGTAATGCTCGTGTTTTTCATTTATATTCTCCTATCCGTCATTTTTACTACATATTACATAGATACTCACTCAATAAGAACATTTTTTGCTAATTTTGCGTAGAATGTTAATCAAATTAAAGGTCGCGCACGTTAAGGAAGACGAACCGTCGCATGCAAAAGTGGAATAGGGCTGCTATAGAGCAAATGCGCCAACCCCGATTCGACTTCAGGATGTGACGGTTAGTTTTCCTTAACGCGCGCGACCAGTACCTAACTCAAAACCTTTCGAATAGAATGGTCATATGAAATATTATTTTTTGCATATAAATTTTTATGACTTTCATTAAGCGAATGAATCCGTTGTAAATAACACTCAAGTGACCACCTCCATGTCACGTGTTGGTGTTTTGCTTTATATGTATTCACAATAAGTTCACCATTACAATTCATTATCATTTCATCAGTGGCAATCTACAATAATCTCATATAGGCAACACACACACACACACACACCTATTACAATCATGTACTGGCTAATAAAAGAAATCCACTGATTTATTTAAGGATGTTTCTAAAATAGATGACGTTTACAAAATTACACTATTTTTAAATTTTCCCGCATTTTGAAGATAACCAAAAAACATAGCTGTGTAAACTTTCCCTCAGAGGTAGCGCCATCTACTACCTTCTTAAATGGAATAGACAATAGTATACAGTTCATTGGCATTGAACTCTATATAGGTACTTACATAATATGTGATGAAAACTTACAAACTACAAATTTCATTAAATTTTGTTTTTAGTTGAGTGTGTATCATCTGTAGGCAGTAATTTGTACGTTTTCATCATTCATCATATTCGTCATTTAACTTTACTTTTCGCAGAGAATATCAACCACAGATTTCTAACCATACACCTAGATTGACAACTTCATAATATAATACCTATTCAAAGCATACGAAAGTGAAGCCATTCCGCCATTTGTCAAACTGGCAAAAGTGGTGGAAAATTCGGTAACCGCCATTTGTAAAACTGGCCTTCACTTTTTAACAATGAAGTTGTCAATCTAGGCGTATGGCTAGAAATCTGTGATATCAACAAAGTTTCTACGTTTAGTTTCATTATTATTACATGTTTCTGTATTACGTACTCAATTAGGCATAGTACACACAGTCCTCCAGCAGGTCGCCACGTGCATATTATGTACCAAAAAGTTGTATGTATTTGACAACTCTCATATTATTAATTTCTCTATGGTTTTGAATACTAACCTTACAATATCACCAACACCATTGACAAAGTATTGTAGACACCACTGAAATATAAGCAACCTGGAACGCTTACGCTTAACTTACAGCCGAGCCGACAGAAAGGGAATTATTGTAGGGACATTCGGTCTGTGTCTTACTCATTTTTTTTTATTGTATCGTATACGTAATAAAAAACTAGTTTGATTAATCGTAAAACAATGAAAATTCTTCAACAGCTTAACTGTGAATGAGTACAACAAGGACACAATGTCCCTTCGTTTTGCTATCGCACGCTCGGTTTATTTCCTACAGGTTAAATGCACCGTGCGCGTTCCAGGTTGCTTATATTTCAGTGGTAGACGTGTGTTTTGTGGTAGACACTGACCTGTATCATAAAGGACTGAGCATTCTTCAATACAACATTGAAGCAAACAAGCCCCACCTAAATATTAGCAGAGTCAGTAGATTAATAGAGTACCGCAACCTCCGCCATTTTTAGTCCTTTCCGCGCTTCACTCACTACACGCTCAGTAAAGTAGATGATGCTTTGACTAAATTTTTCGGAATATAATAACAAAAATACACTTAACGGCACAACACAAAACGGCATTTTATTAAAAATTACGCACTTCGTAAGTATATTTTATGTATATGGACTAAACATGGCCGCCAGAGCGGCATTTGTCGCGTCAAAGGCTTGCGGTACTCGAATATTAGTTACTTCAGGTGCCAACTAGTGCGTTAGTTATATAATGATGGTAGCTCGGTGTTTATAATGTGTTGGTAGTACTGGTATCAGCTGTTACAGTTTAGCTTGTTCTAATCTATATGCTTAATATCTGGTGAAAAGTAGTATAATTACAGGCTCATAATTATTTAAAAACGTAAATTATTAAAAATTGTATTTTATTGCAATGCATAAACGTAGTTTATACTACGTATGAAACAAGGTTATGTTTATGTAAATAAAAACATTAGTTACAGTGTTACCAATAATCACCAACACAACAAACCTAAATTACTAATTGGCACCTTAAAACACCGGTTTTCAATTTGCTTCAAAAATAGTGGAGGGGATCATTAGAATGCTCAGTCCTTTAAGATACAGGTCAGTGATTGTAGAGTCCGGGCATTGAACTCTACGCTATACGCAACTGGAAAGGAAACGTCCATAAGCGGCACTGAAGCCACAGCAAAGTTAGGCAACCCTCAACGACTGGGTATTTCTGTCTCTTTCTTTCGCACGCAACGTCATATCTATAAACGATAACACGGGGAATAAAATGTAAGTAAGTCAGGTAAAAATACGTTGATGGTTATCTCTTTCACCAGTCATACATCCATTGTGATCCAAAGTCAATAAAACGTTTACAATTAAATAAATCAATGTTTCATTATGCGATATATATGTACAATTTTTGTGACGCTGTACATACATTGAGAATATAGGCGCGTTTAGGAACATTACAAAATTAATTCAGTTATTTCGTTTGTAGTAAAAAAAAGTTAAATAAAATTTGGTGCTATTTTCTACTAATTGTTATGAACTACTAAATTGTTAAATTGACTAATTCACCCTTAGATCATTGGAGTATATGTATATGATCTAAGAGTTCACCAGACAAAAATTATGCAATTTCTACATTGCTTGTCTTTGAAAATACGTAGAATATTATATTACTCAATGGTAGAATCCCGTTATTCCGAAAATCCGCCTATTCTGAACAGAACTAAAAACAAAACACGCGCACTATTATATTTCTCTTCACTTCATTCCCAACCCTTTTATTGTGCACGGAAAAATTACACGTTACGTTATTTATTAAAAACAAAACGTATAAGTTGCATTGACATTTGACAACGATAGCAAATAATAATGTTAGATAAAATTTATATTAACAAGACTTATTCACCCATGAAATTCTTTAATACTGCGTTTATCGGCTAAATTAAGACATCCGTATGCAACACCATGGTGTTTTGATTTAATAAATTTCACAATCACTTTCAAATATTATTTTACACCTTTCAAACTATGGAAAATACGCGGTTAAATGACGTCTGCCCTACTAACGCAACAAGTTAGAAAGTGACAGAAATACCCAGTCGACATCTGTGCTTGTCAGGCAAGCATGGCTTCAACGCCTACAATGCATTCGAATAGGCCGTATCCCTTCCAGTTGCGTATATAGCGTATAGTTCAATGAGTCCGGGGGTCCGGGTAGCAGCTGACTTTGACAGCTCGAGGGCAAACAAACGCTACATAAAACACGTATAGTTCGGCCGCTGGATCTTTACCGATGTACAATATGTTCATATACAACGACGTGCGTATCTGTCATTCGACTACTTTATTAAGTAATTGAAAAACGACCTACCCTCCGCTAGTCAGTCTATTTCCATTAGCTCTACAAAAGCGTACCCAGTCAGCGGTCTGACTCGACGACATACCCGATTGGTCGAGATATAGTTTAGTCTCGATCTCCCGTCTTAAGCAAAATTCCAGCCAAAGTGGTGTGTATTGTCGCACCTTGGAGATCTCGCTTCACCCCAAGGGTGGTTCAACTACCACGATCCGTTCATTCGCTATTACGGGTCACCTCGCACGGCACAAACACGTGTGTGAATAATCCTTACTTGGGGCCGTCATAGGAACGTTTTACACGACCCCTGGATCATTGAACCAGTTAAGTCCCACAACAACGTGAACGTAACAACACTAAGGGAGGAATCCGTGGGACAAAACCAAAAAGTTTTACAATTATTACATCTGGGTCGAGTTGAAATCCACAACTATGCTAGCATAGCTCCCTCTATAGCCATTGTTGATTAAATACTCTGCCTCTGAAGCTCGCAAATCTACAATTCACTACCGCTGTCTTCTTCACCACTGAACTGTCTTTTCGGAAGAACATATTCACGTTAATGTTCTAACTCCAGGTCCCACGTTAACCTCACACTGCATTTACAAAACGCAGTCAGAGAGGGCATACTTAAAAATCGCCACTAAAACTAAATTTTCCTTCCAAAACAAATCCGCCCCAATTTTGAACAAACGTGATAAATTTTAAACTACCCTACAAACTCCACATAACTCTGGCACGTGATCACGGCACTGACCTACAGGTCAGTGGATCACGGCATTGAACTGTACGCTATAAGCAACTGGAAGGGATACGGACGATTTCAATGCATTTTAGGCGTTGAAGCTACAGATGGGGAGTAGGTACTTCTGTCGCCTTCTACCTTGTTGCGGTAGTAGAGTCGACGAGAGAGATAAACAAAGAGATAAAGATAAATATACCCATTCGTAGAGGGTTGCCGAACGTGGCTGTGGCTTCATCAGTGTTAGGTACTTATGCGCGGTTCCTTTCCAGTTGCGGATAGCGTACAGTTCAATGGGATCATACGGTCACCTAGTAGATCCCCCTATTGTTTAAAAGACATGAATACACTGGCAGTGAACCGTAATCCAGAGAAAAGGATCAAAACAATAGGCAAACGAAAAATTTGTTTATTTGGTTTTCCCTAAAATTTTGTTACTTAGCAAAACAAAACCGAAAAGGAGAATGCACAGTTCAACGACGATTAACGGGAAGAAAGACACTATTAATTAATTAAAGGTCAATTAAATTATAGCACAAGACAATTGAAAAATTGTATATTAATAAGACAACATAAAAAATGGAATTGTTGAAGGACCTTTTCAATCACAATGCCTCCTCTCACGATAGAATACGCAGGGTTATGGTTAATTACAAATATTATCTATACTATAGTAGTTCAAATCAACCAACTGTACCCTGTGCCCTAATTCAACCATTCGCGGAAATAAGTAAAACAGCTGATTCAAAAATTACACAGCAACTGTTACAATAGGTGTTTTCTTTTTGCATTTTGTGGTAGCCTGTGGTAGCTTTAAGTCAGCTCTGTCAATACACACCATTCGTTTTATAAAAATAACCCTATTCGTTTTAAAAGCTTTATTTAAGTTTTATATTAACCTGAGGCAGAAATGTCTTATGACGCAAGGCACTTTAATCACGTGATGATTGTGCATGTGCCCAAGCCTGTAGCGATGCAAAAAGAAAACACCTAATAATAGGTGTTTTCTTTTTGCACGTTGTGGTAGACTTAAGTCAGCTCTGTCAATAACACGCCATTCGTTTTATAAAAATAATTTGACTCAGTTCTCAATAACCCTATTCGTTTTGAAAGCTTTATTTAACTTTGATATTAACCTGAGGCAGAAATGTGTTCTGACGCAAGCCACTTCAATTACGTGATTATTGTGACTTTACCTAACTCTGTGGCGATGCAAAAAGAAAACACCTAATGTTTATCATGAGTTTTAAGTTCTAGTTCACGTTAAAGGTGGCTTAAATTTTTTTATAAACATTAGTTTCATCACTCACCCATGTGGAAATAGGTATCTAAAATAACATGTCTTTCAGTACGCCCCTGTACTGAGATTTTTTTTTTTGAATTTCTGACAGTTGCCACTTTGTAAAACGTCACAAATTCTGTCACTTAACCTTTCATCATATGATATGTGTAATAAGAAAAAGTATTGCAAATATTGACAAGAATTGAGAATGCCAAGCAAAAATATAAGCGAATTATATGTACTGAAGAGGTAATGTATTGAACATCGAGTCATATTAATTATCCTATTCATTTCTAGATACCCTCAAAATACAGTAGGTTTATTTACCTTCATCTTATATCTTCCTTTTGGTATTCTCTTGTTATTATTAAGAGCAATACTTGGTATTCAGGTGTTTGTTTTTGGCTTCCTACTACCAGATGTACCTGTTATTCAAAAATTGTTATGCAAACTATTTTGTGCAACATTAGGTATCGTCGTCTGTAACGAAAATCCTAATGAAAAGAAGAATGTGGATGTTTACGTTACCAACTTTATTTCGCCATTCGATCATTTAGTTATACATGCACAAACTGGTGCAGTTACGGTAAGTGGTAATCTGCTTATTGTTTTACCGACTCTTTGTTTTTTAGCCAGGCAAAGATGTGTTCAATACTCTACTCTCAACTTCGTTCGGTTTACGACAGTTTGGTTCTCAATCGGTAGATTTTCCTAGTTTTAAAAAAAATGTAACGAAAACAATAGAAAGTGGTGTTCCTATTCATCTTCAACCAGAACTTAAACAAACGAATGGTAAAGCCATATTGAAATTTACGACTTGGCCATTTCAACTTTGCAAACAAGTTCAACCAATCTGTATAGAAGTGAGCAGGCCATTTTTAGATATCAAGATATCTACGTTTGATAGTGTGTACTGGACAGATACGTTCATGTATTTATTTTCACCGTATACTAGTTACAAGTTGCGCTTTTTGCCTATAGTTGATCAATTTGATTTAAGTGAAATCCAATTTTCAGATAAGGTTCGTGAGAATATTGCACATGCATTGCAGGTAATTTATTTTTCAATCTCTAATAATATCATGTGATTCTATTTTAATTTATAAAATGTCATTCCTCGCTTCTACAGTAGTGACATGACCTTGTAATAGTTTCATGTGTGTCCGATGTTCATGTTTTCATATCTTTTCCCACAAGCATTTAACATGTGCATTAATATAAGCGTCTGATATGAAATGGTGTAAGATATGAAACCAAATGCAAACACAATAAATTATAATGGGACACGAGATAATTTATGTTATTTAAGTAAACATAACTTGGGTTTTATTAACCCTTTCAGGACGGATGACGCTTATAGTCGACATTTGTGATTTTGGCCCACAGACTGATGAGTCGACGGCAGTTGTTTTGCACTCCTTAAGCCCTCTCTGTATATTTAAACATTAAAATTTTTTACGACGTGCTGCACAGACGGATGGCACGTTAGTTCGACACACTAAGCAGTTCTGTGTAGACGGATGGCGCTTATAGTCGACCCATTAAACATTCCCCACACACGGATGTCGACTTTACTTGCATTCAACTAAAGTCGCCATACATCGGGTGCTCGGAACGATTTCTCCATATTAGTCTTTTTGTGGATTTTGTTTATTTTGTGCAGTATTGTTTCCGATGGGCAATGTTATTATTATTAATGTTATTTTTCTTGCTAAACCAATTTTTAATAACTTTATTAATTATATAACCAAATAAAAAAGTGTCCATTATAGTCGACATAAGTCTGTACAGTATGACTACCTGGGGCCGTCTGTGTAGTAAAGTTAGGTAAAATCGACCCGTACGGAAAGCGTTAATTGTGAAGGCACCTTCGCCCAATCAAAAAAAAATTGTACCTTGTAATGTGTCTACTCTATTTGGTAAATAAGTAAATCAGTGTCAGCAACTTGCATGAACTTAGCAGCTAAAACGGAGTAGCCAAAATCTCTCCCCTAAATTTGACTTGAGTAATCAATATTTAGTCTATCCATACAATATATAATGTCTTATTTCACCCTCCTGTTAGAGAGAACTACCTCCAAGTTCTTAAAAAAGTAATATCAACAGACGAAAATGAGTTAGTATCAATTTCATAATTACTTTAAGAGTTAAAATTGAAACTGATTGCATGCGTTTCGGTTTATACATAAAATTCAAATAAAGCATTGTTGTATAAATACAAAAAAGGCGTCAATGACTAGACTGAGGTTTATTGTAGGCCCCTCCTGATAGAGATTTTTTAATGTTTGACAAAGTTCGCATTTCTTGTAAAATATTCGTGAAATGGAATTAACCAACTTCAAGCAAATTTTGCCAAAAACTTTGTAAAACATTAAAAATCCCCTTCAGGAGGACCCTACAATAAACCCTCTATGTCACCCTCTATGCAATGACACCTTTTGTGTGTTTATACAACAATGTTTAAATTTGAATGTTATGTATACATGGAAACCCATGCAATTAGTTTCAATTCCAACCGGTGAGATGGGCTATTAAAGCAATTCTGAAATTAATAGCTCATTTGGAAATTATTGAAACCTTATACCGGGTGCTGATCCGGCCGCTCGCTAATAGCATATTACATGCAAAATCTTGTCTATGCAATTTCCTGCTCCCCTACTTAATTGTTTTAGGGTCTAAACATAAGAGTACAAAAGTCTTCGAAACTAAAAATGCTACCTGAATGGTATGTTTTCTCCGACCAAAATTCTACTGTAAGGAAGAAATTGATTGATTCCATTGTTGGAAAAGCTCTAAATGGGGTGCGTGGTAATACCAAATAATCCAAAAAGGGGATTAATCCCTTCGTTTTGCTGTAATACTTAAACATAATATAGAAAACTGTCACTTCAAAAAACAAAAAGTAACTTCAACAAATTATACCTTTATATCCGTACGTCTTAGGAAGAAATGTATATATGTTTAAGTATTACAGCAAAATGGAAGCTATCTACATAAAAAGTGTATATAACATAGTTTGTTAATAATTTTGTTAGGAATAAAATAATATAAGAACCAACCCGGTAACATCATTAGTTTTCGAGCTGTAAGCATATAACCAGAGTAAGGTTGCTGCAGGAGTGGGGGTGAAAGCAAGAGGGAGAGAGCTCGGGACTTTGTGTTTTTTTAGTGTATACCTTATGTACTAACACCCTGCAAAAATTCAGTTTTCCCCTAATTAGTTGCGACAAAGCTTAATTTTTTACCTTCATTGACTGGGCTATATTACCGAGTGGCCGGATCAGCACCCGGTATACTGATTTGCTTGGATTTATAGTGATTAATACAATTCTGAAATTGCTCTCTTGTTTTCTTCTTTAGATATTAATTTTTTAAGAATTTAAGGGTTATTCTCCTTACTTTAAATGGGCCTGAAGTTATTTAGTCCTTATGCTTTGTATACTGAATTGCTAAGGTTAGTAGTATACATATACGGTATTGATAGACTAAATATTGATTATTTAAGTCAAATTTGGGAGAGAGATCTCCTTGAATTGTTTTTACAAGAAATGCGAACTTTGTAAAAAATGACAAAATCCCTATCAGGAGGGCTCTACAATAAGCCTTCCTCTATCCATTGGGTAGGTATTTCATTAGTTGCTCAGACATGATCTCTACCAAGATATGGAAATATTTTGAAAGTACATCAACTGCTGAACAAAAATTAAATCCAAATTTATCTGATTTATCTCAACCTACCTTACGGCATGGTTACTCAGAAAAAAATTGGAACTCCCATTCAGTATTTTTCTAGAATGCAAAAGAAATTTCTTAGCATCATCCCCTTGTGTTCAACAATATTCCTAATGCTTGAAGTGAAATTTGAGCTTCGGTAATTGTGGATTTCTGAATATATCCTAATTACACTTATCATTAATATTACACATTTATATTTCGCCTCGCATAATTTTTGTCTACCTCCATCTTCATTCACAATAATTTGTTCTGTTCTTCACCATCAAGCTAACTGTTTCCTTTTTATAATTCTCTTCCCTTTTAATATTAGTAAAGAGAGATCCTCCTAGTGGGATAATAACCAATTAATAATAAACAACTCAAAGCTCCTTTGTGAGATGGAACCTTACACATCGTTTAATGGGATAACAACCAGGTATAAAAAAAAAGTACATACAATACCAAGAATGCAGCATCCTGAAATTGAGTGGATAAAGTTTGTAATGGTTTTATAATTGCTCTTCGTTGTTGTAGATAGAGAATTTTTTCTATATCTCAGTATCTGTGGCCTAGTATATAGGTTTTCCAATTGATACACTTGTATATTTTTTACTTGTGATTAGTTTTGATTCCCAATGCAGATTTTTAGCATTGAAGTGTCTTCCAATGATGAATCAATTCGCTACAGTTTTGAGGAAATGAATGTACCTACCTGTCTTTCAGTTTTGATCTTTTGATATGTGGCTATAAAGACAAATCTGGTGAAATGTGTTTGTAGTCGATTTAGATTTTGAATAATATTTATTGCTGAAAAAACGTTACATTTGAAGTCAATAAATAACAGTAAAAATAAATGCAATTGTCTGCATAACAAAAAGTTCCAATTGATTGATTCATAAGGTCATTGGTTATTAAAGGTCCTTTCAATAATTTTTTGAAGTTCACCTGTGATTCATTTTTGAAGATTGTAAATTTTGATGCACTTGTACTGGCAGTGGTAAAATGTGTGCATGTCCAAATGCTTGGAATTTTTTACATTAGAGAGTTAATTTTTTTTTCATTAATGATTGAATTTCCACATCCACATAGACCTTGAATTAATAAAACAACTTAAAACCTCCCCTTAGACAATGAAAATTTAATGAAATCAAAATTTAATGAAGCGAGGGATGAAATGTTTTGTTTTTTGTTTTTTTATAAAAGTACCAAAGTACTGAAAGACCAGCCTCATTAATTGGCAATACTGGCCGATAATGAATGAAATGAATAACCGGAATCAGCCTCGTTTTTCATTAACGTAGGAGAAACCTGAGTTAATCAGTAGGGGGCATTAACACCCAGTTATTTAACCTTAAACTTAGGTGTGCACAAACCGAGAATTAAAATTTGACGTAATTAAACAATGCAAAAATATTAGCCGCATGTTTCGAGGCCCACTGGTCTCATTCTCAAGCTTATTAAAAGAAATAAAATAAATAAATATGGAGAACTTCATACAAAAGATCATACAAAAGCTTATTAAAAGAATATAGATGATTATACAAGATCCAAATGGATGAGTCTGAAGGGGCAAAAAATTTTTGAAACTGTTCCAAGATAGCTACAGATCGTTAAATTTGTTTAATAGATTTTATATTTACTTACGGGCCTTTCAGGCCTTTTAGTAGTCAGTAAGTTTAAGTTAATTAGTTTTCATCTGTAATCAAGCGCCATTCTTAATTAAGAAAAATTTTTTGCCCCTTCAGACTTTCATCCATTTGGATCTTGTATACCTAATCATCTATATTGTTTTAATAAGCTTGAGAATGAGACCAGTGGGCCTCAAAACATGTCGCTAATATTTTTGCATTGTTTAATTACCTAAGTCAAATTTTAGTTGTCGGTTTGTGCATACCTAAGTTTAAGGTTAAATAACTAGGTGTTAATGATTAACTGGTTTCTTCTACGTTAATGAAAAACGAGGCTGATTCCGGTTATTCATTTCATTCATTACCCTTAACCACCGTAGTGCGGCATGGTGACCGCAGCAGGTATTAATTTCTGTAATATCTTTCTGCCACTTTAATATAACCACCCCACCTTCTCGCTACCTTCAATTGAACATATTCTCAGTTTTTTACTAAAAGTTGGGGATAGCACTTGTATCGGTTTGCGAAATAATAACGGTTAAAGTTACCGAGCGGTGTCAGTGACCAAGCAGGAGAAATTAGTGACCAAGCAAACGAATCTGAAATTAGCAATTTTTTAATGGAAATAGTTACAAGTGGTCTTCTCAAAGTTTCGTTTCTCGTTCCAGAACCCAGAAGCATAATATTATAACGCAACTTCTGGGGTTGCGTTTGTCGACCAAATCTAGAAGTAATCTTTCTTTCACGTTTTTTGTTATTCATAAATAAATTATGATAAAAATTATATGTTGCTTTTTGTTAGATATTATTTCAGACCCTACTCTATTCTACAAGAGAAGTTCCAGCATGAAAAATGTATTATTTTTGATAATTAGGGCTTTTTGTAGTGCGCGGTCACTGAGACCGCACTACGGTGACAACGTTACACTTTTCGCACTGCGGTGGTTAAGGGTTAATCCAGATACACAAGTGGTCTGTTTGGGCTATAGGTAATGGAAAGATTCTAACTGCAATCATGATGGACATATAACTAAATAACTAAATGAAGGAGACAAGACTCAAAGTATATCAAACAATATGTGGTTCAGCACTTCTGTTCACATATCCAGTTACTATCCAAAATGACAAATTTCATCTTATCTGCAAAAGTAAAATGTCGAACTTGCTTTATGTTACTTTGAGTTTTATTATTTTTTTTTAATGAATTTGCTCCATTTTAACAATTAAATAATTATTTATAGGTTGAATTGTCAGAATATTCTGCAACTGATCTCTTGCACTGGGAAAAAAGACTTATGGAAGACGTAGTCCGAAGGGAAATGGAAGCAAGACAACGACCGACTTCGACTTCTCTGTCAAGTGGTCATCCAACAATACATTTAATGGCTACTCAAGTTAAAGAAGTGTTGCCCATGGTTCCATATACTGTAATCTATACTGATTTATGTTTGTTAGTCTTCAACTTAAAAAGAAAATAGTAACAGAATTTTTTCCAGTGAAAACAAGAAGTGTTGATCAAACAATATCAAATATATTCGAGGGTAATGTTGAATATACACCTGAACCTGTCCAACCAAGCACAAGTCAAGAACAACGAGGTGAGAGTGATCATGTAAAGACTATACCTGCAACATCTTTTGGAAGGAGTCCACAAGATCGTATGGTACCATTTCAGGAACGAAAAAGGCAACTTCTCGAGACTGCTAGGAAACGGTACATAACAAAGCACAATATCACAAGTTACGAAATTCAAAAATAGGTTTTCATCTTCTACATTTTGGTTAATTAATATTAAGATTCAATTTTGCTTTTTAGTTGTTTTTTTTTGTAAATATACTTAGGGCTGGTATTTCCATCTCCGTATAAAGTAGCCTGTAGTTGTACGTCACAGTTAAAGTTCGCAATAACAACATTTTCGGTATTTCCACCTTCGTATAACTATTATGTCCCAAATAAGTGCCCAACAACTTTATACGGTGCTTTTTCTGCGTGCAACTATACGTTATCCGACGAATAAGAAAAAGGCATGCGCAATATACCTACTTATGCTTTATGCACGATTATAGAAATATAGAATATAACTTTTCTTCTTTGTTTACAAATAAGTGTTTGTGAATTTTTTAAATGAGGATTATGGAAGATTTTTTGGCTTTGTTGGTATCTGACGATGAAGAAATTGTGCGCATAATAGAGCGTTTGCGGGATGTATTTTTATCCCTATCGATGTTGTTACTGTCGCTGAAACATCAATCCGTATTGTAAAGTATAATGCGAATTTCTAATTTAAATTCTGAACACGAATAAAATCTTAAATTATTCATCTCTTTCTAACTCACCTGAAACACTGATGTTTCATCCTTTTTCAACTTTTACAAAAACTGGCAACCTTGCCTAACAAACAAGTTTCTTTTCGATTACTATCTCGAGTGTTAGTTAACTGAAACATTCCGTGGAAATACCCAATTTTGCTATCGGGCAAATAAATGTGAGGGATAACTGTATGTCGGAATTAGTTATCGGTCGGTTTATTCGTAAGATGGAAATACCGGCCCTTAGTACTTTATTATTGCGAGGAATTAAATTTTTTGTGTATAATGGTGCCTAATTTGTAAATTTTGCAATAAAACTTTAAAATCTTTTTCCTAAATTCAAAATATGTGTAATGTTATTTATGAGGAATGAGGACTAGAGATGTAACGGATAGTGGTTTGGCCGGATACCGGATACCGAATATTCGGCAAGTCACGAGGCCGGAGCGCCGGATATCCGGCTGCCGAATATTCGGCCCTCTATCGCGTTACATGACGCAATCAATTTGATGTGAATATACACTGTGTCCAAGATAAGGAGGGCCACTATGGGGATTTCGGAAACGGTAAGAGATAGAGTTTCGGTTAAATGGGAGAAAAGTTGGGCAATTTTGAGTTTAGTACAATGAAATTTTTAAACTTACGAAATTCCGAACCGTTCCGAAGTTATGCGACAAAAAGCGAATTTTCAGGATTTCGTTTTTGACAAATTGTTACTTTGTCGTTGATGTTAACTGAAAAGTAAAAGGACCTTCTACAGGTACTTTTTAACGTTCTTTAACATGGCATACAGCAAATTGGAATCCGACGTTTCGTTTTCGAGTAACCATCATCAACTTTATTTTTTTAAATACGGTCCTGATTTTTTTATGCATAATATTAGAAGAGCTTTTTATTCTGCATTCAAGCATGTATCACACTTTATGGTTTTATTGCGATTTTATACTTACTTTACGATTAGCGGAAAAAATCCTAAGTACGAACCTGTATCCTTCCTCAATAACATTCAAACTGAATTTTATTTATAAATGGACTTTTGCTAACTGTGCTTTCCTCATCAAATTAATGAAATGACACAGAATTTTCAATTTTGAACACAAATTTTATAACCAAGTGTACATAATTACAAACAATCAACTAACACGTCATAAATGAACAGAAAACATTTTATGAAACGAAAATTTAAACATGACACATACCAATAATTAGAAAAAAATTATAATAAATGCTCGCAAAGCCCTCCTTAGTTCTCCAATCGTCAATAGCATCTTCTAACTGTAGATTCCAAAGCATTCTTTAACATTGTAGGTGTTACAGTTTGGAATCGGTTAAGTACAAGCTTTCGGAGTTCTTCTTCTATTCCAAAGGTATCTTTGTAAACATAATTTCTTACGTACCCCCAAAGAAAAAAATCCAGCGGGGTTATTTCGGAAGAACGAGTTGGCCAGGGCGTTTCAGAATTGGCGCTTAAAACTCTTTCGGCAAACCTATTTGAAAGGTAATCCTTAACCACCCGTGAATTGTGCGCAAGTGCACCATGCTGCTGAAACCAACAATTGCGTACTACGGCTTAGGGTAAAATATCAAGAGCATCTTCCAAAGTAGAATCTAGTAAATTTAAGTACAATAGTAAAATAAGTATAAAATCGCAATTAAACCATAAAGTGTGATACATGCTTGAATGCAGAATAAAAAGCTCTTCTAATATTATGCATAAAAAAATCAGGACCGTATTTAAAAAAATAAAGTTGATGATGGTTACTCGAAAACGAAACGTCGGATTCCAATTTGCTGTATGCCATGTTAAAGAACGTTAAAAAGTACCTGTAGAAGGTCCTTTTACTTTTCAGTTAACATCAACGACAAAGTAACAATTTGTCAAAAACGAAATCCTGAAAATTCGCTTTTTGTCGCATAACTTCGGAACGGTTCGGAATTTCGTAAGTTTAAAAATTTCATTGTACTAAACTCAAAATTGCCCAACTTTTCTCCCATTTAACCGAAACTCTATCTCTTACCGTTTCCGAAATCCCCATAGTGGCCCTCCTTATCTTGGACACAGTGTATAGGCGCTGTGAACGAGATCGGAAATATTCGGGTGTTATCGCACGTGAGCGGAAATCGAGACGACTTGTGGGTGTTCGAGTGTCGTCGCGCGTGTCAGTTAGTGTTTGTTTATGTTTATTGTTCATTGTTTTTTCACTGGTCGTCGTGGTTTTATGTTTCATTCATTAACAGAAATGTCATCATCAAAAAAACGATCGCCTATTTGGCAATATTTTGATTTAAACTGAGCCAAATTTACTATCCGGTATCCGGCCGGATACTGATTACTATCCGGTATCCGGCCGGATAGTGAAAACATGGCCGGATAGGCCGGATACCGGATAGTTACCGGATATCCGTTTCATCTCTAATGAGGACATCAACTTCCTTTGTGCAAGACTTGCTCATTGCCTTCTGTATGTTCTATTTTTGTTTGTAGGAAGGTAATCAATTAATCAAATAAGTTCTATTTTTCGACTTGAACATAACACCATGTGGGTCCATTATTATTAAAATCTCACCAGGAGAGGGTAAATAAAGGTCTGACTTCCCACACAAGATTGTGGGAAGTCAGACCTTTATTTACCCTCTCCTGGTGAGATTTTAATAAGTTCTATTTTGTTTGTACAGGGGGTCACTACTATATCGGGTGCTGATCCAGCCGCTCAGTAATAGCATTTTACATGTAAAATCTTGTCTATGCAATTTCCTGTTCCCCTAATTGTTTTAGGGCCAAAACATAAGAGTACAAAAGTCTTCAAAACTAAAAATGCTACCTGCATGGTATGTTTTCTCAGACCAAAATTCTTCTGTAAGAAAGAAAATGAAGAATTAAATGTTGAATTATAATTTGCAAAAATCACATTGCCATGACGGCGGTTTTTTTTGAGCGTTTACTTTTATCTTAAAAATTTCCGTTAATGTGTTCGAATTAGCTTTTTATTGTTATTTTCTTTGATTCTTATTATTTAAATTAAATTCTACTTCATTATATTACTCAATGATTCTACTTTAAAAATTATTAAGTAGGTGTTAATTAAGTTTAAAGTTATTAAATTCATTGCTTACTTTGTACTTCCAGTACTATAATAATGAAAACGTCAAGATTCTACACTTGTTCATAACGCAATTATTTTAAATTAATGGCAATGTGATATTTGCAAATTCTTATTCAACATTTAATTCTTCATTTTCTTTCTTACAGTAGAATTGTGGTCGAAGACCATTCAGGTAGCATTTTTAGTTTTGAAGACTTTTGTACTCTTATGTTTTGGCCCTAAAACAATTAGGGGAGCAGGAAATTGCATAGACAAGATTTTACATGTCAAATGCTATTACCAAGCAGCCGGATCAGCACCAGGTATATGGAAACTGTTGAATATCTCAAGAAGTTTTAAGATATGTATTAAATTAGAAATTTGTTGGAACATTATTGTTATCATTATAATGAGCAAATATTGTATCTACACACTTTTCACCACATAAAACTTGTTTTGAAGATATGCTCGCAACATTTGATTGATGTTGAACTATATTTTGTTAGTTTTCCCTTGATTTTCGAAAAAAAAATGAAATTTTTATACTGAAACTAATGTTAAGTGCTTAACTGATATTAACTTATTGTCATTAGTTTTTTTTTAAAGAAAAGCTGCAATATTTATATGATCAACTTCCGAAAGTTCAATTATACCAAATTTAATTACAGTTGTTCACAGCAAATGGATTGTAGCTTTGACTCTTTTCCATTACAGCTTATTAAGTTGATTTTCTAATTTTGTGTATTATAAGTATGAAATTCTGCGATTTTTTTAAATGTTAATTACATTATTCACTTTTCTCATAAATTGTAGCGTAAGGAAGGTAGCTTAAATGTCACGCAATATTGTGTGTCTATCTTTGTTATTTTTCCCTTGTTTGTCTTGTGTCACTGCCCAAGCTATAATCGGTTGGCTGTTAATAAAATCAAGTTGGGTTTTTGATGTATTCTAACAAATTTTGTCGGAGGATTTTATCTTTTTTATGTTAATTTTTGAAGTAGATTTGATTGTTGAATAAGTGAATGAAGAGACCTTTTAAATGATGTATTACAAGCCCCCACCTTCCCATTTAAATAAATGTAGGAGTTGCAACCTTCACTCTAAGTGTGTTAATTTGGAGATGAAATTGTTACGGAATATGATCTTAAAATCTAAAATTGATGTTTTTTGGGATTTTTTTGTAAATATGCACAATGAAATAACGAATTTCTGTTTCATTGGGCTGTTTTACACTGTACAGGGTGTTTTTTGGGAGGTTTAGTTAAACGTTTCTGGGAAAGTTTTATAGGTAGGGTTTTGAAAATTTGTCATTGTCATAAGTTCATCAATAGTCGAAAAATGCCACGCAATATTTTCCAGGGAATTGGATCGGAAACTGCAGGTTTCTTTGTATAACTCGCCCGCTTCATCTTGAAGCGATTCACTTAATTAGCTTGGGGAATTTTTCCCGCTGTCCTCTTCACTAGGAGTTCCTTTTTCCCTGCCTTTCTCTTCTTATCTTTGCTGGTAACTTCTCCTTGTTTTTTAAATTCTTCATTTCCAATAGCAATATCGATCAGTTTTGTAGGGTTTGGTCTCGTTTGTGATTTTTAATTGATTAGTGGCATCTCTTAAGGTAGTGACTCACTTCCGCACAATTTTTTTCATGTAGTTAAAGCTGATGGCTGTGCCATAGGATACACACATGCGTAAGTGTAATCCATGATCTTTTCTTTACTAACAGTTAAAAGTATGTTTTTCTAAAGTTTAAAAATGAAAAATATGCTATTTATAAAAGTTACTTAATTAGTTTAAAACTATTACCCATCTCTCGAGTTTCACAAATGTAATTTGCAAACACGTGCTGGCTGAACATGCCACAGACTTTCATGATAATGCCGTAACAACGGAGTTGGAGAACTACGCCGACACAATTTTTTTATGGTCCATATCGCCCACTAGGGACACTGCCGATAAATTTAATTGCATAGTGGATATCTAGTAGCATGATAAAGAAGTACCGAAATATAAATTCCTATAGTAAGGGGTTTGGAGTTGGAGCGCTACGCCGACACAATTTTTTTATGGTCCATATCGCCCACTAGGGACACTGCCGATAAATTTAATTGCATAGTGGATATCTAGTAGCATGATAAAGAAGTAGGTACCGAAATATAAATTCCTATAGTAAGGGGTTAAAACTTTCACTCCCAACTGTAAGAGAGGTAACTACCTCTTTGAATATTAAAAAGAAATTGCAGGATATTTATAAATTAGGGGTTCATTCCACAAGAGAGCAAAGACACTCTTTTAAAGTCAAGGGATTAAGTACAACACTGAATTACTTATGTTTCAATTCGATCATGTTTTAACGTTCAAACCAAATCCAACCTTTTTTTTTCAAATTTTAAACAATGTAAAAATACATAATTCCTTGTAGAGATTTACGAATTTCTAAACTTATCAAAACAAGAATTAGTGCGCTAATTTGATAGCTAATACTTCATCATGCTACCAGAGATCGAGTGCAATTACACCTGTCTGCATTGTGTCCACAGAAAAAAAATTCCTTGCAAAGTGTCCCTCTTGTATACACGTAGACGATATGGTCACTGTCGGGGGTCTATATCACAACGGCCACCCCGGTTTTTGCTATTTCATAACGGCCACCTTGATCACAACGGCCACTTATATTATTTGATCATAACGTGAACAAGGTGACCGTTATGATCAAATAGTATTAGAGGCCGTATGTGATCAAAGTGGCTGTTCTTAAATAACAATAACCTAGGTGGCCGTTATGATCAGTGGCCGTTGTGATCAGGTCCCACTGTCGGCATAGCATCCTAGACCCGAAATGACTACCTGTTGGCGCGACCTGTCATAGAACATTTCAGAGATGTACTTAGACTTGTATAAGACAAGGAGAGACCCATTATTGATTATACTGTACAGAAAAATTGACATAGGTCCCACTTATTATTGTCATCTTCCGTCTTTTTCTCTACCTTGTCAATTGGGTTAGTTCATAAAAATAAATTTCAAAATAAACATAAGATTCTGCTTTAGAATCGTGTGTGTAAACTATTGCAGTTCAAAAAAGTTAAATAAAAAGGACCATTTCCGAGAAAAAAAGAATTGAAGTGTTCAAGCATGAGCGTTCGCGCTAAATCAGTTTTAAACAGATAGTGACGTCACGTACTGGGAAACGCCCACTGTCAGTCGGCTACCGTTGCGTTTGTTGAAAGTTTGTGAAACTGATTCTTACGATGGTGGATGCAGGTTATTTGAAAGCTATGTCGGATAATCTTCCTCGAGTAGATGTTTTTATGTTGGCCGAGTTCTTAAAGAAGGATGATCGATTTAATGCTGCAGAAATTCGTGGAGCAAAAGCTTGAATAAAACCTAACAAAGTGAAATTCGTTTGCTTGACAGACTCTTACTACGCAGATATTTTGCATTCAGCGCCGTCGCTAGACTTTAGGAGGCCTAAGGCACAATGCGTCGAGGAGACCTATAGTAAGTTAGGTAGGGTATAGTAAGTTGGTCCTCTAAAATATAGTTCAATTGTGGTTCTCGGGAAAAAGTGTTGTAGAAGTAGAATCTTTGTACAGATTTGATAACGTAAAGGTAAATTTCAAATATCTAGTTCCTAAATTTACATTTTTTTCCAGAATTTGTCATTTATGGGTGTTATTGCACCTACACAATAGTATTTTGGACACAAGCGCGGGGCCTATACAAGCGCGAGGCCTAAGTTCCTTTCCTTAGTTGCCTTACCTTTCCGGCGGCGCTGTTTGCATTAGTTTACTCGTTTACCACGTCTCATGTATATTTATTTTTGTCAATTACTTAAACATTTAGGTTTGCTCAGTAAGTAACTATACATCTCACATCAAAGTGATCCTCGCAGCAGTAGAAATCCGAAGAAGTTATTTTAGAATAATCTCTTCTAGCTGCTTTGAACCACATTTTTCGAATTTTTACGTCTCGAGGCATTGTCACAAATGTCTTTTTAGGTGTTGTAAAAGTCGTACTAGTGCACATAGGCACAAAACACCACTTGTAACAACTTTTCGACGGCTCCATGATCGTGAAACAATCATTCGTAAATACCAGTTTAGCTGAAACGCCAGTATATGACGTCATTCCGTAGTCGGCACCTGTCGCTGAGTTGTCGTGCAGTTTCGACGCTTCGCGCTTTAAAATTAAAAAAAAAGGTGTTTAAATTAATATAACGCCGCTTATTTCTGCAATATCGAAGACATCTGACATCTTTGCATTAATTAAGCGTATAAAAAAATTATGTGAATTAACCCAATTATAAAACCATAATATTCTACTTTATTGTACACATCACCAAATTACAATTATGCAAGATTCTGTGATAATCTATAAAATATAGACATTAAATTGTTACAGCGAGCTTATAAAACTTATTTATATGGTTATAGTAAAATATTAATGACAATTAACTTATAATAAAAGATATTTTAATATGATCTTTATGTACTTTTAACACATTAACAATATAGCCCTGACCTCTTCATAGTTTTATGAACCTCTCTGACATATTCCACTAAATTATTCGGTAAACCGAATGTTTCTAATTCATTATTAAGCATTTCTTCAGATCCCACACCAGCAACATAACCGTTTAAACGTGCAGCTACATGTGAGTCTTGCAATAACTGTGAATTTAACATCAAAGTGTTACAAAGTTGGGGATGTTGTTGTAGTCTGTATTTCTGATGATAACTAAAAACATAGATCTGACTAAGTGTTCTGTAATAAATTAGGTACATTCTTACTCTTCAGCAGGATAAAAAATGGAAGCCGGTTTAATTTCGGTACACATTTCTTCTGTATGTTTAAGTCTTTCCTGTTTCAAAGATTCTTCTGCCATTGTTTTTTGATCATTGTTATGGTAGAGGATGAGAGAGGCATACTTAATGTTGTTTCGTTATAAAATGTAGAAAATAGTACCTAACGCAATTTACCTGCTTTTTGATTTTCGTTGTTAATCCATACTCATGATTATTCCAGAAGAGTTCTAAAAGTTGTTGGTAACTTATTGCTGTCGGATCATAATGTATTTCAATCGCTTCTGTATGGTCCATTCTAAAGGCAGATATTAATATACTGAAATTTTTTGTACTTACACCACCAACATATTTCTATAGGTTGGTTTAACTGTATTGCCCCCGGTATAACCGACTCGTGTACGTAGGACTCCAGGTGTTGCACCAAACAAAGCATCATTAGCCCAAAAGCAACCCATGCCAAAAGTTGCTTTATCGAATGGTAATTGCACTTCATGAGGTACTGTAGCCATATTCTACAAGTATCACAATAAACACCGCTTTAATAAATAATGTTTAGGTTAGTGGTAGGTACTTTAAATTTCAAGTTTAAGTATGTTATAAAATTATTGATTAATTTAAGATAAATAAAATAAATTGTTCAGTATCTTACTAGATTAGAAGTTCGCAAGAGGCGAGTAAGAAAAGAAGTTAGCATTTAAGCATTTATTTTGTGTTTGAATTGTAGAATTTAGACTCTAAAGTCTAAATTCTAATCTAACCTGAAAGTGAAACATGTAACGACAAGGATGATTATTTATTGCCTATGCCCTATGCGATGCGCAGAGTTGCCAACTCTCAATAATATAAATCCACTACTATCGGAGTAAAAAT
Source organism: Pyrocoelia pectoralis (assembly GCA_036250285.1). Classification (NCBI taxonomy): domain Eukaryota; kingdom Metazoa; phylum Arthropoda; class Insecta; order Coleoptera; family Lampyridae; genus Pyrocoelia; species Pyrocoelia pectoralis. The sequence goes on from CM070079.1 coordinate 361,409, forward strand.
GCAAGGCCTCTGACTTTAAGTGGTCATAACGAAAAAACTGAGGGGTGAAATTTCTTCATTTTTGGGCAGTACATGAGTCATTTATATATGTTTAACATGTGTAAAAATCAAATTGGTAGAATCAGTTGTTTAACTTCTATTTTAATTAACAGCAATAAAAACGCTGTATTTAGTATTTTCCTGGCTGACGGTCAGTTTTAACTTATCATAAAATTGTTATTGTTTCATAAATTGTTACCAAATTTACAAATGTTGTAGCACACATACTTCTCAAAAGTCGACAGTCAATAAATATTGATTATTCATATAATTAACTGGTTTTATAACCCCTAACCGAAAATTTGATTATTTTGCAATATACGGTAACTTAAGAAAAAATTCTTGTTTTAAATGCTAAATCTGTATTACTCAAATCGAGCTGCATTATTGCTTTATTGAAAACAAAATTTGTTTTCTTGTAATTCAGAGTAATTGTTATAATTATGGCGAAAGAAAGACGCACCCCAGCAAACAGAGTCACGTTATTTTGACGTCAATTTCACGTGAATAAAATGACCCGTAGGACGTCAGATATGTCGTCATTTTGTGGGCATTATGTCACATGATATAGACGTCATACACATGACGTCATTTTTACGTCACTTTAAGACCTTTAGAACGTAAGTTACGACCGATAGGTCGTCACCCAAGTATATGCATAATGTAATTGTCAATGTAAACAATTATTTAAGCAGTTCCGTACAAAAATAGGGAAAAACAGCATTTTTACGTAGAACTGTAATTTTAATTATTTAATTTAATTTTTGAACCAACCCGTTTTTACCTGAACTGAAAGTTGACGATTTTAGTAGGGTATACTTGCTTGAAAGTTTCCCTTAACCGGATTCGAACCTTTATCGGATGGGTTCCGGTTCCGAAGGCCGACATTCTACCACTGCGCTGATGTGACACATACGTACTTCTCATTTCGTTCTTCATAACTTAGCGCTGTTTCGCGTTATATTAATAGTTTAAATTATATAAAAGAAATGTTAGTCTCCGGGAATTCATAAATGATAAGCCATCATCATCTATAAATTCTATAAGAGAGCAGGTACATCTACTATTGAATCATTAGGTACGACTAAAATATATAATATCTAAGTATACAGTTATACATACTTTTATTAAATACAATAACCGATACACAGCAAATGGAGTAACTTTTAGAACAAACTCCGTAACCGATAGTTTTTACGCAAAAAGCTGTGGAAAAAACCGAAATTTAAGAAATGACAATAACTGTGAAGTGAACTCAGTGAACTCCAGTAGAGTTCATTGAGTCAATTGCCAACTTGGTGAGAAAGAGAAAGAAAATTATCAATATCAATAAAATTTATTACTCACTTATATCAGACGTCATAATGACATCTCATAAGTGACGTGAAAAAATGGTGAGCTTTAAGACGTCATTATATCGTCAGTAATAGGTCGAGTGACGTTAGCGACCAATAAGACCTGTAAAGGACGTCAAAATAACGTGACTCTGTTTGCTGGGACATATTCCCGCGAGAGGTAATCTACCACATCGTAAATCGTGAGCGGCAAACCACAACAATGTGATTATTGTTTAGCATTGTACAAAACCATGCGCTTCATAGCAATAGTGTACGACACCATCGTCCAGCCCGTACCGCACTTCCCGCAGGAACGCAAGCATCCATCCTTTTTTCCAAATTTCTTTTAAACAAAACATGTATACATGGCATTATTTTTGTGAATCGTGTTAGACCACAATATAATTGCTTTAACCTTGTTATGTTACTGTCAATATTATTAATATCGAACGTTCAGGTATTGAGTTACATAAGATGTCGTTTTTTCATTATAGCTTTAAGACTAATAAACCAATTGGCCTCAAAAGCATCTCACACCGACAAAAAAGTATACACTTGTCAAATATATAAGTATCTACCACTCAGTTTCAATAATATAGCCGTAATTAATTTTTAAAGTCGAGCGCTTGTGCGATTTAAGTCATAATTAGCGCTTTTTCGCACATAAATTAATACAGAAAATTAACGATGTGTTGCAAAAATCTAAAACTGTACACCTTTTTGTAGAAATAAATGATCTTTTAAATGCACTTTATTTCATTAAATTATGATTGCTAATTACTGAGATAGAAGCATTTTTACTCTGATAGTAGATATTACATTCGATTCCGCCAGAAATCCACCATAAAACAGTTCATAGAAAAATTTAATATGTATTTTGGATTTGAGATGAAAATTCCAATTTAGATAATTATTAAGAAATACATTGTCGAAATAATAAATTTCTGTGAAGTTAATAATGTTTATTCAAAAAAATATATTATGGTTAATTAGAAATCACCCAATTAATAGACCCCAAGTTATTGAGTTTAACCCTGTATAATGCCTATATGAGTGCCTAAAATGCATATTTCACTGCCTATCCTGCCTAGATAAATGGCTAAATATACACTTTAAAGCGCCTACTATCGGAGTAAAAATGCAAGGCCTCTGACTTCAGAAGCTTGTATCTCAGTAATTAGCAATCATAATTTAATGAAATAAAGTGCACTTAAAAGACCATTTATTTCTACAAAAAGGTGTACAGTTTTAGATTTTTACAATACATCGTTAATTTTCTGTGTCAGTGTATGTGAGAAAAAGCGCTAATTATGACTCAAATCGCACAAGCGCTCCACTTTAAAAATTAATTACGGCTATATTATTGAAACTCAGTGGTAGATACTTATATATTTGAAAAATGTATACTTTTTTGTCAATGTGAGATGCTTTTGAGGCCAATTGGTTTATTAGTCTTAAAGCTATAATGAAAAAACGACATCTTGTGTAACTCAGTACCTGAACGTTCGATATTAACAATTTGACAGTAACATAACAAGGTTAAAGCAATTATTATACTGTGGTCTAACACGATTCACAAAAATAATGTCATTATACATCGTTTTTTTAAAAAGAAATTTTGAAAAAAGGATGCATGCACCAGTTGGAGGGGAGAAGCGCGGCCGCGCGGGGCGCATTTTTACATATCCTCCTATACAGCGGCACCAGGGTGCTGAAATCTGTTAGTCTTTGTTGCGTACAATTGAGCTACAAAAGCTCACTGATTTAGGCACCTACGCGAATTGTTTAACTTATTTTAACACTTCCAGGTGAAATAAGGCAGCCAGGGTAAACTAATATAAACACATGTTGAAATAATTAGTTATTTATTTATTTAAAAAATATATTACTGCGACTGTATGTCTCCGTAAGTTGAAACCATATGGAAAACTTTTTTATTAGTAATTTTAAGAAAAAAAGGTATTCTACATAAAAAGTTCTGCATGGTCTTAAACTGAAAATACAACCATCAGATATCAATTTTTTTCATTCGTATATGAGGTTTGTCAAAAAAAGTGATTTCTGAATGTGAAATGCGCAACTAAAATACTCCTATTTCAAAACTTGTTATAAAGAAAAGTTGATCAGAATTGAAAACTACGTTCAGATATGCAATTATATCCATTTGCATTAAAAAATAAGTTTTTACATTTTTCTAAACTATATTCTAGTTTTATTTTAGAACGATATTTGATGATAAAATGTTACTTAAATCGACATGGTTAAATATGTAAAACACAGTTTTCAATTCTAAATAACTTTTTTTATAATACTTTTTGATAGTGGCAAAAAATAAAGGTACTTTACTGTTGCGCAAAATTCATATTTTTTACCTACCTCGTATGCGGCTGAAAAAATTGATATATGATAGCTGTATGTTAAAAGTTTGGGACCATGCAGAACTTTTTATGAAGAATAACTTTTTCTCCTAAAATTAATAATAAAAAAGAATTCCATATGGTTCCAACTTACGGAGACATACTGTGTATGTATATATTATGTACTCGTATACATAATTTTAAAATCCTACTAATGACATGCACCATGACCTTTAGCGTTAGGCTGATTGAGGTTTATGTTTTTGGAAAGATTACGAGATCTTTTTATTCTTTTGTTTTTTGTTTCTTCTTTTGAGGGTCTCCCTGATTGAATCCTGCGCGATCCACAAGTTAGTGTTCTCTGCCTATTTCTTCTACTAATAGAAGTTGGCTGTACAAGTATTTTCCTTCCACTTGATTTTTTTTGTTTTGACAACCGTAAACAAAAGTCGAAAAATGCTGTAGGGGTCACTAATTGATCCATCTTTTTATTAAATATGTTTAGCATTTTTCCCATATGTGTGCTGGGATTATTTTTAACCATATTTATGAAAGAGTTTGTAATATTCTCCAATTTCACAATTTCTTCATTACATTTGTCATCCACAGAAGAGGGCCGACTTTCCGTATAAACCATTCCTTCTTTAAGAAACTGCTCATCTCTTTGTTGCTGAAATTTCTTCGAAGTGCTTGGGGATTCACTTGCAAAACCGCTGGACTCAGTCATATTCTGAAAAAATGATTCGTCAATTTCTTTACCCTCACTCAGTTTTGCTAAACAAATTCGATCTTCAAAAGAAAGCTTAGGGGAGTTTTTTAAATAAATTTTCTCATTTAGTTCCACGGCACACATATGTTTACAGAATGCACCTCCTTGACCTGCTGGACAATTACACATTTCGATATCGGAGTGCACTACATATACAAACATATTGTCAGACGAAGTTACGTGAAATGTGCAATTATTTAATTTCTCGACCTGCAAAGTTGTTGCTTTTACACAAAATTGTCTATGTAGCAAATCTAGATTCGTCTTACGACTTAGTGCATATGTTCTTAAGCGTCTAACGTAGTGTTGTTCCAGTTGGTTTGATACAAAATCAATAGTAGCTACAGTGTTAAATGATTTGCTGCGCTGAAGGACGTTATCTTTAAAAATTCTTATTGACACTTCCACTATATTATTTGTATTGTGCCCACGAGTCAAATACATTGATCTGTAACATATACACCATTCGGTTTTTCGTTCCCAAAATTGTGTAAAGTGTTCTTGTAATAGGGGATATTTCAAAACAAGATGATGTAGTAGAAACTCCTTCATCAATTCTTCACAAGCAGTGACATCTCTTTCAAAAACAATTTGGCGGAACATTAGCATAATCGATTTTCGATGCATATTTTCAATACCATGATTGGTATCCCAAAGCCACCGCCACATTGCCTGACATACGTGAAAAGAACATAATAATAATTTTGACGTGGGAAAGACTTTACTTAAGGCATTACGTTCGGCACTACTATCATCTGTCATTATAACAGATGGACTTTTATTTAAAAAACCACATTGTGTAATAGTCTCTTTTAATGCCATAAAAGCATTAATGTAGCATTTTTCGTTTTGAGAATTATGAATAACACACCCCAGGGGAATGGCGCCGACTTTACTTGCTCCAAACATAAATGTAATATTTGAGCCTGTCTGATCACAAGACCCTGTTGTGTCTATAAAAACAATTTCATTGCTAAAGGTTTCGTGATGTGCACGTTTCATAAGAGGTGTTAGTATGCAAACGATAAAAGGATCTTCTTTCAATGTAATGTGAACATCGTTTTCCGAATACTGTTTTTGTTTGCTTTTAATAATGTCTATCATACTTTTGATAGTACGATCTCCAAAGTTTTTGGACCTAGAAATATTATTTAAAAAATTTATACCATTTTTATTCAAGTAATAAATTTACCTCCACACATTGTACAGATGATAAATACTTCGATCTATAGGATTTTTATGGCCATCAGCTAGAACTTTTAAAGCACCGTCTTCCGATGTTGTGGCTAATAAACAGGTTTCATGATACGTTTTTGCAGCTGCTGGACTGAGTCCTTGATTGAAATATTCTATAAATGCTGCTTTGATGTCGTCACTTATTCTCAAAAAGCTGTAAGCCTCGGCAACATGTATTGCATGGTTATGGTGTGACACTATCTAAAATTAAAAATAATGCTTTAGTAGTACACAAGAATGTTATTAAATTATTATTATAATTATTGGCATAATAATTATAATCATTTTAACGTTTAATTAAATGTGTTAACACCTTCACACACACACCCAAACAAACGGTGACCACCCATTAGAATATTTCAGAAACTACTGTGATTTAAATTTTGAAAGTGTGGGTAATGGGGTTTTCGGACATGGCCCCCTCAAGTAAAATAATGGCGTCTACGTAACACTTCTGGTTTTTCCGGAAATGACAACAACTTTGTTATTTTAAATGTAACACCCTATATATTATTCCGATTTTGGATTCTACGTAAAATTTTAGGTGAACTTTCATCAAGTTTTCTTATTCCTAAAATTAACCGTTTCCGAGATATTTAATTTTTTTAATAAAAATGAAAAAACACTATCTAGCTTAAAACCATGTGAATTCTACAGCAAGAAAGATAAAGGAACCATAGTCATACGAGAGATAGCTGGACCCTAAGCTTCCCATCCATACTTTCAAAGTGTGTTAATTGCATACAAGGTGGTGGAAATTTAATGCCGAGTTTAGTTAACTTCAAATCATCATAAGTTGGTTTTTTTCAAATGGAACACCCTGTATGTTTCGTCGTAGTCTGATGAACAATTTCATTCTCTTTCGGACGGTGCCATGGTTCCCTATACCTATCTCTTCTAGTTTTTGAGATATCTACTGTTCTTTTGTGCAGTCAAATAAGGTCATTCAATTTCTTGCGAAAATGGCTTAGCAGAACTTCAAACCAAACGACTGTTCTATTCTATCACCAGTTATTAGTGGCCATCTATTGATACAGGGTGTTGTTTTGTAACTGTTAGCTTCGAAAGTTTTCGAACTTTAAGTTGTTATAACTTTGTTATTAATAAAGATATTTTTGTAAAATTTTGCTGACAGCTATTTGGAAGCATTCTGAATCCAGTGGCGTACATATTTTTTTTATAAACAAATCGCTAATAATAATTCTCCATTCCGAGTACGAAAAAGTTATCGTAGTATGCCCTGAAAATTGGAATAAACATTTAAAATTTTGTCCCAAAGTAGATGTTTGATTATTTGACATTTTAAAAAAAAATTGGTTAAAATCGGTAAATAACTTCAGATTTTACATGTGTGTTTCCATTCTAAATGAGTCACACTGTATATAGATTGTCTTCATTTGAATACGTTTCTTGTTTTCCATTTTTTTAATAAATAGTATTCAATTTAACTGTCACTAGTGGTGTTACACTGACAACTAATAACCGGTGATAGAAAAGTCGTTTGTTTTGAAGCTCTGCTAAACCATTTTCGCAAAAAATTGAATGACCTTAGTTGACTGCACAAAAAAACAGTAGATATCTCAAAAACTAGAAGAGATAGGTATAGGGAACCATGGCACCGTTCGAAAGAGAATGTAATTGTACATCAGACTACGACGAAACATACAGGGTGTTCCATTTGAAAAAACCAACTTATGATGATTTGAAGTTAACTAAACTCGGCATTAAATTTCCACCACTCTGTATTCAATTAAGACACTTTGAAAGTATGGATGGGAAGCTTAGGGGTCCAGCTATCTCTCGTATGAATATGGTTCCTTTATCTTTCTTGCTGTAGAATTCACATGGTTTTAAGCTAGATCACAGTATACCTGCGAACAGTAATACCACTTCGTGTCGCCGTCTTTGATATTGCTTAACGAATATTTTTTCAAAATCCACTGCGCAGAGTGCCAGTGTCACGATACAATGTCTTCCCAAGTACGAAAATGAGCACGTATACACGTAGGTATTTGCATAGGTAGAGGTTGATGAGCTCATAGTCAAAGAAGGAACCTACCTAAGCATATCATATATCTCGGCGTGAACGGAAATCCCTTTGTTGTGCAGTTTATATAGACCATTAGGTTAGTCAACAGTGCAATAAAATACATCTAGCGGTTCCTGAATGAGTGTATTTTTACATGTTTTATGCCAAATGCGTATTAGATTTGTGAAAGGAGTACTTGCGTAGGTACTAAATTTACTTAGAGTGTAATAAATGTAGTACAAGTACTAACAATCACAGCATTCACAGCCGTGGAACAAAACATTAACACAAAAGTAGCCATTTGTTTTTGTCAAAGCTCAATGCACAAGGTGCCACGCGCAAATTGGCGCGAAAAACTGTGGCTAGATAGTGTTTCTTTTAATTTTTATTTAGAAAATTAAATATCTCGGAAACCGTTAATTTTGAGAATAAGAAAACTTGATGAAAGTCCACCTAAACTTTTACGTAGAATCCAAAATCGGAATAATATATAGGGTGTTACATTTGAAATAACAAAGTTGGTGTCATTTCCGGAAAAACTGAAAGGGTTACGTAGATGCCATTATTTAATTTGAGAGATGCCATTATTTAATTTGAGGAGGCCCAAATTTTCAAAATTCCGATCATAGTAGTTTCTGAAATATTCTAATGGGTGGCCACCATGAGACACGCTGTATACTTACCTTTATTGATGTGTTAAAACCTTCTCTTATCAACAAATCCTTTTTTTTTGTATCCTTTGTGATTTTACGTATCTTTACAACCAGTGTAGCTTGACAGTTGAAATTTCTATTACGAAGTCGACTACTACTTCGGGATTTGTTTCTACTGGAATGTTGACACACGAAATCTTTTCGAAAATCAAGTTGTTTTAAATTTGGGTATGTATAAGATACTATCCAGTCAGTATGTGTTTCTACCGAGTATTTTTTAATCCACTGTTTACATTCGCTTTCATAGTCTCCAGAAAATTTGGTTTTTACTTCCACAGTATACTTCTCTACGTTTATAAACGTACTTAGCCCGATCTTACACCCTGGATCAATACGATCTAAAAGGGACTTTACATATTCCTCCTCCATTGTGGCGTATAAATAACAAAAACGTGCACTTAACTCTGATATGAACAATTAGGAACTGAAATATAACGGCCAAATTCTTATACTTATGATGTATGCATGCGCACGCTTTCCAGTGATGGAGAGGTGCCTAAATCAGTGAGCTTTTGTAGCTCAATTGTACGCAACAAAGACTAACAGATTTCAGCACCCTGGTGCCGCTGTATAGGAGGATATGTAAAAATGCTTCCCGGGCGGCTGACGTGGAGACTTCGGAGATTAGGGTGGCACAGAGCGGGCAAAGGTCTGCCACAATAGCGGTAGCCAAGACCCAAGCTGGGAAAATGGTTGAATTGCCAACAATATGGATCGGAACCACGAGATGCCGTATCCATAAGAAGGTGGAGATCAACAGATGTCCCCAGTGCTGGGGCACCTATAACAGGCGCGAAAAGTGCGAGGAAAGAGACATGAAGGATAGGTGCCTTAAGTGCGGCGAGGTGGGCCATTTCAAGCAACAGTGCCAGAGTTCGGTGACAAAGTGCGCGGTGTGCGACGTTGAGGGGCATGCAACGTGGACGATGGCATGCCACCAATATATAGCGGCAATTCGTGCGGCGGAAAGGGGCAGACGACCAACCAGATTGGTTAACAGCAACGCCCAATAGCTTGCTCACACGGTGATAAACAACCAAAGACCATATCTAGTCTAGTCGATCTAACTATATAGTTATATACACCAGTTTTAATTTGTTGTGATCGTATATCCATATTTGTTTCGCTTTTATCTTATTTACACCCGATTTTAACTTGTTGTAAGTGTCATTGTTTGCTGTCTATATTTATATCTCGCTTTTATTTTATTTACACCCGATTTTAAACTTGTTGTAAGTGTCATTTATATATATATATATATATATATATACACATTTATATCCTGTACTTCACATGAACCTTAAAGCTCTACAAATAAACCTCAACAACAGGAGAGAGGCGTACGACCTGGTACTGCACACTGCCGGGGAGATGGGCGCATCGATTCTGATCCTCTCGGAAATGGGTCGCGCGGCGAGCAGTGTGGAGGTGCGAGGCACGAGTGGGAAAGCCGGAATAAAGATAGTGAGCGACCAGCTAACGATTCAGAGTATGGGGTACGGGAGCTGCTATGCCTGGATCGAGCTGGGCGTAGTACGGGTGTACAGCGTTTATCTTCCCTCGAACGATACGGCCGAGGAGCTGGACCAGGCACTGGACGAGCTGGGCCAAAATGTTCTCCACTGGGGGAGGGGTATGTCCATCCTAGCAGGCGATTTTAACGCGGCATCACCGGTATGGGCGTCCAAAAAAACATCGTGTAGAGGAGATACAATCCTCGAATGGATGGGTACGCACGACCTTGCAATAGCTAACAAAGGGAACACCCCCACCTTTGTCAGGGGCACGCAGGCTACGCACATTGACCTCACGATCGCGTCAATGGAAATTATCAATAACATCACGGAATGGGAGGTAGGTGAGGAGGAAACCCTGAGTGACCACAGGTATGTGCGATGGTCCACCAACGATGGCACTCAGGTGAAGGAGAAGCTATCACGACGCGACATGGGCTGGAACTCAAACAAGATAGACCCAGGCAAACTAAACGAGGCGCTGGAGACCTTTGGAGAAAGGGCATTTGAGTCGGCAACAAAGCTCAAGGAGGCGCTTACGGAGGTGTGCGACGCCTGTATGCCCAAGAGGAAGAGACATAAGAGAGCCACATACTGGTGGACCGACGACATTGCGGCCAAGCGAAGAAACTGCACGGGCAAGAGAAGGTGTCTCCTGAGAGCTAGGAAGGCGGGTAGGCCGACCGACCAGGCTATGAGAGATCTCAAAAGTAGTAGGATCGACCTTAAATTAGCTATTGCAAGGAGTAAGAAGGGGTGCTGGGAGGAAATGTGTAACGAGCTGGACAACGATGTATGGGACAGAAAAAGTGCGCTAGGATGGGCTACCCACCGGGTTGGAATGACGGCGACCTAATGAACACGATCGAACAACTTTTCCCGAGAGGGGACCGTCTCGAACGGGGCGAGCGAGCGCAACACCACTTTGTGAGTGTAACACACGACGAGGTAACGGCGGCGGCCAGACAGTTGCCAAACAAAAAGGCACCGGGACCGGACATGGTTCCAGCGGTGGTAGTAAAACGAGCGGCAACCACCAGACCGGAAGCGTGGACCAGAATCGCAAATAAATGCCTGCAAAGCGGTATCTATCCAGACACATGGAAACGGTGTCGTCTTGTCCTTATACCAAAAACAGCAGAAAAGTTCAGACCAATCTGCCTCCTTGATTTTGCCGGGAAAATTCTCGAAAAAATTATCCGACAGAGGCTAGAAGCAGAAGTGGGGGACAAGATCTCCCCAAATCAATACGGTTTCCGCAAAGGAAGGACTACGGCACAGGCGCTACAATCTCTTATGAACATTAGAGATATGGCAAATATGGGCACGCACAGAACTAGAAAGGTATGCCTCATGGCAGCTGTCGATGTAAAAAATGCATTCAACTCGCTAAGGCACGCAGCTATCATGGAAGCGCTAGAAGGCATGGGGGTCTCCACATATTTGCAAAGCATCATTAGGAGCTACCTCACAAACCGAAGTCCCGAAACCTGAAGGTGGGACCTACTCCTTCCAACCCGAGGCCGGGGTCCCGCAAGGCAGCGTACTGGGCCCAACTCTATGAACCATTGCATACAATGGAGTCCTTGAGATAGAAGTACCTCAGGGCGTCACAATCGTTGGATTTGCGGACGACCTGACCATCGCCGCAGTAGATAAATCTATGGAGAGCGCAGAGACTAAACTTATAACGGCGATCCACGACATAGCCAGGTGGATGGACAAAAAAGGCCTCAAAATCGAACCCGCCAAAACAAAAGTAGCCATGCTAACCGGGAGGAGGCGGCTAGTACCCCCAACCCTCGACATACTAGGTAGAAACATCAAGGCGGAAAAAACAATAAAGGTACTGGGAGTGCACATTCACAAGAATGGAACCTGCATTGAGCATGTGCGAGCTGTTACAAACAAGGCTCTTAAAGCCTATGCGGCAATAAATAGAATCCTACCGAATATGGGGCACATCCGGGCCTCCAAACGGAGGGTGCTGAGCAGCGCGGTATTATCCATAATGTTTTATGCCTGTGAGGTTTGGTCGCGATCGGTGAGCTACGGGTGTGTGAGGTCGATGCTAGATAGAGTGATCAAACTCCTGGCCATAAGGATCACGAGTGCTTATAAAACCGCGGCGTGCGAAGATGTTCTCGTGATAGCGGGGTTCCCCCCCGCCCAAGTGGCGGTCCGTGCCAGGGCGGAAAGATGGGGAAGTGAGGAAAGATGCCTCCAGTGGCAACTGCTATGGGACGAACGACAGTCATGGACCAAGAGGCTAATACCAGACATACGAGCGTGGATGGGCCGCCGCCACGGGGAAGTGGACTACGTCCTCACCCAGCTATTAACCGGCCATGGGGAAAACGGCAAATACCTGAACTGGATAGGGAAAAGGGATACCGACAATTGTATTGACTGCGGTCTCACCGACGACGAAGGCCATGCTTTTTTTTTTTGAGTGCCCTCGTTGGTATGGAGAGAGGGAAGCCCTACACAAAAACATAGGGACTGTGCTGAACCCCGAAAATCTAGTACAAATAATGCTACGGGATGATAGGAGCTGGGAACTCTGCCACCAAATGTGCCATACGGTTACAACCACCAGGGAAAAAGAAGGGAGAACCTAAATATCAACCGCAACAAATATGAGATAGCGTGCGACCAGATGAATACGTGAGTGATGCCTGGTCAAGTGCTCAAATTATACATGGAAAGCCTTCGGGATTAGGGAGAAGGGGTTTAGTGGGTGAGAGTCCCACACTGCCCTCGCAATTGAAACACACGGGTTGGCGTGCATTAGCATTCCCTAATTCCCATGAAAGGAATAATAATAAAAAAAAAAAAGGTTAGGTTAGGTTAGGTTAGGTTAGGTTGGGTTGGGTTGGGTTGGGTTAGGTTAGGTTAGATTAGGTTGGGTTGGGTTGGTTAGGTTAGGTTAGGTTAGGTTGGGTTGGGTTGGGTTGGGTTGGGTTAGGTTAGGTTAGGTTAGGTTAGGTTAGTCGCACACGTAATCGCGACGTGAGTGGACGTGTTTTAAGCGCTCTCCGGCCTTAAAACGAGCGTAACGGGGCGACGTGTCGCTAAAATTCTGTGAAGGGTGTCGTTGGAAGCGCGCTCAAAAAACAAAATTTTTGGTGAAAACCGCGTCGAAATCGGTCAAACGGTAACGAAGTTACAGGTGTTTTAGTGCAAAAGGCATATCGGCGGACCACGTGGTAGGCTAAAACGCGAACCGAGATAGGGAGACGATAACGAGTGATATCAACAGGTAGACCTAACGACGACGAGTCCAACGCGCACCGGGCGGGCCTTATCGCGCCACGCGCGGGGGCGCAACAGCCCTATCAGTTTTCGCGTTCTCCTCACTGATAGGGTTACAGGAGGCGTACGGAAAGGCGTACGAAGTTGCGGTAAGCAGAACTGGGTTTGGGCTTAAAAGACGCTTCTTTTGAGCCCCCACAGGTGAGGGTGCGACCACCCCTTGACGGGTCGCTTCGGCGGACCACGTGGTGACCAGACCGCGAACGGAGACATCGAGACGATAACGAGTGCTACCAATAGGAAGCCCAAACGAGGACGATTCTAACGCGCATCGGGCGGGCCTTATCGCGTCACGCACCGGGGCGCAACAGCCCTATCAATTTCCAAATTCTTGGCACTGATAGGGTGATAGAAGCTGATCGGGAAGGAGTACAAAGGTGAGACAAGTATCAGTGGACGCGGGCTTGGAAGCCGCTTCTTTCGAGCCCACACACGATAGGGTGCGACAACCCCTTGACCACCCTTAAATAGTGAACAGCGGCAGCGGCTGTGGCAGGACAAAAAAGGGATAATAGTGTAGGTAAATACTAATTAGGGTGCAAATAGTGAAATAGGGTAAACGGACAAAGGGTAGTTTCCACCCCTAAAGGTTGGAAACCCACGTGAAGCCATCTGGGGACAGACAATTGGGAACAATAAGCGACAGTGGCAACGAAGGATAAAGGGGTGGCGGTCTGAGAGCCCCCCCCCCCCCCTCCGGCACCACTGGGCGGTAAGCATATAGTGTAAATAGTGTAAATAGTTGGGTATGTAGGCTAAGTGTTAGTGCACAGTGTGGATCTGGGGCCAATAAGAGGCTGCAGCAACAGGACGAGAATAGGAAGGGGGAAACCTTGCCTTGAGTACAAAGGAAAATGGGGAAACCCAAAGCGAAGGCAACGAGGCTTGTCGATTTCGACGAGCTACAGGCCAACTACGAACTGTTACTGGTTAACGAGCGAGACCAGAACAGGGATTTGAATGACCGATACGAGAGGGTTAAGGATAAGTACGGTACCATGAAGGACCAGTACCAGGAAGCGGAGAGGTGCGGCAAGCTACAGGAAGGGCTCGATAACCTGGAACGTGAAAAGGCCAACCTGATAGAAAAGCTCCTGGTAGGGGATACGGAGCTACGGGAAGTGCGGATCAAGCTAAGGGAGACTGACGATAAGTACGGAGCAATGGTTAAGAGGTACGGAGAACTCGATGCGAGGTACGAACAGGAGAGGCAAACGAATGACACACTTAGGATAACGATCATGGATCTAACAGCCGCTTTGCAAGCGAAAGTGAATGGCACAAACGAGGTGGCCCAAAACCTACGCCCAGGTGGCGACAGCACCGGGAACCACCGACCCCCCGACGGAGCAGGGGGTAAAGGTAAAGACGGAGGTAACTCCCATGGAATACAGGCACTGGCACACGGAATGCACCAATGTGGATGAGGAACAAAACCGGCAAAATAAAACGCGGCGACGCCCCCCGCGGAGGAACGGGACGGGAGACATCCCAGGAAGTGACAACAGCGACAGCGACACCAAAACGAGGTTCACACGGACCAGGCGGGATGCCGTGTTGGTGAAGCTAAACGACCAGGACGATTTCGAGGACACTCTGAGAAAGCTCAGAACAATGGACTGCGAGGAAATGGGGCTCCACGTAGAAGGAGCAACGAAGACCGCCAGAGGGGACATCCTCCTTAAACTGGGAAAGGGGGATGTCCCGGTGGAGATAGTGAGGACGAAGATTGCGGCCGCTATACCAGATAGGGCAACAATAGTACTGGGCAACCAGGCGACGATCGAGATTAGGAACCTCGATGCGGTATCCACCGGTAACGAGGTACTGGAAGCAGTGGCGAAGGCGGAACCAGGAAGTGGGGGCCGTTTAAAGAATATCAGGCGAATAGAAAGGGGAGCGCAAATAGCGTACGTGGAAATCGACAAGAACGCTGCGGTGAGGATGGCTGAAGTAGGACACCTGAGGGTGGGTTTTACATCATGCCAAATAAGGATACCACCGGTCAGGGTGAGATGCAGCAGATGCTGGGCGATCGGGCATCTAGCTGCCTCGTGTAGTGGAACTAACAGGAGGGGCTGGTGCTTCAACTGCGTCAAGCAGGGGCACCAGGCGAGGGAATGCAGAGACGAAGCCTTTTGCTTTACGTGTGAGGCCAGCGCGGTTGGATCCGGAGCGGGCCACAGAGCGTATACGAGTGGATGCCCACGTACAAGGTGCACATACGGGGGAACAAGAACCAGGGACAATTAGTGGAATGGGGAAGGTAGCAGGTAGCTACGGATGAGGCAAGGGAGGGGCGGGGCTAGCCACCACGTAGGCTGGTCCCGCCCCTCTGGACGGCAGGAACAACACTGAACATCGGCAAACAACTAGGGGGCGAACACCGGCCCCCGGACATAACTCGGCCGCGAAGAATGCCATTTTGGCGATGCCCGACCGAGCAAACAAGTCAGACGAGAGGAAAGGGTTTTAGTGGGTATACCTTACCTAGATGGAAGGGAGTCCCACACACCCCCCGCTATAGAGCCGAGCGGGGGAGCCTATAAAAGGTTTCCCAAACCTCAGAAAAAAAAAAAAAAAGGTTAGGTTAGGTTAGGTTAGGTTAGGTTAGGTTAGGTTAGGTTAGGTTTCGCGGCGTTGGTTGACATCCTTATCCGAAGCGACGGCGCGGAAACCCTAACGCCGGATCGACTGACGAATCAGATTAGGAAATGCTATAGGGAGAGCAAGGAAACAGGCAAGCATGGCAGAGACAAAACCCAGCCGTACTGGTGGAATGAAAAAATTGAACAAGCCAGGGCGAAGTGCAACAAGGCAAGGAGAGGGTGGACGAGAGCGAGAACAAGGGCCGCGGGCGCTGTCGACGAAATCGGAACGGAAAGCATGCTGCAAGAGGTGAGAGAAACAAAAAGGACCCTGAGAGCCGCAATCAACGAATCGAAGAAGGAGAACTGGAGGAGACTATGCGAGGAGTTGGACGGTGACATATGGGGACAGGGGTACAAGATCGTCACGGGGAAATTCGCAAAGCGCTCACCTGTGAACTTATCCGAAAAGGACGCGACCGAGATAGCCGAGAAACTGTTCAGGACGGGCAGGAAACAACGTAGAAACCGGATCGACACAGGAACAGTCACGTACCCATCCTTGACGGCAGAAGAAGTGGGAGGCGCAGTAAGTGCCATGGGAGATACGAAGGCCCCGGGCCCGGACAGTATACCCGCGAGGGCGTGGAAGGAGTTCCACAAGAAAAACCTGAGGTCTTAAGACAAATTTTTGGAGAACTCTTGAATAAGGGAGTCTTCCCTGATGAGTGGAAGCTAGCGAAAGTAGTGCTCATACCGAAACCGGGCAAAGAGCTGGGGAGCGCAAATAGCTACAGGCCGATATGCCTTATCGACGTAATCGGTAAGGTATACGAACATATAATAAACAAAAGGCTAGTGGACGAGATCAAGCGGAAAGGAGATTTCTCTCCGCAGCAATATGGGTTCCGAAAAGGTAGGTCCACCATAGGAGCGGTTAGAAACGTTAAAAGAAGCCTCGACGAATGTAGAGAAAAATGGATGGTGATGATAACAATCGACATAAGAAACGCGTTCAATACCGCCTCCTGGGAAAGGATAATTAGCGCAATGAGGGCGATGGAGATCGCGGAATACCTCATCCAGATAACGCAAGATTACTTAAGCGACAGAAGGATTAAGATCGGTAAAAGGACGACGCTATACACGAAAGCAGGAGTCCCACAGGGATCCGTCCTGGGGCCCACGCTATGGAACATTCTGTACGACGGGGTCCTCAAACTAGATCTGACAAAGAACGCAACAATGACGGCGTACGCCGACGATCTGGCGCTCCTGGTGAGTGGAAAGAACCCTACTGAAATAAACCAGAGGGGGAACAAAGCATTAGGCAAGATTTGCAACTGGATGAGGGACAACGAACTGGAAGTGGCCCCCGAAAAAACGGAAATGGTGGTTCTACAGGGACCCAGAAAGAGGCAGGAGCTGAGCCTACAAATGGAAGGCAAACCCGTCGCCATGGTAAGACAGGTGCGGTACCTGGGGCTCGTGATGGACGACAACAAGAATCCGGGCCAGCACGCAAAATATGCGGCGGAAAAGGGAGAAAAAAGAATAGGAACCCTGGTGAGGATACTACCCAATATAGGAGGACCCTCCTTTTGGAAAAGGGCAATCCTGAATAGTACCTTCAACTCTATAATTCTATACGGCGCCTCCGTGTGGGAGGGGGCGATACTGGCACCCGCCTACCAGAAGGTGATTGCGAAAGCTCAGCGCAGGATGTTACTCAGAGTGGCCTTCGCCTACAGGACCACATCCGGCGAGGCACTGCAGGCCATCACAGGCAGCATTCCACTGGACCTCCTGATCCAGGAAAGAGCTAAACTAGAAAGCGGCATGGGGAAGGCAGCGAGAACGGAGAGAAAGGACCTGAGGGAGGAGACGCTGAGGCTGTGGCAGGTTAGATGGGCGGAGCTAAAAACGAAGGCTCAGTGGACCAAGGAATTAATCCCGGACGTGATCCAGTGGCACAAATGTAAGCACAGAAGCATAGATTATTTTACTACTCAAATATTCACGGGACATGGAGCCTTCGGCACCTACACCAATAGGATTGGCAAAACACGGGACGACCATTGCAGGTACTGCGAAGAGAAGGACGACGTGGAGCACACGCTCCTGAGATGTAAGAGATGGGGCGAGTATAGAGAAAGCCTCGTAGACACGGACGGAAAATCTTTTGAAAATGTGAGAGGTGTCATAAGATGGATGGAGAACGCGGAAAACAACTGGAGGACGGGTATGCGAATTATTAAAAGAATAATGAGCGATAAAGAGAAGGAGGAGCGGCACGCGCAAAGTAAATGAGAAAAATAGGACAGCTCACCAAGCGAAGAATGTGCGAAACGGTCCCGTTTGGTGTAGGCGAGGAAGCGGTGGTTGATTTTAGTGGGTAGTCGCTCTGCGGAGTCCCACACTCCCTGGGACCTTTCCCCAGGGGTGCGTAAATGCATTTCCAACCACGTAAAAAAAAAAAAAAAAAAAAAAAAAAAAAAAAAAAAAAAAAAAAAAAAAGGTTAGGTTAGGTTAGATTAGGTTAGGTTAGGTTAGGTTAGGTTAGGTTAGGTTCCCGGCGGGGACACCTGTAACCCCAACCGGGCGCGTCCCCAGGTGGCGGATAGGGGAACGCTCTCCGGGTAACCGGAGGGTAGGGGGCCTAGAAACCCCCCGCGGACCAACAGGATCGCACGCCTTAGGGAACTGCGCCTTGCAGTACGGGGGTGGCATCCCCGGGGTAATCCCTATGCCGAGAGAGCACTTTCCTTCAACTTGTCTTGGGTGCCTCTCCTTCACTCTTTTCCTAACTCATCTTTGGAGCCCTTCGAGTAGCTCCAAACTCTTGCTTCTTCGGACCCGACGCTATTAGGTTGCCGAGGGCTAGGGTCCCACTATACTTTCTTCTTTCTGAAAAAAAAAAAAAAAAAAAAAAAACCAAGCTGTGGAGCAGCAATTACTGTACCATTATGGAAGCAAATTTGAAATGCAATTTACCCCAGGAGGGTACCGGCCGCGCCGGAGAATCCCTCCCTGATGTAGAAGAACCTGCACCAGGCAGCCCCACGGATTCTGGGGGGGGCACTAATTTGCTGTACGTTATGGATAGAGTGGAAGAATCACACGAAATGAATACGGAGGAAGAACACATCTTTGCGAGAAGGGATAGCATTACACGCACACCTCCAACAAGCTCACGAATACCGAGAATGGAGATTACGCAGGAAGAGTACTTTACACCGCGGGGCGAAGGCATTACCCCGGTCAGATGGGACGATGTGTTAGAGCCACAAACGGGGAAACTTAGTCGAGAAAAGGCGAAGAGTGTCGGGGAGGTGGAAGAGCACGGCCGGCCGGCACAGGCAAGCACAAGTATCCTGAGTGGGTGGATTCGGCATACGAGTAAGGAACCGAGGCTAGAAGGAACAAAACGGAAAACAGAGGGAAGCCCTGAAATGCACTTGGAAGACATTCGTAAGGATGCAGATAGTGCTCTAGGAGACTTACGAGAGCTCATAGAAAGCGCTCAATCGTTCGCCGACTCAGAGAAGGGTAAAAACGTAAACAAGGTAGTAAAGGAAAAGATAAAAGACATGAACAAAGCGATCACGAGGGTTGAGAGTAAGAGGAAACGGGAAGTGAAACAAATAAAATGGGAGCTGACGAAAGCACATACGCGGGGTGAGGCAGGCCCCGGGAATACGGAAGAATTAGAGCAACTAAAGGCGAGTATGAGGGAGATTACAGAGAAGTACGATCGACTGGAAGAAAAATGCAAGAGTTTAAACGAAAGTACGAGCGGAAGGGAAAAAGAAAGAGATCGCCTCTTGGAGGTCATAAAGACGATGACGGAAGAGAAGTTGGACAGGATCAGATATGAGGAGGAGCTGAGAGCAGACATTCAGAGGTTGAATAAAATAAATTCGAGACTGACAGTCGACGTGCAAATGGACCAAATCAACCTGGGGGAAATGGTGAACTGTGCCACGCAAACCGAAAAGGGCGGAGCAGGCGATGCAGTAATGGCGGAAGAGGATCTTTGTAGGAGGTGCCAGAGAGTTATAAATAAGGAAGGAAAGACGCTTAGTGCGATAGTAGATAACATCAACCAGCTTAAATCAAATTATTCCCCGGAAAAGGAAAAAGAAACGCTGGAAACGGATTGGCCGGAACAAGCTTACACCAAAACCCGGTTGAGCAGAGATAACTTTTTCGCTAACCGGCATAAAGACATGGCGATACTGGTAGACGCCGGAAAAAACAGCAAGCTTTATAAAAAGATCGAGGAAAGATTCCCGGAACTTACCGACGAAGCTGAAGCTAGCGAGGACGGTATGGACTATATTGATACGGTCGTTAAGGGCAAAACCAAACACATAGACAGAAGGACCTACTTATTAAGAGTCGGAGCACCCCCACTATCGATGAACACAATTCGTCCTCTGGCAAACGAAATAATCGGGAGAGGAAAGCAGTCAATACTGATGGCGATGGAAGACACAATAGATATTAATAGGTCTAGAAAGATCCTGGAGATACTCCTGAGGGATGAGGAGGTAGTAGTCGATATCTGCGGAACGGATCCAGCACACAACACAATTGCAGAGAGAGAATGGAGGACGGAGGCAATTAAGGTTACGGCGGGAGCCGAAAAATACGCCGAAGTTCTTGGTAAATTAAAAGCATCGGTAGAGGGCTCGGACCATAAAAAAAACATAAAGTTGGTCAAGGCGACAAAAGAAAAAGACCTCCTCATAATCACGAGTAAGGGTGCGGCCGAAGAGATTCAGCAACACCTGAGGAGCTCCATTCCAGGAGTACAAGCTCGAAATCTTATAAGGAAGTCGACATTACTCATAAACAACCTCGACGTCTTTACGGACGCCAAGAACGTAGGCGATAAGCTAAATAACGAACTGGGATCAGCCTGCCCCGTAGAACTCGGTGACATAAAGATCAGGGAGAACGCTAGGGGAAATAGGTACGCCGAGGTGTCCATCGGCAGGGAACTGGCAAGAAAAGTACTCAACTTGCGTAAAATCGAAATTGGCTGGGCAACCTGCAGGATCAGGGAGCGGGTGGAGATACCGCGCTGCAACAACTGCCTCATGATGGGGCATATAAGAAGAGACTGCCAGGCGCGTCAGATTCAGGGAAAAAAATGCTACAGATGTGGCAAGGAAGGCCACATCGCACGGGAGTGCACGGCAAGCGAATTTTGTACGTCCTGCAACATAGAAGGTCACAGACCGGACAACATGAGCTGTCCAATATTCCGGGCAGAGATACGAAAGAAGGAGCGGTTCCCCAGCGCAAGGAAAGCTAGCAGTTACGGGCTACTGGAGCAACCAGAGTCAATACGAGCCAGTAGTACAAGCCTGGCGAGTGCAAGCAGTGTCTCACAGTTAAATCCTAGTCACTTACCTACCTAGTCATTCACTTATCTAGTCATTTACCTCTATTTATTTATTTATTTATTCCATTATTTATAAATTTATTTATTTATCTACTACACATAACCTATTTACTTAAACAATTACTCAGTTATGCCCAAAGACAAATATATGCGTATCCTCCAATTTAACGCTATGCGGTCAAAGGCTGCACACGAACTATTGGAAAGTACAGTAACCAAATATGATATCGACGTTGTATTAGTCTCCGAGCCGAATAAGAGAATCGCTGCGAAAAAAACTTGGATCACTGATGACCTGGCTAATGTGGCAGTGTTCTTTCCCAATCGGAAAGTGAGGTTACACAAAGTTAATAAACACGAAAGCTTTATGGAAATTTACTTAGAAGACTTCCTTCTGATAGTCGTATATCTATCCCCCAATATTTCGCTGGACGATTTTAAAAAAAAGACAGACGAGATTATGACATCGCATAGCGAAGCCATAAAGGAGATTGTGATCGCCGGCGACTTCAATGCGAAGTCGGAAACGTGGGGGGCAAGATGCAAGGACCACCGAGGGGAATACCTGGAAGAGTGGATCTCTGCAAAGAGCCTAACCACGTTAAACGATGGAGCCCCGACATGGCAAAGAAAACACCTCGTATCATGGATCGATATCACAATGGTTAGCGAAAGTATCCTCACGAAGGTTTCAGAATGGAGAGTGCTAGAAGACGAATCATTAAGCGATCACAAATATATCCTGATTAAAATTAGGTCAAGCAAGGAGCAGCGATACGCCAGGTCCAATGTCAAGCAAGAGTACGACTGGGAGGTCTTTAAAAGTCTGTTCGAGATCAATAGCGAGCTCCTCTCTTCAAGAAATATTGGACTTAGGAAACTAACCCGACTGGTAAGGACGTGTCTGTTGGGATGCAGAAAAGCGGCCCGGAAAAAAGCCTCCAAGCAACCTTTTTGGTGGACGGACGAAATTGAGATGAGTAGAGATAAATGCATCGAGCAGAGGAAGAAGGTGCAGGCGATCAGTAAATACGGCGCAGCAAACGAGCTAGAACACGAACTCGAAACGCTGAGAACGTTAAGAAAAGTGCTTACGGGTGAGATAAAAACGTCCAAAAGAAACCGCTGGAGGGAAATATGTGAAGAGTTAAACAATGATATATGGGGAAAGGGTTATAAGATCACAACCGCAAAAATAGGTTTTAAAACCCCGGTGGACTTACCAGAAGAACAGAGGAAAGCCATCATCTCGCAGCTTTTCCGACAAGACAACTTACCGGACCTGAGGCACTATAGACGACAGGCCAAAACAGACGCTCACATAGAACCCGAGGAGATAGAAATAGCCTTAAAGAATATGAACCCGAACAAAGCCCCGGGACCCGACCAAATACCACTTAAGGCATGGAGAATAGTATGGAGCGTTAATCCCTCCCTTATCGTCGGGATGTTCAATAGTATGCTCAGCGATGCACGCTTCCCAGCAAGCTCCAAAATTGCGTCCGTAGTTTTGATACCGAAGCCATCAAAAGGAGAGACGAGGGAAACGTCCTACAGACCGATCTGTCTGATAAATACAATAGCGAAAGTATTCGAGAGCATTATAAATAATCGTATAATAAAAGAAATAAATGCCAGAGGAGGTTTTTCGCCCAGGCAGTACGGGTTCATAAAGGGAAAAAGTACCATCTCAGCAATTAAACACCTCTTGAACAAGAAGACGCAATGCAGAAGAAAATGGTTCGGAGTGGTGCTAATAGACATTAAAAACGCATTTAACGAAGCAGATTGGGAATCAATTCTCCAATCATTACGGGCAAAAAACGTCCCGCAATACTTATTAAATCTAATAATCAGTTACTTTGAGGAGAGACACATCAAATCCGGGAGGAATAGTAGAATCCAAATTACCGCCGGAGTGCCACAAGGGTCAATCCTGGGCCCAACACTTTGGAACGTGATGTATGATGAAGTGTTAAACCTCGAACTGCCGGAGGGGACGTCAACCATCGCGTATGCTGACGACCTGGCACTTACGATCGAAGCGAACACTATCCAAGAGTTCAACGAGATAGGAAACGAGGCAACTAGGAGAATCCATAATTGGACGGAGAAGGTAAAGCTCCGAGTGGCTTGCGAGAAATCAGCACTAGTTATATTACGCGGACCGAGAAAACGACACGAGGTGGACATACAACTAGCGGGGAGAGTAATATTAACGACAAAACACGCAAAATATTTAGGAATAGTAATAGACGACAACAACAACCCCGGAACCCACATCAAAGCGGCGATACAAAGGGCCGACGGCGTGACCAATACCCTAAGTAGAATCTTACCTAATATTGGGGGTCCAAAATACGAGAAGAGAATGGTACTGTACAACTCTTGGAAATCCACTGTTCTGTACGGAGCATACTTTTGGGCCCAAGCGCTGTTGGCCAGTGCCTATAAAAAAGCGATTCGCTCAGCGCAACGGAGGATATTGATAAGAGTTACAATGGCCTACAGGACAATCTCAACAGAAGCGGTCCAGGTGATCGCGGGCGCACCGCCGGCCGAACTTGAGGCCGAAGAGAGAGAAACGATCGAAAGTTTAATAGGCACGGGAAGTAAAATTGAGAAGCGAGTATTACGAGCGGGAACACTCCACAAGTGGCAAGAAAACTGGGACACCACCACTGACAAGGCACAGTGGACTAAACATTTAATCCCTAACGTAGAGACCTGGACCAACTGTAAGCATAGATGCACCAATTACTTTCTAACGCAGGTACTGAGCGGGCATGGCTCCTTCGGGACCTACACCCTACGCATTAAGAAGACACCTAACGACTTATGCAAAGTATGCGATATCCAAGACAGCGTGGAACACGCCATTGTACACTGTAAAAGGTGGAAAGATATCAGAAGTGAACATGAAAATATAGCCTCCAAAGAGACTTTGAAGGAGATCATAAAGAGTATGGTAGAGAGTAAAGATGATTGGAAAGCAGGATTAGGAATGTTAACGAAGATAATGAAAACAAAGGAAAAGGAGGACAGGGAGAATAGGTAACCAATAGGTAGACATAAGTGAAGGGCAGTAACGTAGCCATGGCAATACCTCGGGGCTTAGCCATACGTTCTGCAGAGATATAGAGGATTAGAGTTTTAGTGGGTAGACCATCTACTCCGTGGATGGGAGTCCCACACTCCCTGGGCCATCTTCCCAGGGGTGCGTAATTTGCATTTCTCCAACCTCTCAAAAAAAAAAAAAAAAAAAAAGGTTAGGTTAGGTTAGGTTAGGTTAGGTTAGGTTAGGTTAGGTTAGGTTAGGTTAGGTTAGGTTAGGTTAGGTTAGGTTAGGTTAGGTTAGGTTAGGTTAGGTTAGGTTAGGTTAGGTTAGGTTAGGTTAGGTTAGGTTAGGTTAGGTTAGGTTAGGTTAGGTTAGGTTAGGTTAGGTTAGTCGCACACGTAATCGCGACGTGAGTGGACGTGTTTTAAGCGCTCTCCGGCCTTAAAACGAGCGTAACGGGACGGCGTGTCGCTAAAATTCTGTGAAGGGTGTCGTTGGAAGCGCGCTCAAAAAACAAAATTTTTGGTGAAAACCGCGTCGAAATCGGACAATCGGTAACGAAGTTACAGGTGTTTTAGTGCAAAAGGCTTATCGGCGGACCACGTGGTCGGCTAAAACGCGAACCGAGATAGGGAGACGATAACGAGTGATATCAACAGGTAGACCTAACGAGGACGAGTCCAACGCGCACCGGGCGGGCCTTATCGCGCCACGCGCGGGGGCGCAACAGCCCTATCAGTTTTTGCGTTCTCCGCACTGATAGGGTTACAGGAGGCGTACGGAAAGGCGTACGAAGTTGCGGTAAGCAGAACTGGGTTTGGGCTTAAAAGACGCTTCTTTTGAGCCCCCACAGGTGAGGGTGCGACCACCCCTTGACGGGTCGCTTCGGCGGACCACGTGGCGGCCAGACCGCGAACGGAGACATTGAGACGATAACGAGTGCTACCAATAGGAAGCCCAAACGAGGACGATTCTAACGCGCATCGGGCGGGCCTTATCGCGTCACGCACCGGGGCGCAACAGCCCTATCAATTTCCAAATTCTTGGCACTGATAGGGTGATAGAAGCTGATCGGGAAGGAGTACAAAGGTGAGGCAAGTATCAGTGGACGCGGGCTTGGAAGCCGCTTCTTTCGAGCCCACACACGATAGGGTGCGACAACCCCTTGACCACCCTTAAATAGTGAACAGCGGCAGCGGCTGTGGCAGGACAAAAAAGGGGTAATAGTGTAGGTAAATACTAATTAGGGTGCAAATAGTGAAATAGGGTAAACGGACAAAGGGTAGTTTCCACCCCTAAAGGTTGGAAACCCACGTGAAGCAATCTGGGGACAGACAATTGGGAACAATAAGCGACAGTGGCAACGAAGGATAAAAGGGTGGCGGTCTGAGAGCCCCCCCCCCCCTCCGGCACCACTGGGCGGTGAGCATATAGTGTAAATAGTGTAAATAGTTGGGTATGTAGGCTAAGTGTTAGTGCACAGTGTGGATCTGGGGCCAATAAGAGGCTGCAGCAACAGGACGAGAATAGGAAGGGGGAAACCTTGCCTTGAGTACAAAGGAAAATGGGGAAACCCAAAGCGAAGGCAACGAGGCTTGTCGATTTCGACGAGCTACAGGCCAACTACGAACTGTTACTGGTTAACGAGCGAGACCAGAACAGGATTTGAATGACCGATACGAGAGGGTTAAGGATAAGTACGGTACCATGAAGGACCAGTACCACGAGGAAGCGGAGAGGTGCGGCAAGCTACAGGAAGGGCTCGACAACCTGGAACGTGAAAAGGCCAACCTGATAGAAAAGCTCCTGGTAGGGGATACGGAGCTACGGGAAGTGCGGATCAAGCTAAGGGAGACTGACGATAAGTACGGAGCAATGGTTAAGAGGTACGGAGAACTCGATGCGAGGTACGAACAGGAGAGGCAAACGAATGACACACTTAGGATAACGATCATGGATCTAACAGCAGCTTTGCAAGCGAAAGTGAATGGCACAAACGAGGTGGCCACGCAAACGGAACTGCGGGCAACAGGAGAGAAGCCCAAAACCTACGCCCAGGTGGCGACAGCACCGGGAACCACCGACCCCCCGACGGAGCAGGTGGTAAAGGTAAAGACGGAGGTAACTCCCATGGAATACTGGCACAGGCACACGGAATACACCAATGTGGATGAGCAACAAAACCGGCAAAATAAAACGCGGCGACGACCCCCGCGGGGGAACGGGACGGGAGACATCCCAGGAAGTGACAACAGCGACAGCGACACCAAAACGAGGTTCACACGGACCAGGCGGGATGCCGTGTTGGTGAAGCTAAACGACCAGGACGATTTCGAGGACACTCTGAGAAAGCTCAGAACAATGGACTGCGAGGAAATGGGGCTCCACGTAGAAGGAGCGACGAAGACCGCCAGGGGGGACATCCTCCTTAAACT
This sequence comes from Pyrocoelia pectoralis, assembly GCA_036250285.1. Lineage (NCBI taxonomy): Eukaryota > Metazoa > Arthropoda > Insecta > Coleoptera > Lampyridae > Pyrocoelia > Pyrocoelia pectoralis. The sequence goes on from CM070079.1 coordinate 388,212, forward strand.
GGGAAAGGGGGATGTCCCGGTGGAGATAGTGAGGACGAAGATTGCGGCCGCTATACCAGATAGGGCAACAATAGTACTGGGCAACCAGGCGACGATCGAGATTAGGAACCTCGATGCGGTATCCACCGGAAACGAGGGTACTGGAAGCAGTGGCGAAGGCGGAACCAGGAAGTGGGGGCCGTTTAAAAGAATATCAGGCGAATAGAAAGGGGAGCGCAAATAGCGTACGTGGAAATCGACAAGAATGCGGCGGTGAGGATGGCTGAAGTAGGACACCTGAGGGTGGGTTTTACATCATGCCAAGTAAGGATACCACCGGTCAGGCTGAGATGCAGCAGATGGTGGGCGATCGGGCATCTAGCTGCCTCGTGTAGTGGAACTAACAGGAGGGGCTGGTGCTTCAACTGCGGTAAGCAGGGACACCAGGCGAGGGAATGTAGCGAAGAAGCTTTTTGCTTCACGTGCGAGGCCAGCTCGGCTGGATCCGGGGCTGGTCACAGAGCATTCACCAACGGATGCCCACGCACAAGGTGCACATACGGGGGTACAAGAACCAGGGACACTTAGTCAAACGAGCAAGGTAGCCAGGAGGCACCGGAGAGGGATCAGGAGGGGCGGGGCTAGCCACTACGAAGGCTAGTCCCGCCCTTCTCGAAGGCAGGAGCAGATCGAACATCGGCGACCAACTAGGGGGCGAACACCTGCCCTTGGACACACAACTCGGCCGTGAAGAATGCCATAATGGCGATGCCCGACCGAGCACACAAGTCAGGTATGGAGAGGAAAGGGTTTTAGTGGGTATACCTTACCTAGATGGAAGGGAGTCCCACACACCCCCCGCTATAGAGCCGAGCGGGGGAGCCTATAAAAGGTTTCCCAAACCTCACTAAAAAAAAAAAAAAAAAAAAAAAAAAAAAAAAAAAAAAAAAAAAAGGTTAGGTTAGGTTAGGTTAGGTTAGGTTAGGTTAGGTTAGGTTAGAAAGAGTTCAAACGCCGTACGGAACGGACGTATATTTACGGAGCTGCGACAATTTTAAAGTGTTATATTGTATGTGTGATTTTAAAATTTTTTAAATGATATAACTAGAAGCGGGCTGTGCTACTGTTCATTTTAATCGAAACCGCAAGAAAATCGGACCATAAATAACGTAGTTATTGAATTTATAGTGTTTTATTATAAACAAACAATTGTTGATAATTTGAAGCGACAAAAACCGGGATTACCACCACATCTGCAAGCCTGATAAGGTAGGTGATTGCACCTTTTAATTATTCGGGAAAAAAGGAACCCATCCCGCACCGGTTCCAGCCCATTCGCTCCCTCATAAGGGTTTCTAACCCTTATTGATAAGCGGTTTTAGGGGCTTATAGCTCCCGAACCGGGGGGTTTATAGGAACGGCACCTGCGGCATTGTGTAGAGGGCATTAAGGCCCTCCCCCCGACACCCCACTCGGGGGGGTGAGTGCGGTTTGAATTAAAAAACAACACAAGTGACGTCACAACTTGTTTTTTAAGGGTTTAGGAGTGGAAGGCGGGTAGCTAGAGACCGGGAGTAAACGGGAAGCGACGCAGGGGCCTCATACCCCCGGACGTTTTTCTTATCGTCCCGATCGCGTCTCAGATAACCGAGCACGTGGCGGAAATTGATAGGGCCATAGCTCCTGAACGGAAGGAGCTACGGTAATAGAAATAACTGCGCGGGCATCGGGAAACAGGGGGCTACCTCCCCATACCAAATTTTTTTTATTACCCGCGAGAATAACGAATTTTATTATTATTTACGGTTATTAATATTTTATTATTACAATTACCGAACGGAGCAGTAAACAGAGGCGCGCCGCACGGCAAATTAATCAGTGGGGAAAGGGCTAAGCACCCTTACTAAAACATCCCCAAATTTCGTGATAACGAGGGGAAAGTGCGAAAGTTACCCAACCGCAAGCGTGTGGAATTAATTTGCAGTCATTTAACGTCAAAATACGATATTTAAGGACCGGGAAGTGCAAAAAATATAGGGACAATTTCGGGGGAGTCAGCGTGCGTGAGCGCTCCCTCCCACCCCAAATTCCACCCCTACAACACCCCCCAAAAGAAGCGAACATTTGCGGTATTTAATAAACTCAAAAAAGGGTTCTAAAGACAGGAAGGTGCTAATAAGATAGG